>JAMXBB010000011.1:80711550-81044050 GCA_024138015.1 Lumnitzera littorea
CTCGTTCTTTTCCACTAAAGTATTATAAATATAACTTCTACTTCACTTATTTGTATTTGTAACTTCCATGATAATTATTATAACGTTATAGAATTTTTTACATGCAAGGCACCAAAACCCCAGACCTTTAATATAATAGACAAAGAGACATTCTTTCTTTAGTCACCCCGATGAATTATTATTCCTCTACCAACTAAGATCCGGCCGACCTTCAGTTGCCAGAACTGAATAGGTTTCTGCAAAAATTTTAATGGAAAATGCAGTACTATTCTCCAAATGCCGACAGCATCTTTTACATGGTCTATTCAAATTTGTGCCCTCGACCGTCTTAAGATTGCAATAATAGTATTAAGGTTTTAAGATTGTAGGTTTATTGACAAAGTGCATATATGCTAAGCAGTGGGTAAAGACAATAATCAATGACAATTATCTGCTGATGCTAATCCACTGGAGTTCAAGGCTTCTAACGAACCCCCATCAAGTGGAAAATCCGCAGTCGTCTTAGCTTACACCTACTTGGATGGCTGTGTCGTTAAAGAGGGTTGATCCAAGAAAACTTGGTAACCCCTGTTCGCCTCTAATCCCTGGATGGCGTTGCAAGGGATGTGCTCGATTCAGCGACGAACCCTAGTTCTAAGTTCAGGAAAAAAAATAATAACAAAAATAATCATTATTATTATTAAAATTTATCAAAAATGATGAAATATGTATTAAATCTATTTTAAGAGAACTATTTAACATGAAGTTAGACGTAGTTAAATAGTACAGTTAGGTGTATACCCTTATAAATATAAGTTCATAAGTTTAATTTCTCTTAAAAGTTATTTTATCTTGTGATGTTACATTTTTAGCTCTCCGGTCACACAATTCTAGGTCTATCCCTAGCTCAACTCAAGACTAATGTTCATGAATTTCTTTGAAAATAATTTTTCATTAAAACCATTCCGACAAGTGTACCAGGTTATATACTGGAGTAATAAAAACTTATTAGAACCGAGTCATATCCTTGGGAATGGGAAACTAGTAGAACATTTCAACTTCTTTTTTATCTAGGTGATTGAGATGAAGTGTTTAAGCAAATTAAAATAAAGAGAAACAAAAAAACTAAAACACAAATATCATATTGACAAAAGTTTACCTAGCCAAATGCATGGGATTTTATGTCATCATTTGATAAATAAATGCATGATTTTAAGATGTGTTAAAACTAATCAATTGATTTTCAATTATATCTACTTGGATTTACTTCCCTTTTAGTTGTTACTATCCAAACTATATTAAAATGCCTTTGTTGATAGTATATTTTAAATTTGGGCTCCTCAAGCTCATGCCGACCAGCCTAGACTCATAACCCAACTCAACCTGCCAATATTGGGCTTCATTATCCTCCTATCCAACCTCGACCCAAGCCCACCAGGCAAACTACCGAATACACTAGAAGATAGAGGATAAGGCTTGGAGACTAAAACAACAACAACAACAACAACCACAACCCAAAGAATCAAGACCACGTCGGACAAGCATACTCCTACTATCCATGACGTATGGAGATGCCAAAGTGCTACTGTTGATCTCTTAATTTCTAATGACTCTTCTCTATAAATATCAACCTCCATCCCAATGATAAACTACTTAGATTTTTGCACATTCAAGCTATATTTAAGTATCCTTACAATCTCTACACATAAAGTACTAACTTAAGCATTAAGCGTGGCTACGTCAGACAACATTCCAATGCCCTTAGCATGTATTCTTTTGTAGGCTCTTACTTAAGTGTAAAACCCAATCTCTCATACTCTACCAACAAAATCTATAATTATTAGTTATGTAATAAATTTTTCTTGTAAACCGTAATACTCCAATCAACATTAAAATTCATGCATATGCCTATTTCATCAAAATTAATAATAATTACCTTGAGAGCATGAGTCTTAAAACTAATTTCAAGTGCATGTGTCTATATCAATTTTCAAATAAATCCTAGTTTATTTTCATGGAAACCAATCATTCGTTTCAAGTTTTATTTACGAGTACGAATAAATTATTGATCAAACAATAATATAATGAATTGTGAAATCGAGATAGTTAAAATTTATAACTAATTAAATGGTAACATATAGTAAAATTATACACGAAACATGTTAAAATCCCATAATATTTAATATAGTTTATAGTGAAAACAAGAATGACGCACAAAAGCTCAAGAGAAATGTTCACAAAGTAAAAGGAAAAGGAAAAGAACTCGATTATATTATTGCGAGCATTTCCGTCTTCTAATCCCTACTTTCGAGAAATTCATGACAATTCTTGAATTCTTTGTGACGTCGTGACTCAAAGTAAGGGACTATAAAATTAACAGACAATGGAGGGGAAAGAGAGAGAGAGAGAGAGAGAGACTAAGTTCCTTCCTCCTTATATAATCTCTGAGGTGAAAATAAAATAAAAGATCACACTTCAAGTCAAGCTTCGTCCCATATCACGCACTATCTGTCGGCAATTTTCGAGCCCATTTCTGCAATTGGGACAGTAAATGCTTTCCTTAGTAGGTTTTTAAAGTTGTACCTAAATATTAATAAAATTTTAATATATAAAAATATAATTGATGTTTTTAAAAATTATATTCCTTTATTAACACTTATAAAAAATTTATCGATATTGATAGGAGGAATCATATTGAATTGAAGAGTTATTTCATGATGATACCGTGGGGTGTATATATGGAGACTTATTATTATTTTAATTTGTTTTATTTGAATTCTACATGGAGTAAATCCATAGGTATTCTCCCATCTTTTGTTTTAACAGAATTGGTTCTACTTTCTATCTTGATATTCATTTACATCTTTTAAAATCTGAATAGTTAAATTCACAATTTATTTAATTGTTCAGATTTAAAAAGGTACAAATTAAAAAAGAGATTGATGAAGGTGCCAGTCCTCTAAAAAACAAGAACGAGAATGTAGAAAAATCCCGTTAAATTATCTTAGAAAAGAAATTAGTTCTATTTTCAAATCAACATTTTAGATTTTGTATTCATTTATTCTATGCTCGTTTATCTAACAATGATAGGGTGGATCTATAAATTATGTTATCCTCTTTAGGTACATATGAAGAGACAATGACACTTATCCGAACGCAGATAAGTTAACTATGTATATTCAAAGACCATTCAATAGTATAAACTCTTGACCATCATCAAAAACACTGGCCATCTTCAAATACAATAAACAGCATGCATTGAGAAAATTCTTTGAAATACCACAAATAATTAATTTAAAGCTAAGGATAGCAGAGTAATTCACTATTTGAAACAAAGCGTAAAGTGTCCTTTTGGAGCGTCTCAATCCCAATGGTGTAAAACCTGCGCTAATCTCCAATTAGGAAGCCTACTTTCCATTTTCGGTCTCGCTCAATTTTTGTCAAGAATAGAGGAAGTGCCGGACGGAGGAAGTATCCTATAAGAGGTTAATGATTCCTTGGACCGCCTTTAAATGTTGATCACTTAATCTTAGAGATTTCAGTTTAGCTTACAATCCTTCAATTCTATGTAGATTAAAGAAGCAAATATATGGAGTTGGTTTAATAAAATTAATTAAGATAATAATAAAATTAGGAGTTAACTGACATAGGATGAACAAATAGATATGATAATATCTAGATTAGAAATAGTATAAAGAGGGGGTAAGTTAAGATTAATATATTTTAGCTGAATGAGTCCTTAACAAATGAAATTGGTTTAAAAGCTTTTAATCAATTTAAGGGAACACAAATTAAATTCCGATCAAGAAAGATAAATATAGGTTAAAAGCTCCTCGAAATTAGCTTACTCTAAACACCTCTCTCAAGGACATCCTTCGACAATAGGAGGGAAAAATAGCAATAAAAGAATCATGGTTCTTAAAAGGCTGAAAAAATAAGTAAATAAACGTAAGCGATAATCAATTAAAATCTAATGAACATTTGGGGGATCAAATGAATGAAAATTGAATTCAAGTACTCAAGTTGAAGAACATGGATTTCGACTTATTTAGCCTCAAGTCTAAGGTAGTTTGGTCAATCAAACTTGATTCAACCCAAAACTAGTTCAATCGATTAGATATTAACTTTAGTGGAATGAATTTGGCATTTTATAAATTTTGAAAGGTTAAACCGTAACCTTTAAAGAGTTCATTCAACCAAATTCCAAATTAGGTTAATCAAAACCCCTTGTTTTTGGTATAAATTATTTATTTAGTGTTTGATTAATCATAGATAAATAGAGATAAACTTATGGCTTAGTTGGTGCATTCTAGGTGATTAACCAACACGTTTCTTATTTGCATGTATGCTTTAACTGGAATATTATTGATTAGACTATATAACACATGCCACATATATCATGTGTTGTTAAGTGCGCATGTCTTGAGATGCCCGCTCTTAATGTGGGATAAAGTATCTAGATCATGAACTAACATGCAATGGGCACCAAAATGTTATATGGATGGAGCATTTGTCATGAATATTATTAGCAAGGGTTGGGAAAAGTGGTTGAATAGAACACAAGATGTCTAGGATAGGATACAACGGTTGTGGATCTATTAAAAGCAGCTATTCAAGTAAGTCGAATAGTTGAAAGAAAGCAACTTGGGTTCAGATTTTGTCCTCAAGTGGGCTTCGCTTGGATTAATAATGTCCATTAACAGACATCCAAAATTGCTGCTTTCACTATTCTCTTTACAGCTTTCAGAACTCACTGTTGTTAGAAATTGAGAAAGAAAGAGAGAGAAGGGAATCAAGGCTTATTGTTGTAAAAGGTGAAGACTAAGTATATAAATTATAATTCTAGGCCAATCGATACCCATACGTGCTTTTTTCCTAACGGAAAATATTAATGGAAGGACTTTTTTTCATCTTACGAAGTACGAACACAAATAAAGAAAATAAAAGGTATGCGAAAAACACATTGGATCCTTCATATTTCAAAACAATTAGAAAAAGCATGTCCGACGTATCTGATGACTTGTAAGTGACACATAGCACATTATAACCTGTACACATATTCTATTCAATGAAATATGAACTAGATGCAGCACGTGAATCCAGTGAAGCAAATTCAAATCATGAATCGTTTTAGTGCACAAAAACTCGACTCTTATGTTGCCAAGTGAAGAGCACCAATTAAGACGGATAATGAGCTAGCCGGTGGAGCATGGCCAATATATCGCAAGTACCCTCAGAAAGAGAGAGAGTTGGATCTATTAGTTACAGTTACACAAGCCAACAAGAAGCACGCCATCTCAGTAAATGGAACTTTCACATTCTTGACCAAAAGTTTTATCCAACTACAGGGACGGCAGGTGAAACTGATACATCGAAACTTAGCACAATGAAAGCATAGGACACCAGCACTGACCAAGCATATTCGACCAATTAGAAGTCTATAAGCATGAAAAACCGTGATAGCTATGTACAACTCATCTTTTCTTAAAACCATATTTCTTCCGTTCGTAGAACAGGTCAGTTTTCGCACTTCCTAAATTGACAATCTTTGGGCACCCATCCCTATCTTTCTCCTGTTGTGTACACTCTTTACAGTAGTAAGCATCAGAGATTCCCACCCCTCCACATATGACACAACGTCCCTGGAAGGAACCATAGTTGCATTCATCACAAACACGCACAAGAGTGCAAGGTCGCACATAGGAGTCACAGATGACACACTTCCCATCACACTTCTCACAAAGCCGTCCAATAGCAATCCCAGGCTGCTTCCTGCACATGATCAGATCAGGGTGATGCTTAGCCATTTTCTCTTCAAAAAGGTTTTGGCTCCAAGTCTGCTTTCAATCTGCCATGGATGACCAAGAAACAGGTTTACATTAGCAAAATAACTAAAACAATTTTGCACCAGCAAATTCTGTGGATAAAAAAGGAAAAACAAAGGTCTGTAATATCCTTTAATGAACATAATCCACATGCTCCAATTTTGATACTTCAAGTTTTAAGAATCCATCTTGGGGGTGAAACTGCAATCTAATGGCAGCACAACTCATCTACAGATGTGCTTTATGCAATAAGAATGGAAAAACAGATGACAGAGAAATTTTAACCCTTCAAAGGTAACTGCAATGCTATTGAACACAGCACCCACCTATTACATGACAACTAAATGATAAGAGAGACTGGAAAAGAAAATTATGATCAACTGATTCGTGAAGAGAACTTTATCCAAAGTCCCATATCCCAGGCATCATTACATGGATATACAGACATCTGCTACACCAGCAGTGATTCAAATGAAGATCTATGCTGAGCCCAAATATATTCTTTAGCCAGCTCCTAACAGTTTTTGCACTGGCCATTTCATGGTAAAAATGTTATGACAATAGATCACACAACAAATTAAATGCACCTTTCACAGATACGGCCTTAGAAAAACAAAATCAATCAAACACTGAAGCATTCACCATTCAGACACTTTATAGCTTATAGAGACGCTACATTTGCTTGAATAACAGAAATTGCAATGATGGTCACTTCAGCAATCAAAACCCGCTATTTTCAACAGTGTCATTAACAGAGGTGAGACCCACATTTTGAAGCGATTGTGGGGCTTGGTGGCATGTCACCTAAACTGGGGGTGAGCTTAGTTTGCTTTGATTCAGTATTGAAGGCTTTGAAAGCAAACCAAAATTTTGGTTTGGTATGGCTTAGTTCGCAAAGTGTACTTATAAGTTTGTGTCACAAAATTGCAATGCATCATTGGTGTATGCTATTTGCCCTTACTCCATAATTGCATTCTTGTGAAATGAATCGTTGAATGATGGATAGGTGTTTTTGAGAACCTTGTCTTCTTCTTTTTTTTTTTTTCTTTTTTTCCTTTAGAACCATTAGGAACCCAGCAGTTCTATGGGCAATAATGCATTTCAATAAGAACAAACGACATACACTTCTTTTTCTTTTTTTTTTTCCAAACTCCCATACATATGTACTTCACATACTTATAAGTAGCATATATATCTACATAGCAGCTGCCACCCTCCTCCCTAAACCAAATAATAAAATATAGATACTACCCGCTCAAAAAATCTCTACCACTATAACTAAGGAAGTGTAAGCAAACAACAGCAACCTTCAACAATAATTAAAAAAAAATGAAAAAGAAAAAGAAAAAAGAAGAAGAAAGCATGGTAATGCTGGAATAACTACATTCATTTTCATCTTCAATTGGGGGAAAAACAAACAAGATCAGAAAATACGACAAAAAAACAATTAGGGTACATATTTGCAAACCAAAGGGAAAAGCATTGGCCATTGTGACTTAATCTATCAAGATATATAACGAACATAGTAGTCAATCATAAAATTATTTTAGTCACATTGCACAGGAAAAATAAAGGATACTTCATATTCATGAGGAAAAAAAAAATTAATAAGAAATCCAAGAACCAATTCTTCAAATAGTATAGCCACATGACCATCAGCATAGTATAAAAAGAATATTTTGCTCCATATCAATCTGCTCTTTTAAGGTACAATGAAATAAAGGACAAGAACCTAAATTGGGAAGAACAAGATTCACTGTAAGAAAGTTGGCTTCATTTAGTCTTTGATTTTATGCTTTAATAGTTGCATTGCATGAACACAGAGAATAAGTTTTCCTTAGATGGCAAACAATGTATTTTAACCTTACAGAGAGAGGCTGAAAAGAAGTGGAAACTAGCGAGACTCTTAGTCAACCCCATGTTGGCAAGGGTTAAGGGAGATAGAGAACTTCGGGGACAGAATGATTGCAAGGAACTAACTTTCTAAACAGTGGTTAAGGCATTGAGCTATATCATAGACACAGAGAATGAAAAGAATTGATTAGGGTAAGCAAGACTTCAATGGTATAGTGAGTTGCAGGTTTATGGAGTCAAAGATAAATGAAGGCATGGGTACATATGAAAACAGAAAAGAAGATCAAAGCCACAGAGAGAGAAAGAGAAGGAGGCCATCGCAGGAGTTTGGTTTAGCAAAGAGGCAAGAGACTTATCCCAGAAGTAGGGTCCTAGAAGGGACCAGTCACAAAATAGAGTAGTGGAAGAGAATTTGTGGAAAAGCCTATAGAAGTTAAAGACAAATGAGTGATGTGGAGGTTCTCTTGTATTTATCATATAAGTTCAGAGTTGAAGTTTCGTATGTATTGGTATTCTATTTGGAATCAAACCAAAACAAAACTTCTAACTGAAATCAACTAGAAAAACCAAAAAAGTTTGATGCCTAGCTTGATTCTAACTCGGTCTGATTTTTCTATTTCTAATTTCAAGTGTGCACCAAACTTTATACCAATCTTCCCTCCATGATAAAATGTTGCCAACCATTAAACACTATTGCTAGCGAGATTTATCCAGCATCTGGTAGCCTATGCATAAACTACATGACTAGTCATTTCTAGTGTCCCAACATTTGTCTTACAAGATGAAGCATTAAGAGAAAGATGGGCATTTCTCCTTCCCTATTCTTGATATCACAGGAAAATTTCTTTTGTTTATGACTCTGCTAACCTTATGCTGACATTACATCAACAGATCAAACACCAAAAAATTGGTTATGAAGAACTAACTAGTCATGAGTCACGTTCCAATATGCAAATTGCAAGTCCATATATCATAATGACTTAAACTAGTGTTTTAAGATCCACTGAAGCTGTTTCCTATCTACATCCTTACAAATTTTATGAATAGCAACACATTTATAAATGATCCAACTCAAATCTCCTCAATAATCTTTGTCAGGCCCCATCATAAGGCATACATGTAATTTTCAACAAGAAATTACTTTATCTTTGAATGTTCTTAACACCATATATTCGACAATTTGCAATCCATTACGAAAAGAATAAATCAGAAAACCTAACTTCACGAGTCAACTCCACTTCACAAACCCAACCATCATACTACGCGCTGCTTATACATTTCCATCATGATATTCTATACCTCTATTTCAAGCTTCCATTTCCAACCGACTAATCATTTAAAGAAGGGTCTAGTTGATTAGGATGCCCAAAAAAGAAGCTTTTCAGTCTCCAGGTCCAAGATGATTACACACTTCACAGAAAAGGTGAAAAATATTTATACTTCTAGCCCTTTCCAGGCACCGACATTCATAATTAAGCATGGCTGCACAATGAGGAATTACATCACCATTTTCCTTAGAGACCCTTTTCCCTCACACATGAAAAACAAAACCGCAGATGAATACGTCAGCTCAAAATAGTTCGTCTCTGATTCTTAACACTATGTTTGGCAACTACACAGGAAAGTGAAAATGGAAGGAAATCTGAAGAAAGGAAAAGAAATGAAAGGAAATTAAAGTACGTGTAATATTTATTCTTATTTGGATATAAAAAGTGAAAATAGAAAGAAATCGATGGAAATTTTTCATTTTTATATGATAATAGGACCACATTACCCTTTCTTTTTTCTTAAATTTCTCTCTCATTACAAGCATTTCTTTAACTTTCCACCCATTTCCACTTATTTTTTCCCAATTTTGGAGAGAGAGAAAATGGGCTCCTGAAAAGAAAGATTCCCACTCACTTCCATACATTTCATTTTATTTCCATTGCAACCAAACACACAAATTCCTTCCATTTCCACTAATTTCCATGGATTTCTATCCATCCAAACACAGTGTAAGTGAATGCTTATTATAGCCTTCATTCATCAATCAAGGATAACAGTCACATGAATATTTCCATCCCGGGCAAAACCCTAACCAGTTATTTAGGAGTAACAAAACTTAAATGTCGAGTTGCAATCAAAGTAATAAGAAAAAAAAAAAAAAAAGGAATAACCATCGTTATTGTCAAGTGAGAGAAAAGTGATCACAGAGAGATAGAGACAGAGACAGAACCTGATCTGCAGAGTCCTAGAAATGAGCTGCTATGGCTATCGCCGATGGATATAGAGAGAGAGAGAGGAAGAGGAGCGCAAGCCGCGGAGGGAAGGATGGTGAGCGTTTAGGGGTTTAGGGATAAAATCGGGGGTAAGGTTAAAAACATTAAAACCCCAACACCCTACATGAAATAAACAAACTTTTTGCTTTTACTCGTTCTCTGGGTAGCGGGATTGTATTCGATACTAAAACCCATAGCTAAATATCAATAAAATTATAATATATATAATTAATTTGTTTATAAAATTTTTTTTTATTTTTAAATATTTAAATTTTATTGATATTTATATATTACTTATTAATTTTATATAACGTATTAGTACGATTAAATCTTTTTTCTTATCTATCTTGAAAATATATCATCTCCATTTAAGAATAGAAATGATTCATTTCTATTTACTTTTAATAATTTCTCTCAATTTATCCTTTTAAAATATTATTATATATAATTAACGGTTGATGTTATAAATAATATGATAACGTTACAATCGTATTATATGATATTTTAAAAATTTAGATAATCTCAATTATTAATTTATAAATTAAAAAAAAATAATAACCTTAATATGGAAAACGAATAGATGGATTTCTAATTAATTTACTATTCAGAAGGTGTTTATTGTTTGATGGAAACTTAGAGAGGGAAAGAAATTTAACAAATGGAGGGTAAAGGGTTATACTTATAGTGATATTTAGGGCGGAAGAGCAGCGTTTAGGAGGAGGAGGAGAGTTAAGAAGGATCATGAAGTCAAACATCTAGCACAAAGCAAAGACGTTATGCAAATACGGTTCGTCGATTCCAACATCATATAACATTAATGTTGACATTACAAAGTTCGTAATTTGGACTTAACAACAGTTAAATTTATCAAATTTGTGATTTTAAGGCTATTCAAGCAAGATATGGGGATGTCTATATGATTTGACTATTTTAACTTATATAGCTATCTTACTTGACTCAGTAAGCCCGCTATTTAAACTTAACAAGACCCAAATTTATGATTTTAAGGTTTATCCAAACAAAATATGGAGATGTCTATATAATTTAATTATTTAAACTTCTTTTAATTCACTGAGTCTATTATATAATTAGAGAAACACGTATTCATGTGCTTTCACATGACTTAAAAGGCAGCAATCTGGTTTTAACAGTGGTCAAATTCCTGATTTTAGGTTTTATCTAAATATCGAATACGTGAGATGTCTCGATTATTTAATTATTTTAACTTTCTTTAATTTATTGAATCTTATTATATTATTAGAGGAACATAATCTTATTATATATGAAAACGCAGGGAAAAAAAAAAGGACCAGTTTTTGCTTAATGATATATATTCGCATAGAAGAAAAAAAAAAAACAAATTAATGGGTTTTGATCTTCTGACATGGTGATATGATGAATGTGGAATAATGCAAGGGTGTATATGAGATATCGAACCCAGGAGGCTACAATGGTTAGTTTGGCTAACTGAAATCATACTGGTAGTTTACCAGAGTATTTAATTTTTAGAAATCGCAACTTTAATCCATCTCCTTCGGGTTTCACCGCGTAAGGGTTCATATGTGGATTTAATTCGGTCAATAATGTTTGTGGATAAAGTTGTTTTACATTTTTGGACTATGGATTAATTACTTAATTTAGTAGTGAGTAAAGAGGAACTGAAAACACTAAATCCGATCCAATTCAGACGAACATACCGGGTTCCAGGTCTTGAAAATCAAGACCGGACAATGACTTGTTTTAATTTTTTGAATCTATTATATAATTAAAGGGAGCTCCTAATGCACTGGGCTCTGTCTTGNGAAATTACTTTATCTTTGAATGTTCTTAACACCATATATTCGACAATTTGCAATCCATTACGAAAAGAATAAATCAGAAAACCTAACTTCACGAGTCAACTCCACTTCACAAACCCAACCATCATACTACGCGCTGCTTATACATTTCCATCATGATATTCTATACCTCTATTTCAAGCTTCCATTTCCAACCGACTAATCATTTAAAGAAGGGTCTAGTTGATTAGGATGCCCAAAAAAGAAGCTTTTCAGTCTCCAGGTCCAAGATGATTACACACTTCACAGAAAAGGTGAAAAATATTTATACTTCTAGCCCTTTCCAGGCACCGACATTCATAATTAAGCATGGCTGCACAATGAGGAATTACATCACCATTTTCCTTAGAGACCCTTTTCCCTCACACATGAAAAACAAAACCGCAGATGAATACGTCAGCTCAAAATAGTTCGTCTCTGATTCTTAACACTATGTTTGGCAACTACACAGGAAAGTGAAAATGGAAGGAAATCTGAAGAAAGGAAAAGAAATGAAAGGAAATTAAAGTACGTGTAATATTTATTCTTATTTGGATATAAAAAGTGAAAATAGAAAGAAATCGATGGAAATTTTTCATTTTTATATGATAATAGGACCACATTACCCTTTCTTTTTTCTTAAATTTCTCTCTCATTACAAGCATTTCTTTAACTTTCCACCCATTTCCACTTATTTTTTCCCAATTTTGGAGAGAGAGAAAATGGGCTCCTGAAAAGAAAGATTCCCACTCACTTCCATACATTTCATTTTATTTCCATTGCAACCAAACACACAAATTCCTTCCATTTCCACTAATTTCCATGGATTTCTATCCATCCAAACACAGTGTAAGTGAATGCTTATTATAGCCTTCATTCATCAATCAAGGATAACAGTCACATGAATATTTCCATCCCGGGCAAAACCCTAACCAGTTATTTAGGAGTAACAAAACTTAAATGTCGAGTTGCAATCAAAGTAATAAGAAAAAAAAAAAAAAAGGAATAACCATCGTTATTGTCAAGTGAGAGAAAAGTGATCACAGAGAGATAGAGACAGAGACAGAACCTGATCTGCAGAGTCCTAGAAATGAGCTGCTATGGCTATCGCCGATGGATATAGAGAGAGAGAGAGGAAGAGGAGCGCAAGCCGCGGAGGGAAGGATGGTGAGCGTTTAGGGGTTTAGGGATAAAATCGGGGGTAAGGTTAAAAACATTAAAACCCCAACACCCTACATGAAATAAACAAACTTTTTGCTTTTACTCGTTCTCTGGGTAGCGGGATTGTATTCGATACTAAAACCCATAGCTAAATATCAATAAAATTATAATATATATAATTAATTTGTTTATAAAATTTTTTTTTATTTTTAAATATTTAAATTTTATTGATATTTATATATTACTTATTAATTTTATATAACGTATTAGTACGATTAAATCTTTTTTCTTATCTATCTTGAAAATATATCATCTCCATTTAAGAATAGAAATGATTCATTTCTATTTACTTTTAATAATTTCTCTCAATTTATCCTTTTAAAATATTATTATATATAATTAACGGTTGATGTTATAAATAATATGATAACGTTACAATCGTATTATATGATATTTTAAAAATTTAGATAATCTCAATTATTAATTTATAAATTAAAAAAAAATAATAACCTTAATATGGAAAACGAATAGATGGATTTCTAATTAATTTACTATTCAGAAGGTGTTTATTGTTTGATGGAAACTTAGAGAGGGAAAGAAATTTAACAAATGGAGGGTAAAGGGTTATACTTATAGTGATATTTAGGGCGGAAGAGCAGCGTTTAGGAGGAGGAGGAGAGTTAAGAAGGATCATGAAGTCAAACATCTAGCACAAAGCAAAGACGTTATGCAAATACGGTTCGTCGATTCCAACATCATATAACATTAATGTTGACATTACAAAGTTCGTAATTTGGACTTAACAACAGTTAAATTTATCAAATTTGTGATTTTAAGGCTATTCAAGCAAGATATGGGGATGTCTATATGATTTGACTATTTTAACTTATATAGCTATCTTACTTGACTCAGTAAGCCCGCTATTTAAACTTAACAAGACCCAAATTTATGATTTTAAGGTTTATCCAAACAAAATATGGAGATGTCTATATAATTTAATTATTTAAACTTCTTTTAATTCACTGAGTCTATTATATAATTAGAGAAACACGTATTCATGTGCTTTCACATGACTTAAAAGGCAGCAATCTGGTTTTAACAGTGGTCAAATTCCTGATTTTAGGTTTTATCTAAATATCGAATACGTGAGATGTCTCGATTATTTAATTATTTTAACTTTCTTTAATTTATTGAATCTTATTATATTATTAGAGGAACATAATCTTATTATATATGAAAACGCAGGGAAAAAAAAAAGGACCAGTTTTTGCTTAATGATATATATTCGCATAGAAGAAAAAAAAAAAACAAATTAATGGGTTTTGATCTTCTGACATGGTGATATGATGAATGTGGAATAATGCAAGGGTGTATATGAGATATCGAACCCAGGAGGCTACAATGGTTAGTTTGGCTAACTGAAATCATACTGGTAGTTTACCAGAGTATTTAATTTTTAGAAATCGCAACTTTAATCCATCTCCTTCGGGTTTCACCGCGTAAGGGTTCATATGTGGATTTAATTCGGTCAATAATGTTTGTGGATAAAGTTGTTTTACATTTTTGGACTATGGATTAATTACTTAATTTAGTAGTGAGTAAAGAGGAACTGAAAACACTAAATCCGATCCAATTCAGACGAACATACCGGGTTCCAGGTCTTGAAAATCAAGACCGGACAATGACTTGTTTTAATTTTTTGAATCTATTATATAATTAAAGGGAGCTCCTAATGCACTGGGCTCTGTCTTGAACCCAACGTGGCGACCACGGGTCAAACCCAGCTCGAAAGCTCTCTAGTAGCCTCTGAAGATTTACATGGCTTTGATAATCACATCCAGCTCGACTATTGGACCGATAGCTCTAATTAAGGACGCTATGGGGCTAGTGGGCCTAATCAGACTAGATTACGCAAGATAGCTATTTTCTATTTAAAGAGAAGGGTTCTTTTTCTTATTTGAAACCTTTTTTGAAATTTCTAAATATTTTCATTAAAAAAAAAAAAAGTATCAACTTTTGTTGTTATTACTAAATTCAGGCAACTTGTCTACATATTTGCATAAAAATTTTAACTGAGCATGTTGATTGGGCCTTGAATGAATGTTCACGCCCACCCACCGATCATGCTTGTGGGAACAAAGGAATTCACGCCACCATCTTGCAGCGTGATGCTAAATATAACTTTCTCCTTATAATATATAAATGTCATTTTATGAATTATAAACATATAACTTGACCAATATAGGTATATGATATTATATATTATAATTTATACTTATCATTAATAGTAAAAATTGTTTTTTTTTTTTTGCAAATACTATATTATTAATAAATTGTTTAATACATAATTCATAGGTATACATAATAATTATATAAGATTGAATATATATATACACGTATATATTGATATTAGATTAGAAATATGTCATTTAATATAGAAGGTGAAAATACAAATTACATCATAGAACTTTGACTTAGTGCAAATATGACCTATAGACCTTCAAATGTTATAAATAATTTGCCATGAACTTTGATAAATTGAAAAATAACTCCTCAAGTTACAAATGATTGTCCTAAACTTTAATTTTAATGCGAAAGCATATCCTCAAACTTATCTAAATTTATTTTGACACTCCCAATAACTTTGATTGCAGCACATTCTTATTGAATTAAAAGCCAATATTTTTTATGTTGCCAATATATCAAAATTTAGTAAAGTTATTTACAACATTTAAAAGTTTAAGGACATAGGTCATTGGCAATTTTCCCAATATAAAATATAGCAGTGTATGCAAAAACTACATAATGGTCCATTTATAGTAAAAAAAAAGCCTACTATTGATAAATAATTATATTCTAACTTCTAATAATACATTTATAATTATATATTATCTAATATATAATAAAATAGTATTTATAATATCAAAGTATGAGAGATTGGTTTTAGTGTTAAAAATCAAATTTTTACTGATAGATTCTTTGAATTGTCTTTCAAATTAAAAGTATGCTTCTTATGTCTGAGGTAGCTAAAGGTTAATTTTACTATACCTAAATTTTGTTCATATTTTGATAATATTTACTATTCTATGCATCACGTTATCTAATTGAGGTCATGAGACTAAATTCTAACAAATAGGGCACAATACTTAACAAAATATTTAAAAAGTAACTTTTATGATATCAAGCCACCAATATGTTTTTGTATATATTATATAGTAGAACATGTAATAACTACATATAAAAACAAATATTGAATATGTAATATACTAGTATATATAATAATTATATAAGAAAATATATATCGAATATAATTTCTTTGTTGGAGGGAAAAATGGAAATAATTTCTCTTTTACCATTAGACCACCAATATGTAGTTTTAATTTTTATATGTACACGGGTAATGGTAACAACTACTATAACAACAATTATTGAAAGATATTCTTTGTGATATTAGCTATCAATATGTTGATTGATATTAATATAATAGTATATGTAATAACTATATATGAAAACACATGTTGAAAGTGTTTTTTTTTTTTTTTTTGGGGTGTCATTAGATTATCAATATGTTGTTAAATATATAAATAAATGGATTACATAGTAACTAGATTGAAAATTTTTGTGACATTAGGTTATTGACATGTTGTGTAATATATAATATCGTAGTATATTCAATACCTACATAGGAAAAAACGTACTAAAAATTAATTTTCGTGATATTACATTACCAATATGTCGTTTAGTATATCAAATAGTAATATACATAATAACAATATAGGAAAACGTTTATCAAAATTGAATTTTTACTATATTAGACTATCGATATGATATTGAACATATAAAAAGGTAGAAAATATAACAACTATATAATAATATGTGTTATTAAAAATTATTTTAAGTGATATTAGATTACTGATATGTTGATTAATATATGAAATATTGGCATATATAATCACTATATAACAAAAACATATAGTTGTGATGTTAGATCACCTGCATGTTGTTTAATATATAAAATAGTAGTTTATATAATAATTATAAATAGTAACTAAAAGAACAAACACATTGTCCTCTTACTATGATACATAGATCAATATGGTCACTATAGATAAATTTATGAAATTAAAATTTTCAATGTTAAAAAATTGCATTTTACAAGAATTTTGTTTTTGTTTTTTTTTTTTTTAATAAAGAAAGGTAGCGAAGAAGAAAGGACAGCGTCTTGAAAAACGAAATGATAAAGTAAAAAGAAAACCTTAATTAACTTGCTTGATCGACTATTGCAATTGCTAGTTAAAAGGTGACTATATCGACTGTGAGTAAACATGTAAAATTTGCCAAAAAGAACAAAGGCTAACGGTTGGCATAGAATCAAGTTATAAAATCTCAGTTTTAATATATTACATATTACATTATAAACTGAGTGGGCAGTTTTGCATTTTCTTTCAACCTTTGTAATAGGCTGATCTAAGGGTTTCTCTATTTAGGGATGAAAACCCTGGTTTTTCCTTTCAATTAGCAACTATGCTACTAATCACAGAATAGGCAATTAATTTATAGTACATTTGGTTAACTTCATAAGAATGAAATGTACTAACTATTATTTATTTGTAGATAAATTCCTGTGTTTGATCGGTGGAAAGACTATTTTATAAAATTACTAATGCTAAAAAAAGAGGAATTACAATTCCTACATAGGACTTGAATAGCTATGCTTTGGTTTTTCTACAATATAGTTTTATATCTTTTCATAAGACATCTAACTATAAAGAATAACTATTATATTTCTATCTCATTTTTGAAGAATTTCAATTCTACTCCTATCCTATGACATTTCCCTAAACCAAATATGTCATTAAGAAAACCAAAAAACATTCATTAGCCCTACAAATCTTCAATGACCTCAAAATATTTAAGAAGTGACATATTTGTCAATTAGCTCTTATTGGTTGTATTTATAATAGGGGTAGTGTTGACATTTCACAAAAAAAATCACAATATATATATATATTATTAGATTTTTCCACTAATTTTAGCCGTGTCTTATAGTTATCTAAATAGAATATTTTGGCTACTTATATGGTTTTCCTTACGCTTTTGATTCGTTAGGGTTTTGTTCTATAGTCCCTTTAGTTGCTTTCAAGACTTGATCTTTTCGCTTTGAATTTTACATTCTGCTTGTGTGATGAGCAAATTATTAGTAATTCATTCGATTACGGCTTGAATTTAACCCTGGGTCAGTCGAGGTACGTTCTCTATTTCTCTGAGAAAATTACGTACTAAAGAATTAATGTACTCCAAGATTAAGTTTAATTAAAGAATAAAAAATTTTAGCAATTTATATAGATGATTAAATTTTTTATTAGTTTAAATAAAAGATGAAATATTGTGTAAAGTGGTGTAGATAAAAGATGGTACTATAATTTGGTATAACACAGTTAAATCTTGATGATATAGTTGAATGCCATCCTTTATTTGCACCACTTACATAATATTTATCTTTATTTGAGCAATTAAAAAGTTCCATTCTCTATTTTGAAATTGACTGTGAGCATTAATCTCTAATGTGTAATTTTCCCATATTTCTTTTTTAGGTATATCTTTATGATTGTTATTGCAAATTTAGTAGCTTGAGTTTTTTCCACTTTTTACACTGTTAAAAAAAAAAGGAAGAAAATCTTGTTTTCTTTATTTCCTAATTGTTTTTTATTTCATGAGAGATATTGAATTTAAAAAAAAAAAAGAGAGAGAGAGAAGAAGGGAAAAGTAAGCAATTTTCCTTTGTTTGAGAATCATTAAATATTTGAAAAATAGACTTTGCACCATGTTGTTTCAAGTTGTGATAGAGGATGAGGCTTATAGAGTCAGCTAGATTTTTTAAAAGATTGCATGAGAATTACTTACCAACGATTGTTTTACTCTTTCATAAAGAAGCTACGCGATTGGATTTGACATCGATATGCCTTATGGTTACGTTTATTTTCGCTTCCTTAATTTGTTATTTTCTAAAATAGGGTAAATCAAATTGAGAATGAGTCTTCTCGATTTTTTTATCTCTTGATTTCTTTCAACTTACGATTTAATAGTTGAGATAGTTTAAAATTTTAAATAAATTTTAGATATTGTTATCATATTATCTATTTCATTATAATCTTAATTATTGATTATAGATAATATCTGTTAGATTAAAAAAAGATAAATATAGAGATATAAACTCTAAGATGTTGACCACCCAACTTTGTAATTGTCACTCCTTGAATAACGTTAACATGCAATTTATATTAGTGAAGATAGAATTATACTTAAATCCTTTCAAAATAGGATATAGGATTGATTATAAGGGGTTTTGTATCCTTTAAGAACTACACAACTATTTTATATAGATTTTCAATAATAAGGCATATTGAAACTCAAATCCAAAATAATCACATGGTGTGTAAGCAACCTAGAAAAAAGCCATGTATGAGAGATTTATCAGGTAAAATACGTGCATCAACCATTACACTAAGAATTTCACATGCAATTTTTATCAAAATAAAACTTATAATGGGGAAAAAAATAAAAACACATCCTCAATCACAAACTTGAAGGGAAGCTGGTAAAACACATTTATAAACATGTTTATTTTCAAATTTTAGTGATTCTTGAAAAAGAAAACTGGATTTTTTTTTTTATTCTTCAATTAATTCTTTTTGTTGTCTCTCATAATGTATTAATTGGATCGCACATCAAGGAAATTTTTATTTTTCCCCTAGGAGTGAAAATATAAGGGAAAAAATCATAGCAAGTAAACATGCAATAATAATCCAAAAGAGGATTCGCATATATATATATATATATATATATATAGATATATAAAACACTTTCCTTGACTGCCACCAGGGTTAAATTTTAGCATTGATCGAAAACCTAAGTGTTCAAGATGATTCAAATGGCTCGTCTAAGAGAAGAATTATCAGTCATGAAAGCCGTTCCTGTTTTCTTTGCCACTGACCAAGTGAGGTATAAATTATAAACTTCTGACATCTCTTTATCTCCTTTTCAAGCTTTTTAGTGAAAAGTTCTATCATGTGCCATTTGTCTATTATGGAGTGGCTTTACTCACTTTCATCTGCTTACTGCTTACCCATGATCATAGTACAATAACCGGTTCACATTCGGTGAGTATGAATAGTTTTTGTGGATTCTCCTACCCCAAAGGCGTGAGGGTGGAAGTCTCTAGTATGAAGATACTAATTCGTGCTAGAAAACTCCAGAAAATTTTATTTTAATCTAATTTTTAATGTAGATTATAGATACAATCTTTGTTTTACAAAATTTGAAGGATAGGATATACATGTTTAAAAAATATCCCCGCTCAAAATCAAAATTGATCTCATTTTCAAAACCCGTTATTTTAGTGTTTCAACTTGATTCTTGGTTTATATATTCTTAACATATTATAATAAATTTGTGTAGCAAGAAATTTTTATTTGTGTCTTGTTTAATATATATCAAAATTTATTTGGCTAATCTGCCCTTTTTTTGCAATTAAATATTTAATGGGTTTTGTAAAGTTATTGAATTAATCTGATCTTGAGGGATCTTTAGAGCTAGATTGTTATATGACAAGTGTTTAATTCTAACTTTGCGCTGAAATTTGATCAATTATGTAATTTAGGGTAATTTTTGAGTAATTTAGGGGGAAAATGATCAATTGGATAAAATATACTATATGAGCTAGCTTAATAATTGTAATGGGCAATATTAGAAGTATTTTCTTGAGTCCAAAGTATTTTTCATAGAATTTTCGAACCTATATACTACCTATTATGTAATTTAGTTAGTATCTAGATGTATAATAGATAAATTGATTGGTTGCAATCAATTTCATAATAATTAGGATTGTTATATAGCTCAAGCTTGATGCTTGATAGGGTCAATACTTGAAGGTCAGTTTAGTTTTAGAAGTAAAATAGTGGTTATTGATCAATTCTAAATGTAATCAAAGTGTAATATGGATCAATTATAAAACTATTATAATTTAAGGGTAAATTGATGTTATTAAAGGGCAACATAGTAATTTATTGCACATGGCCATATTCATATCTTAAAATATGTGTAAAGTTCGTAAAGTAATGAGTATAATAATGTAAATATATTAAAATTGATGAATAATGGACAAGATATGTCCATTAGAAGCACACAGTATGAAGGCAGAACATGTAGAAACTATTAAATTTCATTGTGAGTTTTATCTTAAATAGCTACTAACATTTGAAAATGCACCGCTAGATTGTCCATTGGTTTGCTCGTGAATTCCTATGCATTTTAGTGTTTATAATGTACAATAGCCAAAATAGTAAACAACATATTTGTTGGTTGTTAAGCTCTATGTAATCACTTATTGTGACCATCATTGGAAGATTTAAAAGTTATAGGATGGTTCTTGAAGCTTAAGTTGATTACCAATTATAAACAGATATAATGTTACTAATTGCTTAATTTGATTGTTTAATAGCGAAGTATACCAATATGATTAGTATGCAAAGCAGGGTTAGGATTATTGACACTATGAGTTAACTTATTGATCTAAGCTTCACATTTGCTTTAGATGATTGGTATATACATTTTGAGATGTATGATAGGTTATATGTTAAAAGACATCTATGAGTTGGTAATTACTGTGATTGAATGTATAGTGCAATAAATATCATTTTTCGTAATGATAATGAGATTTTGCTTTGGAAGATGTGTTAGCTTTGGTATGTTTAATGGTGCTTATATTACTTTGGATTTGTGAGCTTGGTTAATGTTTGATTTGCTTTAAACTTGTCTTCGAAAATTGATTGACAGCATTCATAACATATCATGAAAAGACCTTATTTCCTTTAGAACATTGTTTTGTTTTTACAAGAATTTGGAAGTAAATCACTTTAGTTTATTATATTTAGATTGCAACCTTCAAACCCTTTGAAATTGAGCCACCAAGTGTAGCTCCTTGTTTACCTTTAGGATAAGGCTACTAAATACCGTTTGCTATGGGATACTAACTAGTGCATATCACATACATGAGTTTGCATCTATATATTGTTTAGATACTTAGGTTTGTGCTTAGTTTTTAAATTGGTCTTGCATATATGCTTTGTTACACCTTGTTTACATGTCTTTTATTAGTTGTGATTAGAGTATTGTTGCTTCAATATCTTTTGCTTTATTATGCTTTACTCACTTACTTCTATAAGGAGTTGAAGAGTTAGTTATCTAACCTTAGGTATCGAAGATCAAGTTTAAAGATCAGTTAAGAAGTGGCATTAGGCTTGGGAGTGCTAGAATCTGTTTATGAGTCATATGACATGCCTTTTAGTTATATTTATATCCATATGTAAATTTTGGGTCATAGGCTTAGTAGTGTAAAGTTATTATAACAAATGTATTGAGTAAAGCTGTAAATCAACTAAAGTATATCTGTCAGTTAAACAATTCTATTGAAAGTCTTAATACAAGTTTAAGGCATAGAGAGATGCCTTTGAGTATGACAATTATCATACCTATATATGCCTTTGCATTTAGTTGAATGTGGATTGAATAAGCTCAATAAATACTATATGTCTTCTTGATCGAGCTTAACAAATAAGAAGTTCATGATGAACCTAAACAAGTTATGAGGAGATGATTAGCATAATGAGTTATTTTGTTCATGTGAATGCCAAAAGGGACCATAAGTGTGTCATAAAACTTATTTGCTAGTTGAATGCTCTTAAGAGCATTGAATGTTGATATAGGTGAACTCTTACTACTACTAGATGTTAATAAATGTGATACATTTGGAGGAAAAGTAAAGTGCATTTAGGAATTGATTTGCTTAACTGCATCTAAGCTTCTATGGGATAGCTAGAATAACAACTAGGAACCTTAGTGAATAATTTGGTTATTGTAGATATTATGATTGTTTGATTTCTTTTTGCTTGCCCATTTAGAAGGACAAATTTTTAATTCTATTGCAAGTATCCAGTAGTTAACTTAAACTAGCTATTGCAATAAATGGAAGGTGATAGAAACCATGAATATGCGAAAGATAAGGAAGGAACATGGTGCTGCATGAGCAATGAGAAGAAGTATCAGCAATGTATCCTCTATACTTACCATTGTAATGCAAACTTGAAGAGAGCCCATGATGGCTGGATTTAAAGGAGATTAACTATCTAAGGTCCAGAAGATTATAGATTCATTTAGGAGGAGCCTGAATTCTTCTACAGTTATAGATTATATAAACTATTTGGTGCAAGCTTTTCAAGTGCATGATGTTCCAGAAAACAAAAAGGTTTATTATGCAACAGTTTTACTTAAAGAGCCCATGTACAATTGGTAGGTATCACAAAATAAGTTCTTTAGAGATCCCAATAGGTCGAGATACGTATATCAATATATCATATATATATATATATATATATATATTATTTGACATTTTGTAATGTCCCGCCTTTTAAGTGTCCAATTAACCTATAATTTTCAATAAACTCAGTAACTAGAGGGTTGTTATGCCGTTGCTTAGGTAAGAGCAAGGCTATTAACAACTTAAACATAGCATTTGAACTTAGCAAACAATAATTCAAATATGTATAGTTTTCACATTTAATGTCATAGTGTTAGAATCCCCTGATCTTAGATTTTAATTTTTTACTTATTCAATTCTTCCTTCTAAGTTTGACTTTTAACCTTCTAGGTTCAGGTCTTACCTTGCTGCCCTCAAATAATAACCTCCTAAGTTCCAAGTGAAAGCTTCTTACTTGCCTAGAACCATAAGTTCAACATTTTACTCTATTCTAGTTACCTTCTAACTTTTCCATACAACTTTCTAACTTAGTGAAAACGTAAAAACCAACTTTTTGCCACTCTTTTCAAACCTTTTAACCTTACAGTTTAACTTTCTAACACTGCTGGTTCACTAAGTTTAACTTTCTACCCAAATTTTCAAACCTTCTAAATCCTTCTAACTTTACTTAGGATAAGCATGTGCCTTTCTAACCTCTAAGACAACTTTCTAAGTTTCCTTCTAAATTTAGACTCTGATTTTCTATGTACAGGTCTAAATGAGTAGCTTGGGGCCATTATAGTGGAGTTTAGAGAATTAGAGTTGGTTTCTATGACTTAGGCATGGGTTCTCAATGGTTTGGTACCCATGAGAAATCTTAACCCGACACAACCATTATGCGTTTATGGTTGGATGTGGTGGGAGTTCCATCCCTCCCTCTGCATATGTTGATATCTGGCTTGTGAGAGCAATGACGCTTACCGTTACCCCATTCCTTTAAGAAAAAGTTGAATACCTCAACTAAAGTCTCCAACCTGTAGCCGGGACCAAAAGTTCCCCTAATTCAATCTCCACCTTTTTTTTTTTTTTAATTCTTAAGAACTGCAAATGTTTTCTACATTGTGAATTTTGACCCGCTATCTTTTTTTTTTTTTCCCTTTATAAAAAACTGTACACTTCGTTACACTTGCAATGGGATGAGCAATAATTACCATATCCTACTATCAATAATTTAAGAAGAAAAAAGTGATACATTATAAAGTAGTAGTTAAAATATAAAATTTTGAAAAGAAAATTTATGTATATATATATTCATGTCACAGGCTAAAGAGGGCCAATATATATACAACATGGACGCACTAACCAAACTTCTAAACATAGAAAACAAATATCCTAAATATACTCTTTACATAATTGACAGATATTCCTAAATATTTTAATATCTTCTAAACATAGAAAATATCCTAAATATACTCTTTACATAATTGACAGATATTCCTAAAATATTCTAATACCCCCCCTCAAGTTGGTGCGTGAAGATTGCAAACCCCCAACTTGCGTAGAAGATACCCAAACTGCTGTATTTCCAATGCCTTAGTAAAAATATCAGCGAGTTGCTCAAAGCTACGTACATAAGCAGTCTAAACATGTCCATGTTGAATCTCATCACGAATAAAATGACAATCAATTTCAATGTGCTTTGTGCGCTCATGAAACACGGGATTTGCACTAATGTGTAAAGCTACTTGACTATCACAATACAACAATATAGGATAAGAGTGTACAACACCGAGAGACAGCAAAAGACCCTTTAACCATTTCAGTTCACACATAGTAGTAGCCATGGAACGATATTCTGCTTCAACAGAGGATCTTGACACTGTATGTTGCTTTTTAGTCTTCCAAGAAATGAGAGAAGTCCCTAACATAACAAAATATCCAGTAAGAGATCGTCGAGTTAAAGGACAACTCCCCCAATCAGAATCACAATAAGCATACAACCGAAGATCACTATCAGCTCGTAAAAGTATTCCTTGTCCAGGACTGCCCTTCAAATAACGAACTACGTGCAAAGCTGCTTCCCAATGAGCTTCCCTTGGTTGATGCATAAATTGTGCCAAAATATAAACACTGTAGGACAACTCAGGTCGAGTAAGAGTCAAATAAATCAGTCTTTCTACCAATCTCCGATACTTCTCTGAATCTGCCAACAATGCATTTTTTGCTAAGGCTAAATGATGATTTTGTTCAATGGGAAAACCAGATGGTTTAGCACCCAATAATCCAGCTTCACTGATAATATCCAAAGCATATTTACGTTGGCAAAGAAAAATTCCTTCTTGATTCCAAGCCACCTCTACGCCTAAAAAATACTTCAATGTTCCTAAATATTTCATGTAGAAGCAGTGGCATAAATAATCTTTAAACTTCTAAATGGCAACTCCATTATTCCCCGTAATAACAAGATCATCGACATACACCAATATACTCAAATGTATCTTGTCTCGATTTAAAGTAAACAATGAATAATCAGATTGAGATTGAAGAAATCCATACCGCTTTAATGCAGTTGTCAATTTGGAAAACCAACATCGGGGGGTCTGTCGTAACCCATAAAGTGATTTACGTAATCGACAAACTTTGCTAGGCTGTTGAGTAGAGAACCCAGGTGGCATCTTCATGTACACCTCTTCTTCTAAATCTCCATGTAAGAATGCATTATGAACATCCATTTGATAGAGTTATCATCCCTTTGTTGCTGCCACTGAAAGAAAAGTACGTACAGTAACCATTTTTGCAACAAGAGCGAAGGTCTCATTGTAGTCAATTCCTTCAATCTGATTATTGCCAAGAATCACCAATCGAGCTTTATAATGTTTAACCGAACCATCTGAGTTATATTTGATCTTATAAACCCATTTACTGCTTATAGCTTGCTTTCCCTGTAGCAAATCTTCCACAGTCCATGTCCCATTAGCCTCAAGTGCCTCAATTTCTTTCATCATGGCTTCTTTCCATCGAATGTCTTTGATGGCCTGAATATAAGAAACAGGCTCATTTTCAACTGTCATAACTACTAAGAAAGAACGATGTTGTGGAGAAAATTTGTCACAATTTACATAATGTGCTATAGGATAGGAGGTACCTGTGGACGGAATTAGATTGGAGGAACATGCAGAGGGACTTATTTGTTGTGCAGTATATATCACAAAATCTCGCAGTCGAGTAGAAGCTTCTTTTGTTCTATGACCCTGTCCAAGTTGTTCTGGAACAGATTCACCCAAGATTTTAATGACACCCCCCCTATCGTTATTATCACTTTGAGTCACAGTCGAATTCTCAGGTACCTCACTTTCGTCTTCCTCATTCAATTCACCATTAAAATGATTGGTGATATCGAAAGAAGCATCTTGTATAAGATCTGGTTGCACACCTTCCTTATCAGCATATGGAAATTTAGATTCAGAGAACACAACATCCCTGGATACAAAATATTTTCCTGTATCAAGATCATAAACTTTCCACCCTTTTTTTCCAAAAGGGTATCTTACAAATAAACAACGTTGACTCCTGCTAGCAAACTTGTCTTTTTCCCTATTTAAGTTCCGAGCATAACACAGGTACCCAAAAGTTCGAATGTGATTATAACTAGAAGGTTTACTAAACAGTATCTCATAAGGAGTCTTTCCTCCTAATAACTTAGAAGGAGTCCGATTAATCAAATATGCAACTGTTAGAGCACATTCTCCCCAAAATTTGATGGGAAGATTGGCCTGAAATCTTAAAGTTCTAGCCACATTTAAAATATGACAATGTTTCCTCTCAACACATCCATTCTATTGAGGTGTTCCTACACATGAGGTCTGATGTAAAATTCCATTTTCAGAAAAATAGTTATGCAAGCCAGCAAATTCAGTCCCATTATCACTTCTAACTATCTTCACATCTTTTTGAAATTGTGTTTTAGTCATGGCAAAGAAATTACGCATGACAAGTTCCACTTCTGTTTTTTTCAGTTAACAAATATATCCATACACCCTTAGAAAAATCATCAACAATGGTAAAGAAATACGAGGCCCTACAAGAAGCATTAACACGATAAGGTCCCCACAAATCACAATGAATTAATTCAAAAATTTCATTTACTTTAGTGTCACTAAAACCAAAAACTTCTCTTGTTTGTTTAGCTCTCAAACAAATGTCACATGGTTTATTTTTTACTGAACTAGTACTAAATTTAACTTGAGGAAGAGATTCCACAATTTTTGCAGACGGATGCCCCATCCTCCTATGCCATAATTCAAAAGAATCTACATAGCTTGTCTTGCATGCTTGGACTGATACTGCTGACTTCAAATAATAAAGTCCTTTACACTGTTCACCCGTTCCAATCACCATCCTCGAGGTACGGTCCTATATAACACAAATTTTATCAATAAATTGGACATTACAATTAGAGCCATCAAGCAATTGCGACACAGATATCAAATTACAATTCAAATTTGGAACATAGAGAACATTGTCTAGTTTGATATGTTTTCCCAAGCAAACTGATCCCTCCTTCAATGCCATCACCTGCTCTCTATTAGGTAATCCAATTGAACATGCCACAATTTCTTTCAAATTTGTTAAACATTTTAAAGTACCTGTCATATGTTGTGAAGCACCGGAATCAATAATCCAATTCAGATTATCCTTACCATTCATCTTTTCACTAGTACCCGGTTTGCATGTGTTCAACAAATTGAGAAAGAATAACCATTGTTCTGCTGTCAAGGTCCTAGAAGCTGTATTTTCTTCCGTTGCTGCCATTGATGATGATGGCTGTCCAATTACATGAGCTGTATTCACCTTTGGCGTATTACTTTGCTCACATCCTGCACTCTGTCCCTCGCTAGTCATAGCGTTTTTTTTTTTTTTTTACCAAGCTCTGATACTATATAAAATTTTGAAAAGAAAATTTCTGTATGTGTATATTCATGTCACAGGCCAAAGAAGGCCAATATATATACAACATGGACGCACTAACCAAACTTCTAAACATAGAAAATAAATATCCTAAATATACTCTTTATATAATTAACAGATATTCCTAAATATTCTAATACCTTCTAAACATAGAAAATATTCTAAATATATTCTTTACATAATTGACAGATATTCCTAAAATATTCTAATATAAAATATCTTAAAAATATGCTAATCAAGTTTTATTTGAAAAAAGTGATACATTATAAAGAACTTGTTAAAATATATTAAAAAATATGCTAAGTCACGTTTTACTTTGCTTTGATCCCACCCGTGCAATTCTTCCAACATTATTTCACATTTCCACATTGTTTTAGCTAAAGCCTTTTTAAAGCGATGGATAGAAGTTACAACTTACTCCGCAAGGAGATACTCGAATTCCAGTCCAAAAATGAAAAACAATACAACCACAGGAAAACCCAAATTAAATGTACCCCATCACGAATCGGTCTTAAATAAAATTGAATTAAACGTATTAATGAAGAGCTAATATTAAACAAGACACAATTTTGTTTTTGGCTGAAACTTTAAAAATAAGGCTCAGAAATTGAACCAAAAATGGTCAAATAATTCTTATTATGTTTAGATGATTTTGTTTTGGAGAAATATCAAACAATTCTTATAAGTTTTGATTTAAGTACGAATTGACTTTCTGAACTTTCAAATTATATATTAAGATTTCCTAAACTTAAATAAATTGATAATATAAAATATATTTCCTTTTTTAATTAGAAAAAGTCACACTATTATCAAAGTTTAGAAGGTCTTATAACTCTTTTTCATGAGTTGAAAGAATATTTATACACCAAAATTAAAATTTAAGAAGATTACTTTCAACTATGGGGATTATTTGTTGATTTTTCATAATTTAGGATGTCTTAAAATACACTTTGAAAGGTTAAATTAATTCGCGCATAAATCAAAATTTAAAAGGATCTTTTGCATTTTTCCCTTTTATTTTTGCAAGAAACTTATAAAGAGAAATTCAACAATTCAGCATTTTGGTAGTTTTTAATACACATGGTTTAAGTGGCAAACATTTTTCAATGTAGGATAAAAAAAACAAAAAAATCGATCACAATTATGTAATCCTTGGAAAGTGGAAGTTTACATTGTGCCTTAGCGTGGTTTATGAATCTGGGAATACGTGTACAAATATAAAGCTACATGAGATGAAAAATAACCACAAATATAGTTGATTTTCATCCTTTAGCAATATGTTTCTATTCAATTTGATTACTATAGTAATTAGATTACCTTGAGAATCCAAAACAAGCAGATAGTAACGACATTGAGATTTGGCTGCAAAGACAATTTTCATTTTGACAAAATCAATTGGTTGAAACTTTAAAAAGTCAAACATGATTTGGTAGCAGATCATGCAAATAGGAATTTATTAATTCAACTTTTAAGCTCTTTTTAATATATTTATTTATGAAAGAATAACTTGATTTTAGCTTCGCAAAAAACTTATGAACCGCAATTCATTAATTCAACATTTAAGCTCTTTTAAAACCACATGGTTTAAGTTGTAAGCATTTTCAATGTGGGACAAAGAAATGGATTATAATTATGTAGTCTAAAGAAAGTGGCTCTTTACATTATGCCTTAGTGTGGTTCATGAGTCTGGGCATATGCATACAAATATAAAGCTACTGGAGTTTAAAATTAACCAGAAACATAAGTTAAAAGATTTTCTTTTTTCCATTTTATAGCAACGTATTTCTATAGTAATTAGATTACCTTAAAAATCCAATGCAAGTAAATAGTAATGACATTAAAATCTAGCTGCAAAGATGATTTTCATAAAATGATAATTAATTCGAATATATGAGTAGGTTAAAGCTTAAAAGTACGGAATTACATATGATAATGGTTCAATTTGGGTTAGATAAAGATTCGATCGGATCGGATTTATAGTAGGATGAGGTCGAATCAGATTGGATCATAAAAGTTAACTCTAATTTTTGAGACACTAAATTCTCATATTAACAAAAATAATTAACTGCAACTTAAAAAGGTCATATATAGATAGCAGATCATCCATATAGGAACTTTGAGAATGAATCAAAATATGTAACTAAATCTTTTCGAAGAGAATATCATTGATCTTCAGTCTAGGAAATGATTACGATGATCTATACTGGGAGATGATGGAAACATATAGCTTGGTGCATTTACCCAAAATCAACGTTTCCCTCTTCAAGCGTTTCTTGTGAATAGTAAAGACAGAAAAGGAAAGGAAAAAGAAAAAGAAAAATATACTTAAAAGGGATGTTTGACTAGTGAATCCTACCATACTCTTATATAAGTGCGAGTTTTAAGAAATACTACAATGGAAATAAAAACAGAAGTGTCAAAATATATATATATATATATATATATATACACATATAGGCATACTAGCAAATAAGACACTCACATAGTGGATATACTATTAGTTGTGTTTGAAATTATTATTAAAAATGTTTAAAATATAATAAACCTATAATGTATGTCTATCAAAAATATAAACGTATGAAATTAAAAGCTTTCTATATTTACTTTCTCAAAATCTAAATTACGTAAAATTTAATAATTTTATTGGATAAAAAAAGGATAGTGTTACAATTATTATCAAATCCTACAATGAACATACAGAGAGAAAGATGGAGTGGAATTGAGGCTCCAAATTATGCTATTTCTATTCAACTGTAAGTCGGGGAAGTCGGAGAAATTAATGAAAGAAAATAGAGGAACTAATGAGAAAAAGAAATTCAATAAGTTGATAAATATATTCTTATTAAATTAATTGGCAGTTAATATAAAAGTTGATTTTGTTGTTATTTATTATTTAGATAGAAGGTAAATAAGTAATTTTAAGGGTGAGATAGAAATATCAGTTACTTAAGTTTCTTAAAACTTTAATAATGTATATATATATATATATATAAATATATAAATATATATATATATATATATATATATATATATATATATATATATGAACTTCAATTGTAAATCACTCGGTCTTTCAGTCCCACATGGATCTTCACATAAAGTTCAACCTGTTTATGGTTACGGTAGAAGGATAATACAAGCCGAGCTTTGTCATATGGGCCTGTGACTCCTAAATTAGGGTCGCATCAAAGTGGAGTCTGAAGAATAAGTGGTTGGTTTCCACTTACTTGAGTTGGAGATCTCACATTGACCAAAAATCCATCCAAATCAGACTCCACTTTTCTTTTCTTTTTTTCTATTGTGAATTTTCACTTATTTATCTTTTTCTCTCTTTATAAAAAATTGCACTTGTTTACACTTGCAACGAAACAATCAAGTTTTAAATCAACAATAATTACTATGTCCCACTATCAATAATTTAAGAAGAAAAAAGTGAAAATTACTATATCCCACTATCAATAATTTTAGAAAAAAAAAGTAATCCATTATAATGTATTTGTTAAAATACATTAAAAATGTGTTAGTTGTATTTAACTTTTTTTTTCTAAAAAGCTATTATGTATCTTTAAAAATAGTGAAGAAATAAGATAATCACACAAATCCTTAGATTAAATGTATCAACAAGAATTAGTATTAAATAAAGTCCAATTCAACATACAGTAAAGATTTTGTATTAAATATCGCATAATTTTCTCTGCTATAAGTTTAAAAATAAGTGTTGATTGTATTTACACCAATTAGGATATGCAGACTTGAGTATAGTCTAACTCAATTAGGCTTGGGCTTCACCTTTTTCTCTTCGATACCTGAAAAATGTTCCTTATGGATGTAACCACGAAGGCCTTCCGATACTTAAGTTAGCAAAGAGGACTAAGTAAAGGAGAGACAAGCACTAAGGATTCAATGGACCGTACTCACCTAGGGTATGTGTATAGTGTGTTAAGCTTTTGTTCTCGAGAGAAAGGGAAGGGAAAAGTTCCCCAAGAGTCCCTCGAATCTCCTTTTACTTCCTAGTGCTTGGCGCCTTTTATGTAGGTTACTTAGACACATAGCGATCAAGAATTCACTCGTATTAGCTGTCAGCAATCAATACACTCTGTAGTAAAGACTAAATTTTACTATAAATGGCATGTCATGACTAACCAAACCACTAAATCTGTAACTCAGTGATTTGGTAAGAGTAGAGCTATCGAGTGTGTCGAGCATATCAAGCATACTATGGATGTTAAGGGCTCATTAATGAGTTGCAGTAATGTTAAGGAAGGGGTCAGTTAATGCTCGATAGGGTTAAGTTAAGCCTCAAGCTTACATTAGACAATCGATGATCACTAGCTCGACAGTCGAGGGTGACATGCTCGGACAGTTGTTATTTAGCTCGCCAAGCGGGTCACGATGTAGGAACAGGCAAGCCATCTATTCGCATCTTCATCTGCGTGACCTCATGGCCTGACGAGAAGGTCATAGTGTAACATATAAACCCATTGTCCGTTCAGGTGCCTTTTGATGTCCCTCATAATGGGCTTTACCCATTGAGCCTTGGTTTAAACGAGAATTAAGTGTCAACACTTATCCCCCCACCCCTCTTCTACATTTGAGGTGCAAGGAGAGTAATTTGTGCAATGCTACCAGACTAAGGTTAAGCCTCCAAGTAGGGGGCTAGTCTTGCTACTTAGGTTATGGCGAACAACGCTATTGGTTTAGCTCATTTCCCCATACATTAGGTTATTGCGTCATTAATGTAACCGGCGAGCCGCTCAATTTGTTATGATGGCTGTCATTGGGAAATGTATCGTGCATTAATTGTTTGTAAAGAACAGCTGATTACATGGGGTAATCCATTATTGGGCCACTTCATAAATCCATATGCAAGGATCGATTAAAGCTCTTAGCTAAAGGAGTAAGGTACGTAGACAATTGAGATTTAGCGCACATCCTATTATAGGTTCGTACTTTGAGAGTAGTAAGACTACTCGCCTTCCCCTTTTGTTTGTCTATATAAAAGGGGCATTGTGTCACGCCCCGAAGCGGCAGAGTCGTAACAGCCCCGCCGTGTAAACCACCCTAAGATAGAAGTTGGCCTCACAACCGCTATCTTAGACTTGATCTACACAAGGCGTCCACAACTAACCCGCTTTGAAGTAGACAGTTTGAAATTTAAATAAATCATTTACCTATAAAAGTGAGGAATTATACATATATGTTATAATTCAGTTATTGCAGTTAAAGTTTACAATAATTTTTCCATAATATAATTTCTAGTTATTACATTATTCAGAAATGAAAAATAAGTCTAAAGTAAATACTTAGACCTTAAAGTATGTGTTTATTCTTCAATATTTTTCCTCACTCCCCAGGATCCAACAATTGCTAGCTTTAGAGTAGTTGTTTGCCGCTTCTTAGCCAGCACCTGCACGACGTCTATAGGGATGTGAGCAACTACAGCTCAGTAAGTAGGGACGGAGGACTTAAAACTATACCAGAAACACAACAAGATTTTCAATCACTTATTAGATGCAATGCATGTGCAAGCAAATGCCATCGCACGACGTTGTTCGGCCCGTCGTGAGATTAAAGAAATTGCGCCCACTCTAATCCGGGTTGAGGAGTTGCCGTTAATGCAACAGCTCACGACCAAACCCAGGCTTGTGTAATGGAGACCTTACTCCTCCCGCGACTACCTTCGAACCACTGCCTTCACCCTCGCCGCGACCTCCTCTCCTGTCACTTAGTTCAACTGAGGATGAAGAAGGGACCATTTTGCAATCCTGCGCTATCCTTTCCGAAGGGGTCGATATTTGGCCGGAGAGTCCTAAGTTTCCCTAACGGGTTGCCATGCATGTTCGATTATGATTACCGGTCGTATATTTGATTAAGTCCAGTTTAGGGTGATCAATCATTACATATAATTCATACAATATGTGCCAGAGCAACAAATAGAATCATAGTATCACCCATAATCAAGCACATGCACACATTCAACTATCTAACAAGCCCAACCAAGCATAATCTTAAGCCTCCAAAATACAGCATCATATTAATCCCAACTTACCTCAACTCCTCGCTCACTCACTCGAGGTCCGATTTGCTCAAGCCATCGCCGATCATTCCTATAACACGAACGTGGTTTCAGCTTTTTATATAAATATTATAGGTTCGTTTTATCCTACAACGCTTATTGTTAGGTTTTGTTTAAAGTTTAATATGCCTAATTATCTAGGTATTAAGTCTTTTATAATTATTCTAGGTTTGGGGTTAGGTTCAGGCTCGGTTTCTGCATCGATTTCTAAATTAGGTTTTAGTTCGATTTCTAAATAATGTTTTAGATTCCAACCCTAGAAATCCGTTTCAACCTATAATGTGAAATTAATCACATTACTTCCCGATCTCCTAATTACCATCATTACCTCTAATTAGTATTTTAGTCCATCCGGTACACTTAAATCCTTATTTGTGTACCGAATTTACTCATAATGTGAGAAAATTTTACATTTTTCATATAATTACATAAATTCAAGTTTCCCATCAGATTTATTGTACGTTTTTATTATTATCACAATATCAATTTTTATTATAATATTTCCTATTTATTATATTTTCAATAATTACCTATTATGTATTATTACATTTTATGTATATATTACACTTCTAATATTTCTATCACTTTAATTATCATCTCTAAACATCAATTATCATTTCAAAATGTCTAAATTCATCCTAAATCAGATTTTACTCCAATTTACCCTAATTTACAAAATTATCTTAAAATGTACTATTTTTCCATATTACTTATTTACTACATAATTAACCTAATAATTACATCTAACACTCTAATTGCTACAAGTATCATACTCCATCAGATTTTAACATCCTAAAACATCTACTTATTCACTAAGTCAGTAATTAATATCCTAATAACCTAATTAACTCCAAATTACCCATTTTATGCCTCATTTTAGGGCCTAAAAATTATCTAAAAATTTCGAAAATTAATTTTTGAAAACGGGCTTCATAGCACTGTTCTATATCATCTAAGTAATCTACACAAAAATTTTGGGCTTGAAACTACACTCCTAAGGTCATTTATTTCTAAACCGAAATATACTCGGTTTTGCACGATTTCTTAAAGAACATATATTACAGGAAATAATTTCATCAAAATAATATTTTTCCTACAAACTACATACAAAAATATCTCAGAATAACAAAATTCATAATTTTCTAATTATATTTACTATTTTTACAAAATTACACAAGATTCAGGCTGGAAATCGGACTCACCGTTTTGGGTAGCTCCGGCTACCGCGGGCTGCCGTGGCCTTGTTGGCCAGCCTGGGCGCTGCCACCACCGTGTGGTGGTGGTGGCCGTCCACTTCCAGCTGCTCGTCTGGTAAGGGTTCCCTTTAAATGCCCTAACTGCACAGTTTTTCTTATTTTTTTTTCTAAACCGAATTTTTCTCTCAATTTTTGACTCTCCCTAATTTTCTCACTTTCCAAACTGCCCAAATGAGCTCTATGATTTTTTTCTACTATTTATAGACATTTTCTGTAATTATTATGCATTAATTTGACAAGACTTTGTCCAAATTCCTTGATTTTTGGCTTTTAAGTTGTTCAATTTTTATTGACTAATTTTTCTTTTGCAGCTTTGGACTTACCACAGCCTTATCTTGATTCAGCTTACCATCTTCTGATTTTTTCTGATTTTTCCATAATTATTTTATAATTTTCTTTAATTATTTGCTTAGTTTTTGGCCAATTTAGGTAATTACACGTATTTTTATCTACACGTAAATACATGTGGGGTATACGTGAACATTCCTAAATATTATTTTGATAATTCTAAAATTTTTAGTATACATAAAATCTATCTCTAGTAATTTATTAGTTATTAGATTACACTTTTTGCCTTTTCAGTAATTAGCAATTATTATACTTAAAATTTGAAAATTTTATAGTCTCCTATTTTATTTCTTATTTTCTTAAATTTAAGTTTACGGGGTCATTTTTACTAATATTCTTCTCAATAGTTTATAATTTGGGTTTGATCTGATCTTTTAACCGATCGCCCTAAACCTTGGGTTCTAAATTCAATCTTACGGTCAATTGGCTTAGCTTTGGGGCTTACACATTGGATATTCATTTTTCACTCTACTTTGTTCACTTAGAGGAAACTTTGCCAAAATTTTGACTTACAAGCTAATTGCTTTTTGTTGTGTACTTCTAATCTTTGTTGATCACTTGCAATGGTTAGTTAAAGCATAACCGATAATCAAAGTGAGTCCTCCCATCCTTCTATTTCGAAGGAAATAAATGAAGGTTGCAAGAGCTCATTCGGAGTAGGGGGTAGTAGCCTTACTCCCCCCAAAACAGCATCGACGGTAGCAAGAGAAGAAGATGGGCCAATACTGTCTTGGGAGAAGAGCAGAAAGTGCGCACAATAATGTTGCCACGACACATACCTACCAGATGGTGAGGAGGATAACAATAGGCAATTGTTGGGAACGATTGTTATGAACGAGCATGCGTATGCTCGTGTTCCTTACATAATGAGTAAGGAGAAGTTAAGGTCAGTCCACCAGGCGATGGGAGTAATGCTTAGGTGTTAAGTGGAGGAGCACATGGATGGGCAATAGGCTTGTGACGTAAGGGACAATTGATCATTCAATATTTACGTGAAAACATTCGAGCTCAATCTTCGCCTTCCTTTTTCAGAATTCTTATTAGAGTTCTTCCGGTACTTCAGAGTTACATTAGGTAGTCTTAATGCAAATGCATTGATCCAACTGCTTACTTTTGAAGTGCCCAACAATGCATTTAGGAGTTGTAGCCCCCAACTATGCAATTATGTCACGCCGCGAAGCGAAAGAGTTACAACAGTTCTGCTGTGCAAACCATTTTAGAATAAAAGCTAACCTCATGACCACTATCTTAGACTTGATTTACACAAAACGTCTACGACTAATACGCTTTAAAGTAAACAGTTCATAAATTAAATAAGTTATTTATTTAAGAAAGTATGAAATATATATATATATATATATATATAGACATTAGGATTCAAGTATTACAAATAATGTTTATAGGGTTTTGTTGAACCTAGTTTTTCACCCTCTTGGTTCTTTTTATAAAATTAGGCCATCTCTAAATCGATCAGAACTAAACTCTACCCGTTTAATACTGATCCTCAACTAAGGTTTAAAGAAAATCATTTTTTCAATTTAAAAAGAGATTGAAGTCGTCATTCAACCGAAGTTAGGAAAAAGGGTTAATAAATTGGTTATAATTTAGCTACCGGTCTATCGATTAAAAAAAAAAAACAATTTGTAAAACAACTTTTTTTGAAAATCAGAGATTTAAGTCTAGGGGCTAATTTATTAAATCTTAAACGGGTATCACTTTTTAACTTTTTGAATTTAACTTTGCTTTTCAAATATACCCTTTTTTAATTTGTAAAACAACTAATTATAATACACACGACTAAATTGATCGATTTACATAAATATCTAAAAATGGAAAAAATAAAACCTCCACATTTTAAGTCACCTCGTACTTACATATAGGTGTCTATATACCCGCAATTCGGGATCAAACGTACGTAGTTCTTTTATAAAAGCTTTAGTGGGTGGTTTAATTTTAATTTTTGAAAAAAGGTCGCATTTACGTTTTTACCCAATTCAATTTATTTAAGGAAATTCTTTTAAAGGGTCCTAATTGATGTTTTATTTTTGGAAACTTTAAAATAGTCCTAATTTGGAAAAAAAGGTTTATTTATTTTCATTTATTTTTATAAAACTCAATTTTTCTTAATATCAAAATGATTTTTATTTACTAACCTATTTATTTATTTTTATTTTTATTATATTATCTTATTTATTTTATACTTATTCTATCTATTTCTATTAAAATAAATAAATAGACTACTTCCTTTCTCTTTTTGTTTTTCTTCTCTTTCTTTTTTCTTTTTCATTCTTTTTTCTTTTTCTCATTTATAACATTTACAAAGAAACAAATGAATAAAATTAAATAAAAAAAGAAAAACCGGATCGGCTCGGATTGGCTTTAGATCAACTCGGTTGGCTCACTTTGGCTTGGAGTCGGCTCAAAAAATTCGATGGTGGTGGTTTTCATAAAAAAAAAAAAAAAGCACTGTAGGGAATGCTATCCTAAAGAGAAAGGAACTGTACTAGAGAGAGAAAATTTCGATTTTTGTTTTTCTAAAGTATTTTGAAGTTTTTGTTGTCTTTTGAAAATAAAGAGTAGACCCCTATTTATAGGTGTCATGGTTGAGTTAAGGATAGAAAAAATTAAATACTATATGATTTTCTTTCAATTTTAGATTGGATGAACCTGGACAATATAGGTACCAAATACGTGGCAATGATGTGGCCTGTAATGTAGCGATGACATGGCAATAAAGTGAGAAAAAAAAAATAAAAGATACATTTTACACCTTTCATGAATTAAACTCAGGATCTCTAAATCATATGCAATATCAAATCCAAGTGCTTATCCAACTGAGCTATTAATTTTTCCTTATTTATATGTGTAATTAATTACACATATGGACCAAATCAGCCTGGGTTAGATTCAAATCTAAGCCTAAACCTAATAGCCTTTTATTTAAAACTATTGAAATTAAAATTATATTCTATCTAAACAACCTAAAAATTTATTATTTTCTAAATTTCCTATTTTTTTTATTTTCTAAATTTCTTATTTTTTTTCTTATTTTTATTTTTTGGGGTTTTCTTTGATTTTCTAGTTTTTTTTGAACTATTTCTAATTTAGGACCTTATAACCTAATTTGAAAAATAAAAGGAGGGCAAAAATTATGTGTCTATAGGTTTCATTGCCCTATACTTCCTAAATAATACATTATTTGAAAATGAAATAATCCAAATAAAAGCAAAGACCTTAACAATATATATCTATTCTTTAGATGTATTTCTTCACTCCCCAAGATCCAACAGTTACTTGCTTTAGGATAATTATGATCTGCTTCCTAGCTAGCACTTACAATAAAGTCTATAGAGATGTGAGCAACCACAACTTAATAAGTTAGGACAGAGACTCAAAATCATACAGCAAACACAAATAGGGTTATCAACCAAATTACTTAGTTAAATGCTATGCATGTATAAGAAAATGCTATTGTATGACATTGTTCAGCCCGTTGTGAGATTAGAGAAATTATGCTTGCTTTAATCCAAGTTGAAGAGTTACCGTTAATGCAACAGCTCACAATTAAACCCAGGCTTGTGCAATTGAGACATCGCTCTTCTTGTAACTACTGTCAAACCATTGACTTCACCCTTGCCGCAACCTCCTCATCTATCGCTTAGTTCAACTAAGGACGAAGAAAGGACCAATTATGCTATCTAGTGTTATCCTTTTCGAAGAGGTCCGTATTTGACCGAAGAATCTTAATATTCCCCTAATAGGTTGCTATGCATGTTCGATTTATATTTACAAATCATATATTTGGTTAAGTCTAATTTAGAGTGATCAATCATTTTATACAAATCATACAATACAAGTCAAAGCAGCACATCAAAATCATATCATCAACTCAAAACAAGCACAATCAAGTATAATTTCAAACCTCCAAAATATAATACTATATTAATCCCAACTTACCTAGTATCCTTAGTCACTCACTCAACCAACCACAGGTCAACTCATCTTCGTTTGTCCTATAATATATAATATAAATACGTTTTTAGTATTTATATCTTGATGATGTGTATATGTATATATATTGTAAGCTCCCAAAATTAAGTTTAGAACAACCGAGCTTAGATTTAGGGCTTTTAGGAAAACTTATCCAATTGAGTCCAAACTTTACGACTAGAATAAAAAAGTTAGTTGAGATATTACAGTGAAGTTAGATTTTAGTAATAATACCCAAAATTCCAATTTTGCCTTTAGAAGTTGGAATATTTAATATAGTATTAAAATGTTTGGAACTCCTAAAATCGAACTTAGATTGCAACGAGAACTTAAAAATAAGTTAATTGAGCTATAAATAATATAGTATAATTTACTATATAAAAATACATGTAATTTTATGAGTATATCCGGTATAAATAATAATTATACCCGTAAATTAACCCTAAATTATGTAATTATATATTTATTGTATTTAATTCATGGAATTAACTTTAGAATATATCCTAAAAATAAAAGATATGCTAGAAACTTAATTATATGAGTAAAGTTATATATTTCACATGTTATTTACATAGGGTATATACTTATATACTAATTAAATAACTAAATCCTAACATATACTATTCATATTTAAGTAAATAATTAATAATACTTATCCAAATGCATTTGGAGCTTGCTGGAAATTTATGTAGCTGCTGCAGAAGAAAAGAATTTACTGAATCAAAAGTGGAAGGAGGAAAAAATGACACCTCATGCTTCATTAATGGAGAAAACAAAAGAAAAAAAAAAGAGAAAAATTTATAGGTGGTGAAAGAATTCTATAAATACTATCCTATCAGCAGATTAGCAACATTTTAGCAGTTAGGAACCAAGAATGGAGAAAAAGAAAAATTAGAAAAAATCGTAGAAAATAAAAAGAAATTTAGAAAAAACGAGGGAAATTAGTGAAAATGTAAAACCCTAACCTAGAGTGGTTTTTCCTGTGAAACCCAACCAACCCTACACGGTCCACCCACCGCGCAGGTCGTCTGACAACCACCTAACTGCCGCCGACCACCGAAGTACCCAAGAACACCAAGGTCAATTTCCTGTCCTGTTTTTCAATAATTCCTCAAAATTAGTAAATCCACCTAGAAAATTTTGAAAAAAATTGTACTTAGGTTATTTTAAACATGCTTTCATGTGATATTTTTATTTTTGGAAATTTGTAATATTTAATATACTTTATTAAGAAATCTACTATTTACCTGAATTTATATTTGTAAAATAAATGTACTAAATAATGTTGTTTCTAGCTGAAAATTTTTGTGTAGGATGTATATGATATATAGATAATTGCTATGTAGCTTGAATTTTTATTTGAATATTTTTAATATTTATTGCATTTTTAGGCTTGAAAATAGGTCGAAAATAGGTTGAAATTATGAATTTAATAGGAAATTATGAAATTAATTGATGAAATAGATATGTACTGATCTATAATAAATAATAATAGAATTGAGTCAGATTGAAATTAATTTGGTGCTAAAAGAATCATAATTGGGTAATATATGATAATTTAAGGGTAAAATCATCAATACGAATATATAGGCAATAGGTCGGAAACTTGAAAACAAGTGATAACTGAATCCCCTATATTTTTAGGAGTCTATATAAATTTTTGGGGAATTATTTGGTAACTCGAACTATTTATTATGAATTTATTAAGTAAAATAGCTTAATTTACGAATCGGGGTGTATTTGTAATATTAATAAGCTAAAATAAATTAAATAGTTAAATAAAAACTATATGTGGAAATTGCTGATCAGATTGGATTAAATGGATATTTTTATTATAATTATTAATATTTTCTAATTGAGATACACTTTAGGTATATTAAGATTGGATAATACTTATATTGTAACAATATATGAACAAATTAGATGAAATACAATTTAATAACGTAAATTACGTATAATACGATTATATTTATATAATTATGTATAATTGTATTAAAAACTCAAACTACCAATTAAAAGCTATTTTTAGAAATATGACCCATAAAACCTGTCATTAGGTCTATACGAACCTAATGACATTAATTTTATTAAAATCGGACAACCTTAAATAATTTAACCTATAACTTTATCATATTTAAGAATGTACATATTTCGGTAACTTTACCGGAATTAAAACGTGAATTAATAAATAAAAAATACGTTTCGATGCAATCGAAACGACATATAATATGTAATAGTATATATGATGTACAGTATCAACAATTAATAACTTAATTCGATATATAATAATAACATAACTGTATATTATGGAAATAATATATATATATATATATATATATAACCATTAAAGATTAAACCTTAATGTTTTCGTAATTATTACGAAAACTGAATTTGGGTCTTTTGTATAATTAGGACCTTCCAATACAAAGACGGTTGACCATTCAAGTCAGCAATAGCGAACATCTAAACAAGTAAGTTGGGATTATGGCTTCATCGCTTGTTTGGGTACTATTTAAAGAATCCGAAGACCCAAGAGTACTTCTGGTTATATTTATAGTTAGATGATTATGCGCATGCTGTATGTGTGAATGATACTTGGTTGTGACAGGAGTTCAACTATTTGGTGTGCTGTTCTGCATATTTACATGGATTCTGTATTATGTGAACTTGTTGATCACCCCTGATTAAAACTAAAAGTTATTCGACTAAAATGAAATTGGACATGCATAATCACTCGTTAGGGGAAACGATTAAGAGTATTAGGCCAAATACCAACTTCCTTCGATGAGGATAACTGAAATGGTCCTTTCCCCATCCTTAGTCGAACTAAGTGACAGGCGAAGAGGTCGCAGCAAGGTTTGGGGTCATAGTTTGAAGGCGGTCATGGGAGGAGGGTGTTCTCCATTGCATAAACCCAGGTTTGGTCTGACTTGAGTCGCGATGAAATTCCTCAATCCGGGTTAGAGCGAATATAATTTCTCTAACCTCACAATGGACTGGATAACACTGTACGATGTTTCATTTGAGTGATTGCATTGCATTTCATCATAATTATTAACCTTATTTGTGATTATATAGTACTCTTCTGACTCCGACCCACTTTTTGAGCTAGTTGTGCTCACATCCCTATAGACTCTTTTGCAGGTGTTGAGTAAGAACAAGATGTTCAGGTACCACCGTTCTCAGGTTAGTATGCTGTTATTTGGGAAAGTGAAAATCGAGGAATGAACTGAACTCGACCTTTTAACTTTGTCTTTGAGTTTTGAGGAAACTAATTGGGAATTCCCTGGGAGGCCCGGTTTTCCTAACTTATTGTATATAGACTGCAAAACTTGTAGCTTTTAATAAACTTAGATTATAATCTTTATCTTTGGACGTAAAACGTTTGTATAAATACTGTTGTGGTATTAAATAGTAAGTCGTATAGAACAAGTATTTTGTAAAAGCTCTACCACAAGTTTGGTTGTTAACAGGTATTAGAATAGACATTTCAAGCTAGTTGAGTTGTGCTCCTTGTGTGAACTGTATCTACGATAACAACTGTGAGATCAGCTTCTATTTTAGATTAGTTTACACGGCGGGACTATGACGACTCTTTCTGTTTGAGGCATGACATATACTCCAGGTTATGATTTAACCTAATTCTTTCCACATACATAATAGTTATTGTTAATTCATCTCAAGTTAGTTTAGAGTTTGGTTTCCAAACCTAATTCTGATTTAAGTTTTAAAGCGATTTCAATTAAAGATATTATACGCAAAGCCTGAAAATGCAATCCGAACACTAATGTGAAATTAATCACATTAGGCTCGAGTATCCTAAATATCATTTTTAGTCCTAAATCAGTATTCTATTCTACCTAGTACACTTTAATCCTTATTAGTATACCGAATTTTTTTTCGATGTGAGACAAATTTTACATTTTTCATATAAATACCTAAATTTAAGTTTTCTACCAGATTTATTATATATTATTATTATTATTATTATAATATTAATTTTTATTCTAATATTTTTTATTTATTATATTTCCAATTTTTCATATTATGTATTATTACCTATTATATACATAATACATATGTAATATTTCTATTACTCCAAATATCATCTCCCAACTTCAATTGACATCTCAAAATATATAAATTAATCGCAAATTAGATTTTACACCTAAGTATCCTAATTTGTAAAATTAACTTAAAATATACTATTCTTATCTATTACATATATACTACATAATACCTTAATAATTACATCTAATACCTTAAATGCCACAAATATCACACTTCATCAGATTTCAACATCTTTAAACATATAATTACTCACTAAATTAGTAATCGCTCATTTAATTACTTAATTAACATTAAATTACCCATTTTATGTATCATTTTAAGGCTTAAAAATTATCTAAAAATTTTAAAAATTTATTTTTGAAAAAGGGCTTCATAGTAATCTTATATAACTCCTAAGTAATCTATACAAAAATTTTGGGTTCAAAACTATACTTTTAAGGTCATTTATTTCTAAATCAAATAAAGCACGGGACATATTTTTATCAAAATAAAAATTTTCCCTAAATCTACATTCTAAAATATCTAAGAATAACAAAATTCATAATTTTACAAATATTTTTAATAATTTAAGCAAAATCAAAAATTGAAACTTATCGACATTCGTTGCTCCTACTATCAAGGCTTTGTTGGTAAGGCTAGGTGTTGGTTTTGGAGTGGGGTGGTGGTGGTGGTGGTGCTGATTGTTTGGTTTTAGGTGGCAGTGATCCGTTAGTTCAGCATAAACGGTCTAACTGTATAGATTTTTCAAATTTTTATAAAAACCTAAATTTTCTCTCAAATTTTGGTGCTCTCAAATTTTTTTCAACTCCAAACTAACCAAATGAGCTCCTGTAATTTTTTTGCTATTTATAAAGTTATAAAGTAATTTTAGTGCATTTAATTAGACAAGACAATGGCTTATTATAGACACCTAATTTTTGCCCCTCTATAGTCTTAATTTTTATTTTTACAAAAAGGGTCCTAATTCAAAATAAAAAATAATAAAATTAATAATTAATAAAAATACCAAAAAAATAAAAAAGGAAAATTTATAAAAAATTTTGTAGATTTTTAGGAAGTAATTTATAGTAGGAATAATTAGTGTTAGTTTCAGTTTTAGTTTAGTTAAAAATTTTTAGCTTAGGAAATCATATAGTTTAAATATAATTTAATTGTAATGAATATCAAGGCATAGGCTAATGGCCTAATAGATAAGTAGCAGAGTATTTGGGGTAGATTTAGTTTGAGGTCTTGGGTTCGAGTCTCGGCAGGCACCTATGTCTTTATTTTTTTAACTTTGTAGAAGCGAGATGAAAATCAGTTTCATATCTAATTAAATCATATGAATTTAGTTAAATCAGATTTGAATAAAATTTGAATCTAGTTTAATCAGATACAACAGATATGATAGAATAGGATTTAATTTGGACTTTATAAAAGAAAAAAACAACAACATAAACCCGGCAGCCCCTGCAGAAAATAGCAACACGCCACAAACATTAGCATCATACTTCACTATCGCACATACTGCTTCCTTGCTGTACTCCACTGTCATCACAATTACATCATCCTCATATACCCTCACGGTAGCGAACAACACTCCCAACCGAACCACTAACATGCATGTGCAGCAGGAAAGCAACAGCAACCATAGCTTCACGATCAGCCCACAACCCATTCGACCCCCCACAGCCAGCAAACACCACACCAGATCCTCGTCAAAACCCAGAACTACTTGATCACCACGTAGCAGTCTGTACTGCAGCAACTCAACATAACGGACAACAGCAGCGAGCGCAGTCTTGCACACTCCTAATCACCGAACAGCAGCCACCGCATGCTCCAATCTGCAGTACTGCACACTCCTGATACGAATAGCAGCCGCACGTTCTAATCTGCAGTCCTGCACACGCCTAATCGCACGCAGCAGCCCAGTCCTAGCGACCAGCTGCACGATCAAATAATATGCACAATGCCGAGTTACCGTCTACGAATACTGCATTTACTTGCACCGATCGGTCATTGCTGTACCCTGACTCCACCGAACTGCACATTATCCTCTGCACGAGACGATAACTCTACACTCACGTATGCTTTAGCCCACATACGTTGTATACACCGATCTGCACTTCACGCCGACCACTCCACTCCTGCACGGTCCTACAAACAGCAGATTGACGCTCGATACATACCACGCCCGACCTCACTCAAGCGTGGATGTTATTCACATCAAACGAACGACAATGGCATGCTTCCCCTGACGTCTGCAACCCCCCTAGCCAAACGCATTGGATAGCCGCTGCACTTCGTATACTCCACGAATAGGGAATTCCATCGTAGAGCAATCAGGTTAGTTTTTTTTTTATTATTATTATTATTTTCTTATTTAGATTATCATATTGTTACTATTATGTTACTAGTTCTATAGTTATTTAGCATAGTACATGTATATATGGATAATATTAGCTATGGAGGTTTATTAGTATTATTTTTGTTTTATATATTTACATTAGAATATATGATATCACTAACTTATTTAGGTGTATACTTATTTAATTGTAATGATATGTATTTATATATATATATATGTATTATTAATATAGGATTTTTAGGATTAGATTTTTTTTAGAAATCATCATATAGAAAAACTTTTATTTTTTTTAGAAATAAAAGTTGGGAAAAAAGAAGAAGAAATTTTTTACAAAAAGAAAGTTATAATTTCTTAGAGAGTTTTGTGATCATTTACGAGTTAGGACCCTTTTAGATTTTTTTTTAAATAAACCGAATAAATTAAAAACGTAAACTCGGGTAGTTTTTAAAATTAAAATAAATCAACACATTAAAGATGTTTTGAAAGAACTACGATCGTCTAATCCCGGCTAGCGGGTACGTAAGCACTTTTGAGGCGACAATAAAATATGTAGAAACTTAGATTCTTTTTCTTTTATTTTTTATTTATTTATTTATTTTTTAAATATTATAATTAGAAAAATAATCCTAATTTCAATAAATAGATAGTGGTACTCGTTAAGGGTTTAATAGGTTAGCCCCCGAACTTGGAACTCTCTGGTTCTTCACTTAAAATTGAAATCAAAGACCGGTAGCCAAATCATGATCAATCCACCCAATTGATTACGGTTTCTTTTTATTTTCTCGACTTCGGTCGGGTAGCAACTCTAAAAATTATTTTCAATAAAAAACTGGAATTTCTCAATTTCTTTAGTCGACGATTAATATTAAATGGGTTAGGGTTTAGTATTTATCGGAAATAAAGAAATCAATTTTAAAAAGAAATCAAAAAATCAAGCTCGACACTTATCCTTTTCTATTTTTGACTTTTTACTTATCTTAATTTAATTGGTTGCTTTTATTTATTCAATTCTAAGCCACTATGCCTCAGTTATGGATGTTTCCTCATTTTTCCTAATTTTTTTTAATTAATTATGAATTTTATTTAATTAATTAACCTTATTTTAGCATATTTTGCATATTTTAAGTAATTATGCATATTTCTATCTATATGTAACTACATATATGGTATATACATATAGGTAGAAATAAATACTCCTAAATATTTTTTAAGTTATTTTATGATTTTTAGTGTGCATATAATTTATCTCTAAGGATTCATTAGTTATTTAAATGCATTTTACGTATTTCCGATAAGTAACGAGTAATATACTTAAAATTTAGAATTTTATATTTTTTTATTTTATTACTTATTTTCCTAAATTCAAACTTACGGGATTACTTTTACTAATATTTCTAACTTTACTAATATTTCTAACTTTATTACTTTATAATCATTTTAAATTTTACGAACCAAACCCCAAGTAGTTAGTTGTAGGGCTTACAAACTATTTAGGCACTTCTTCTTTGTAAAGAGGGTAGCCAATGGATGGGTTTACATTGTTACCCGAGGCATGAGTATGAGTATTATTGATAAGCCACTAAATAAGGTAGAAAAAGTTCTTTTATTGCATTCATGTTCTCCAGCCACTTGATTTTCCAATCGAGTAAAGATGACCCATTTGGGATAGGAAGTTAAAGCCCTTTGGGGATGAAGATGTGATAGCTCACATTAAGCTCTTGAATTTGGCAAGCTAGCGAAAGCTCAAGCCTTTGTCAATATGTGAGAAGTATAAGGATGGAGTGCCATTGTTTACAATGAAGATAGGTATTTGTTGTGTTCAGTCGAGAAAGGGGGATGGTTGTTTGTTACGCCGCATCGTCTTGCCATTGGAGTAGGGGACATCGGGCTGCTCATCCTTAGCTTAATAAGTGCCTTGTCTTTGCTTTAGTCTATTTCCTTAAGGAGTTCGCTTGTTCTTTTGTAGCTTCAGAATTGGCCATAAAGAAGGTAAGGGCAAAGCTACTGGCTGTACAGAGTAGGCAGCTCGAGAATGCTTTGAGGCCTAAGAAGAGAAGGTTACTCGAGTTGCAAGGAGAGGGGGAGAGCTCACATCACCCTTCAAAAAAGTCAAAGAAGAAAAGTGGAAGGTAGCCGACACTTCTTAAGGTTGTTTAGCAAGGTGGTAAGGATGTACCGACAAGGGTGCCATTAGGGACTTTAGTGGCAATCCTAAAGGCATCCATTGAGGGTATGGTTCAAGAGGCTTCAACTAGGGCTACAATTGCCTAGTAAGGTCCTGTAGTAGCAAGTACTTAAATGGATGTAGAGTGGGTAAGTTCCGAGCATACCCTTGAAGCTACCACTACAAATGCCATCAAGATTCCTAACAATGAGTATGTTGAACCTTTGGTCTGTCATATGAAGCGAGCAGCCCCCGTTCAGCTTGTAGATTAGCCTGCCTAAAGGTTTGAGCAACTGTAAGCGTAGTTCGAGTGATTAGTGGAGGCCTTAGCGAAGTTGCTAAGGAGGGGTCAACTAATGCTCAATGGGGTTAATTAAGCCCCAAGCTTACGCTAGACAATCGATGATTGCTCGCTCGACGATCAAGGGTAGCCTACTCAAACAATTGTTATTTAGTTCACTAAGCAAGTCATGATGTGGGGATAGGCTTGCCATCAACTTACATCTTCATTTGCGTAAGCTTATGGCCTTATAAGAGGGTTACAATATGACATGTGAACCCGCTATCCGCTTGCGCACCTTTTGGTGTCCCTTATGATGGGCTTTATTCATTGGGCCTTGGTTCAAACGAGAATCGAGTGTTAATAATAAGACTTAAGAAATGAATAAGAGTCTAATAGTTTTTAACTAGCAGACTCCCGTATGCATGCGATGATATAATCAAAATTTAAATATGCTATAGTTCTAAGTTCCATTATAAATGATTTAAGAAGAAGGATTTCTTAATGATCACATTGCGTTACCGTAATGTTATAAAAAATTGCACTTGATTTTGATATATTATACCATGAATGATAAAATGAAATCCATCGATAGCTTCATTTTTACCGAATTTTAGCAAATCATACCATGAAGAGTAAGATATAAACCGTTAGCAGTTTCATTTTTATCATTGATGAGTATGATTTGTTGAAATTGGATATAATTTACCATGACGTTACGATTGACAATGTCCCTATAGAATTTCCTAAAGAAGAGATGATACATCATAAGAGTATTTGTTGACGTAGATTAAAATAAATGCAAGCCACACTTAATTTACTTTTGATAAACCATCATGTACCTAAAAAATAGTAAAGATGATATCAATTAAGGAATTTTGTACATAGAAAATGTAAAACTTTTAAGTACAACCTGGTATCAACCAACATTTAGTCATTGTAAATCTTGCATTCAATTCAAGGGTAAACTTTTAATCCTAAAAAGCTACAACACACACATATGTAATTATGTTTAATCTTTTATTTCGCTTTATTTTTGTTTATCATATTATATATATATATATATATATATATATACACACACACACACACACACATGCATATGTACATATATTAAATAATATATATCATATATGTAAGCCCCTAAAATCACAATTAAAACAATCATATCTAAATTTAAGGTTTTTGAAAAAAGCTCCTTGATTGGGTTTGATTTTTATAATGTAGTTATAAAAGTTAATAGAAATGACTCAGTAAACTTTAATTTTAAAAATGAAATAATCAAATGACAATTCTTACTATAAACTTACATGTACGATATTATACTTTATTTATCGAGACCTCTAAATTCAAACCTTGGGTTGTAATGAGATATCAAAGATAAATTAATTAACTTACATAATTAATAATATTATATAAAGTCAGAAGAGGCTTAGGTAACCACCTTCTTTAAAATTACTATCTAAACCTCCAATTGAAAATTATATAACAAAAAGGTCAACACTTAAATAACTTATCAAATGTTTTATATATTAATCAAATTGGCATTTTCCTCAATTTCACTTCCCATCTCTCCCTATTAGTTTTCCCTATAAATCTCTCTTAGTTAATAAGATCGGTGTAAATAACTCCAATATCTATGGGAAATTAACTATGGCTATAGACAAGTCGCTCTCTAATTGAATGTAGAAATTGAATTCAAATTTATAATTCTCTAGATCAAGCATAAAAGTGTGCATTCATATATTTATAATATTTAAAATTTTTAATAAAAATATGAGTATTAACAACTCCAATATCTACGACAAGTTAACCGTGGATGTGGATAAATTACTCTATAGTAGAATGTGAAAGTTGAATTCAAATTTGGAGTTCTCTAGAACAAATGCAAAAGTTTGCGTTTATATATTTATAATATTTAAAATTTTTTAATAAATTTAAATTACTTAAGACACCAAATGAATAATGATGAGTTACATGGATTTTTTTTTAATTAAAAATACAAAAAAGAAGTAAGATAGTTAAAAAAAAAAAAACAAATTAGCCACTTTAATGTTATAAATTTTATATGTAATTATTTTATACTCACAACGCCAGTGTGTTATCCGCTACTAAAATTGTAATGCCAAGGAAAATTATTTTCAAATGCAGGGGCATTATAGTCATTCTTGCACTTAAATCCTCCTCTTCTTAAACTAACTTACAGCTACCTTATCCTTTCCTCTTAAACCCTAAACCTTCATGTAGCCACTAACCCTTCTCCTTCTCTCCTTCTCTCCTTCTTTAAACCCCCTCTAAAACCTTAGTTGTATAAGGCACTTGAGCCCCCATTTTCTTAAGGAAAATTCATGCAAAATCAATTTTAAGGTAAGATTAAGTGTCTAAACTTCATTTCTTAACTTGTTTCCTTGAAAATCATTCATTCCAATAGGTTTTCTTAGCTAATCTCTTAAAATCCAAATTTGTGTGCTTGAGTTTTTAGTTTGATCTTTCGGGTTTAACTTGCTCTTAAATTCCCAGCTCGTGTTCTTACATTTCAAGTAAGTTCTCTTCATCTTTACTCTTATCATTTAAGTTGGTTTCTTGAAGTTTGTTGATAGATTTAGGGGTTTAAGTTTGCGTTTAAGCTTAAATTTATAGTTTAGATAGTGTAAAATTGTGTTTTGTTGATGGGTTGATAAGTAATCAAAGTAGATTTGAGGATGGAATTTGAAGTTTTGTTGCTATTCTCGTTCAAACCATAGGCATGGTTCCAATGGAACCATGGGCATGGTTGTAACTAGTCTTCTGGTTTGTTAAGGACCAATCAGCCGGTTCCCCTTGAACCATATTGCTAGTTTACACTAGAAGGTTGAACCAAGTTTTCTTTTGTTCCTTATTCTTAAACCAGCTTTTTTGTGTGCCAATCTATTTCCTAAAGCATATTTTATTCTCTAAACCATTTTTGAACATCTTAATTGTTATAACTTGTTTACAAACATTTTTTACAACGAATTAAATTTTATTTTCAAACTTTCTTCCTTAAAACCTCTAAATCCTCATTCCAAGTATTTCAATCGTTCCTTTCCTAAGCCAAGGTCTAATCTTTACCCTTTTATTTAACTATAGTTACCCTTAGAATCATAGAATAAGATGTGAGTTTAGGGAACCTTTAGGGGTTGTTAACTAAAGATGCATTAGCTTGCTTAAAATGTTTAGAGTGGATTGTTTAAAATGAAAGAATAAAAAAAGTTTATTGTTATAATTGTCGAGTCGTTAGATTTGGGTATGATTAACTTAAACTTTGTAATTGGTTTAAAGAAGGCCTTCCAAATACGTAGTGCTTATTTGTTTGGTTATGCTTACTAGGCTACATAAGATCTAACCGAACTAATCTATATTTGGCTTAAATGAATGGTTTGTTGATTTTGCTTAGCCCAATCGCTCTAGGGGTACGTAGTGGTAGTTCCTTAAAAGAACAACTACTAATCATATGTGAAGATTCCCTAATGAACTTTCATATAGGATAATGCATATAGAATTCTAGGTGTTTTTGAACCCAAATGTAAAGGACTTAAAGGCAAATGTATATTTATACCCACATATGTATGTGGACAAAGATTAAGATGTGGCAAGATCGTAAGTACTCCTTTATTGGTTGTTCACTTAAATAAAAAATAATTAATTTACTGTTCACTTTATACTTGATATAATTTGCAATAGTGTGCATGTATGTGACTCGATTTGGCATTTGTGTGTGCTTGTACATCACATACTAAGTTTCAACTTATTTCTTTAATTTTATAGCTACAGGTTGATTCAATAAGTCGTAATAAGTATGGAAATTGCTATCTTTAGATTAGGAAAAAGAAGCATTAGTTTTGTATATTGTAGAAAATTAAGATCTAGTTATTTAGGATATTTGTGGCTAAAGTGACTTGCCTATGAGTTACTCTAATTAATGTATTTAGAGAATTAATGTTTTTTATTTAATAAGCGGTTGTTGTAAGCAATTTTGGAGATTATAATTAGTTTTAAAACCTTAACATGTCATTAGAAAACTGGGGATATGTAGCGTGTTTAGCGCCCTTAAATTATAAGGCGTTACAAAAATATATGTGTTCACTTAAAATAGATAATGTTGGTCCTATATAAAATATCAAGAGAGGGTGGGGGTGAATTGATATCTTTAAAAATTTTTGAAACTTTTTCGATGTGAATAAAATTACCCCTCTTAATAACTTAGATTGGTGAATAGTGATACTTTAATAATTCAACACAAATAATATGATTAAATAATAAAAAATTAAGAGAAATAGGAAGGAGAATATTAAGTTGAAGAGTTATAGAGCTTAAGCCTTTTGCCTACTGCTTTCTTTTAACTCTACTGTTGGGGACCCGATCTACTTTACTGGTGTCATTTCACTTGATTTACTGAATAAAAAAAATCATGAGAAGTTTACAAGAATTTGCCACACATACGATCTAGGTTAATTACTTATCTATAGAGTATAATCTAACTTCTCTCAAATAACAAATAATGTTTACAAAATACAAGTGAGAACAACAATACAAATCTTAAATAATTTGTTATTTGAGAGAAGTTAGATTGCACTAACAAAAATGAGCATTGATAAATAATCAGCTTCCGTTCAACTCTTTGCATAAATATCTAAGAAGCATTCTATACTCTTTTAGACAGTAGAGAATAACTATAATCAGAGTATAAAGTATACGTAATTTCTTCTCAGAATCATACTCAACATTTTGAATCCTTTCTCCTTTTATAATGAAGTTTTCTAATGACTAAATTTGTTGAAGATTATATTCACTTCATGTTTATCCATTTTCAACATTAAAAATAATCCATAGACATTTTAGAGAAAATCTTGAAGTTTGAATTTTTAAACTAGATCTTATAAACTTGTTTCGGTAAGATATACTTTGATCAACAATTTCCAGATAAGTTTAAAATGTGAAATTAAAATCCCAGAAAACTTAAGATCATCCTTATCCTTATCCAAACTTAGATATTTTATTATAGGTTATATTAAAAAATTAATTTGCTTAAAGATAATCCCTAAGGCTTAATTCCAACATAAGTAAAATGGGATTAAGTATATTTCCCTAATACACCCAATCTAATGAAGTTAGGTTTTGTTCATTTTGAATCTAATGTTTGTAAAATTTTTCAATGTTACTTTTCGAGACTGGTTATCTAAACAACCTTTTGAAAAATCTTAGTTTACTTATCGTCAAAGTCTCTGAATAATTTTCCAAAGTACTGTATTGACTCTTCTTGTAAAAACTTTTAAAACATTCTTTAAAGGTTTTCATACTTATCTTTTTTTCAAATAATTTAAACCTTCTGAATACAACTCGAAATACAATGTTAAACTTTTTGAAGAACTATCTGAATACCTGCATACTTGTTAGTCCATTAGCATTTCTCTTTTTTTGTTATCATCAAAATTTATGAGAGTTATTTAATAGATAGTCTATAATAAATATACCTGTAATTTATCTAAAACCCCTAAATATGGAGAAATTATACCCTAAACATTAAAGTTAATCAAAAGTAACAATGAAAAACTAATTAATCTACCTCAAAAAATGACTTGGCAACACCTAATGACATTACAAGGCTAAGTCATCAATTCAAACTACTAAAATAAGCCACCTCATGCTTGGAAATTATCAAATTAAAAGGGAAACTATATCCAAACTTGAGAATCAAGTATTTAGCCTAACCCAAGCTAATATAGGTCACCTTTGGTTAGGCCATAATTATTCAATTTTAGGAAGATAGAAAATCATAGGAAAATTAAAGAAAAATTCTGAAAAATAGAAAAGAAATAAAGTTGCAATTTGATCAAGATAGTTTAAAGACAAAACCAAGACTTGCTGATGAACCCTATTGGTTCTTTTCAAATATATATAAAAATAAATAAATAAACCCCGTTGGTTTCTAGTAAAGCTACCCATGCTTGGGCCTAGCTAAATCTACAGCCTTCCTATGACCAATGGTAACTGGAGCTATAGCAATTGGTAGGCCCCTATTTTCCCCTAATTTTGTTTTAATTTCTTAAAATATTAAATTAATGAAATTAAATAATAGAAAAATTATTCCCAAATTATTTTAAATATAGTTTCTCTCTCTTTCTCTCTTTTTGGTGAAATTCTAAATTTTTATAGTACTTGCTTAATTATTTATTTATTTTTTTTTTTTTTTTGTAAGCTAATTCTATCTTCTATTTAGCCTAGAACAACTTGGGGTTGAGTTTTCAATAGCTCAAACGAGTGTCTAACCTTCAAGGTAATTCAAGAGATGGTGCATAAGGATATTGATCATGGGGAATACCTTATACTCAACAGGCAAAGCAATGATGATGCACTAAGCCAAGTTCTAAAGTCCGCAAAGTATGGCCCTTATGATGGGACTAAAGCTTGGGATTGCCTTGGATGAGCTTAGAGTCCCTTGGATGAGCTTGGAGTCCAATCATTATAGGTTAATGATTGATGGGTAGTAAATAGATAGTAAAAACTTTAAATATGGTATGTGTGTGTGTGTATGCATACGTGTGTGTAAATAAAAGAACTAGAGGTTAAAGAAATTATAACGTAAAATCTATAAATATGCTAACTTATTCCTTTATATTAATTGACAAGATCATAGGCCTATGTTGTTATTTGCTTAGGTAACTTTTAAGTGGCATAAAGAAAACTCCCCTAATGAATAAAGAACCCATATGTGGTGGTTTCTTTTAGAAATGACTAATTGAGATATGTTTAGATTGATAGATAATATTATCGATACTTCCTGTAGAGGAATTTTGTATAGTTGGAAAGATTAATGGTATCTTATGACCTTAGAGTTAGGGCATTGATATAATCACTATATAGCAGTTATGGCCTTTAAGGATTGTTACTTACATAGTATTGGAGCCATAGCTATGATGATCCCAATATTATATTTCCCGACTAAGATGAAGCCTGCCAAACCTTATCCTATAGGCATTGATCATGTCCTCGTAGGTATGCCTCATATCCCAAGGCAATACCCAACTGGAATCATAGACTCCTTCCCTTGAACTCCTTATCTTATAAATGAAAAGATTAATGAGTCGTTGGAGCCATTTGGTCCAAATCAAGAAGTTGTAGAGGAGATTCCCCATGATATATATTAGACGAGTACGAGGAGATCTTATAGGGAGACTTACAAGAGACTCCAATTAAGAAATCTAAGGAAGATCTTGGGGATGACTTGAGTGAAGCCCTAGCTCAAGCTACAACTAAGGAGATTGAGCAAAGGATGTAACTTTAGGAAATAGTTAAGAGTAATACAAGGTGAATGGGTTCATGAGGTAATAGTCATATTGGAGACCCGGAAGTCATATAGGTGAGTTATAACAATGAAGCAGTTAGTTGGGTGAATTCTAACATGGGAGAAGTTGATTAGATACCAATGGAAGATGACTTCAGCTAGTTATAATAAGTGAGAGTGATCAATATGTTTGTTAATGTAGCTAGTTATTTAGGATCAATGCAAAGGTTTGTTTATGATAGAAGATTATAGAAATTTTGGTGTATCAAGTCTTTTAATGTACCTTGATTCTTTTTGGTATAACTTGATATTTTGATTTACTTTTACTTGTCTAAACATTTTCGTATATTTAACTTGATTTTTTGGTTTTCTTTATTATTTTATTTCATTTCCCACTTTTTGATTAATATTAAACCTTAACGTATTCAATATTAATAATCAACTAGAAAAATTGGGAAATTTTAATCCTTAAAAAAAAATTTTGGAGTTGTTGCTCAATTGGATTTGAGAAAAAGAAAAATCGTAATTAATTAGGTGGATTGATTACGATTTAACTATTGGTCTTTAATTTCAATATAATAAAAATCAGAGGGTTTCGAATTCGAGTGCTAATATATTAAACCTTAATGGATACCATTATTACTTTTCCGAAATTAGGCTTATTAATCAAAATTGTCATTTTTTAAAAATATTTTTAAGAAAAAAAAACCAAAAGAAAATAATAAAAAACAAACCTAAGTTTCTATAAATTTTAATATCACCTCAAATATGTCTACATACCCACTAATTGGAATTAAATGATCGTAATTTTTTTTGAAAATTTTAATGTATTGGTTTATTTTAACTTTGAAAACCGATCGAATTTATGTTTTTATCAATTTAGTTTATTCAAAAAAAAAATTCTAAAGGGTCTTAATTTTTTAGTATTTAAAAAAAACTCTTTAAAACATCCTAATTTTTTTTAAAAAAGTTTTTTGTTAATTTTTATTTCTAAAAAAAATTTTCTAAATGAGAATTCCTAAAAAAACTAATATTAAGAAAAAGTCCTAAGCTAAGATATATATATTGTTTTATATTTCAAAAACAACCACTAAACAAATCAATCATAAAATAAATAATAAATAATAATAATAATAATAAAAGTTAGAATCGAACCTGAATTGATTAAGGAGTTGGTCGTGTGCTGTACGAAATGGGACAGAGCTTGCTGTGATCGAGGCTTAGTAGTCAGGCAGGCTTGTGCGCGAGTTCGTGGCCGTGCGAAAGGGGACGGAGCTTGCTGGAACTGCTCGGAGTGTGAGTGAGGCGTAGGCTGAGTGTCGTGCGACTGTGATTGTGTTTGGTGTTGTGTCAGTACGGAGAGGACAGTGGCTGTGGAGTTGGAGTGTAGCGCTGTTTGTGGACATTAGGAAATGGCTGATAGGTGTTTAGGATGTGCGAGGAGTGGGATTGGGACGTGTATTGCATTGGTCGTGTATGTGTGTGATGTGCTATGTGGAATTGTGGTGGCGAGCTGCAGCTGGCGTGGACAGTATTGTGCAACAGTGGCGTATCAGTTGTTGCGTGAAGCTGTGGTCTCAGGTCGTGCAACTGCAGTCGGTTGGAGAGTGCTGCTCATGTGTTGTCACCGTGTTCTGCTTGATTTGTAGGGGTCACAACTGGAGTTGCTGTCAATGCTTGTGACCCACAGTGAATGTGTGGATGGTGTTGGGTTCGAAGTGTAGAGCTTGATCGTAAGTAGATGTATACGAGGATGGGGACGCCGTAACTGTGTGGATGTGAGGCCACTGTGTTTGTGAAGTGGATTGTGTCTAGCGACGTGCAGAGTGAGGCCTGTTGGAGATTGTGTTCGCTGTGTCACTGATGTGGGTAAAGATTAGATACTAGAGTTTGGCGTGCGCAAGCAATGGTCTAAGGAGTGAGGGCTGGATTACTATTTGGTGTTACGGCATATGAGTTTTGGGCATGTGTGTTCGGTGGAGCAGTGGACATAATGTTTAGGTTAGGGACGTGGTGCTGTTGTTGGAGCGTCAGTTGAAGTTATGTTACTGCTCTTGCTGTTGACTGTGGTTACTTTAGCGTGTTGCACGACGTAGGTTAAGGATGGAGATGATGAGGTGATAGTGTAGTGACGATTGATGATAAGCTGAAGGCAAGGAAAAGAATGCTCGTGGGGGAGATCCATGAGTGCTTGGTTGCTGTTGCGTTCGTGGCTGCTGTATGGGGGAGTAAGTCGATGAGTGTGTTGGCCTGGCAGCGAGGATGGAGCTTCTGTTTTGTTGTTGTACGGAAGTGGATTGTTGACTGGTTGTGTTTGGTTTTATTACTGCGGACGAATGGGTGGTCAGCAGGGGGTGATGACTGTGTGCCAGGATGGGAATCTTAATCTTGCGTCGGTGACTTATTGCTAATCTCTGGGCAACGCGATATTTTGTGGATTACGAAGGGAGGTCTGTTATGGATAGCTGTACAGCAAGAGCAACATAAGATCAGGGATTTAGGTTGCCTACGAGTATCTCTATTGAAAAGACCTCCTTTCATACCGCACGATTGTTATATATTAAAAGAAAAAGAATTTATCTGCCCAGTAAAATTTGAACCTTGATCTTAAGCTAATTTAATTCCAATACTCAAATACTTAAAATGTTGACCTATATTCTAATATTTAATATAATTAAATGGTACTTTAGTTACATGGTTTTCTAAAATAAAGTTATCAGATTGATTAAACTTAAAATGTTTTACTTTCTAAAATTCTATTTTTAAAAAAAAAATCTTTATAATTTTTCCTCTTTTCATTTTTTGTATTTTTATCATATTTTAATTTTTTTAATTAATTTTTTTATTTTTAAATTAAGACCCTTTTAAAAAAACAAAAATGAGAGGAAAAAAATTGACCGGCTCCAAAAGGTAAAGAGAGATTGTTAATTATCTAAACCCATAAATTGTAAAAATAACTATTTTAAATACAAAAGAAAAGTTTAATTAAGAAATTTTTACGATTCTGTATTTTATTTTAATAAGATCGATCTTACTTTCTATTACACCATGAATTTAATGTTAATTAATTTAAATAATTAAAAATATAATCGGTTCAATAATTTAAATTTAATGAATATTAAATTAAAAATTAAATAGAGAATATAATCAATTCTATAAAAAATATAGATAAGACCATAAAAAAATTTCTTTAATTATATTGTCACGAAATACTCCTATAATATAGGTTTGACTAGCGGGTAAAACTAATTACCTAAGTTTACAGGTAAAAACCAAACAAAAAAGTCACCACAGTAAATCAAAATTCAAAATGTATATGAAGCCTCCTAAAACCCTCCTAAACCCTAGCCTATTCCATCTTCGATCTTTTACATTGCCGGAGCTTCTCTCTCTCTCCCTCTCCCGGTGAGCAATTTATGTTCCTGTAATAATAATGCAAATGTACAAACCCAAGTTGATTAGAATCAATTACTCCAAATCCATCCACCAATTAATCCATTTTCCAATTTCTATACACTAGATATGTATATTGATTAATTCTTTGGTCGTTGCCATTTTCCACGCAATATTCGTATGTTTGTTCTTTTTTTGGTTGGACGCAGTATTTCTATGTATTACTTGATGCATATTATTTGCTGAAAATCATTGTTTGGGCAATTAAAGTTGCCCGTGCAGTTGGAATATATCAGTTTTACTTAAAACGTTATGATACAATGTTCGTGTTCGTGCTAATCGACTTATTTAGGATACGTAGATAGAAGAGAGGTTGATTTTTGAGTGATAAAAGGAATTGGTCGGATATGTAAATGAATCAATTATTGCAACCACAACTATCGATTCATTTTTTTATTTTTATCAGACTTATACGTTGATTAACTCTTTCTTAATTGTTATTATCGGAGCAGTATTTATGCATATATCTTGTTGATATCACTGAAAAATTGTTGATTCTTTGGTGAAATGCTTTGATATTATGTTAGAATGTATTATCTTTTGGGTAATTAAATTTGCTAGTGAAGATTTAGCAGTGTCACTGTGCAAGAGTTAAGATGAACTTTATGTTTGGCTTTGTAATAATAGACTTATTTTTTCAGTTTATTATGGACAGGAGAAATAAGGGATCAAAGCAATTAACAGCGAGGAACGAGTACGACCAGGAAGAGAAGAAATGTTATATATAATTGGCCTTGGATTGGGTGATGAGAAGGACATTACATTGAAAGGAGTAGAGGCGATACAAAAATGCGAGAAGGTGTACATGGAGGCATACACTTCGCTCTTGTCCTTTGGTCTCTCGTCAGATGGACTTGCCACACTGGTAGATGATCGGTGTTTTAACTTTGGTTGGTCTGCATATTTTAACTTAATGGTTGCATTGGCTTTAACCTGTCTATTTGGTTCATTGTTTTACAGGAGAAGTTGTATGGGAAACCTATTACTGTTGCTGACAGGGAGATGGTTGAGGAGAAGGCAGACCTTGTCCTTTCAGAGGCACATGAATCTAATGTAGCCTTTCTTGTTGTTGGTGACCCTTTTGGGTAATAAGCTTCTATTTATGTTTTGATCTACCCATCATAAAAGCTTTTATCAGATTACATTTTGTTTCGATTTGATGATGGTCATATACCGATTGATTTTGCTTCTGCAATATGGATACAGTGAAAACATGTTGAAAGAAAATGTAGTTAACTTTGTGACTTATTACCTTTGGATTAAGTAAGTCATATGCAGTTACTATAAATATGTGCTATGGTAAGAGTATTTTAATTTTCACCAAAGAAAACCCAAAGCAACATTTCTTTTGGGCCATAATGACAATCAAATTGCATATTTGCATTGTTCAGTCAATGCTAGAATAGCAAGACACTATGTAGAGTGCTAAAGAGAAGCAAAGAAGATTGCAGATTCTGAATCTACTCACTGAGGCGCATGCTCCAATCTGCATTTTTTGCTAAAAATCTACACCAACATCGTTTTTTCCTCTTGATAAGCTTGACTTCAACATGGTTTTCTTTCTTGATAACCATTTTGCATTCTTTGCTGAACAATCTAGAGTAGCATTATTCATGGCATTGTTCATCTGTTTTTCGGTTGTGAATTCAATTCTCAAGTGTATCCTGGAGAATGGCTCTAGCAGCATTGCATCTGGAGACTGAGTAATTCGGTTAGACTTTGCAACACAAGACCTCTTCCAGCTATTTTAGTTAGACTGGCTTTAGCCTACACAAGTTTCAATGTATCTTAATGAGTTTGATTAAGCCTAGTTTCCCTTTTCTGCAAGCTTTCTTTTGTGTCAGACTTGAGTAACCTAACCCCAAAAGCCCCCACCACCCTCATCTTGTTCCTTCTCCCTCTCTCTGCGGATTATGAGAAGCTCTCAGATCTTGCCACAAGGATTTATGTTCCAATTGGTTCAGTTTAAAACACTGCTTTAATATTTCTTTAAGCTTGAAATTATTACAGCTGTACAGTTGGTATGAGTAGAAGGATTTCAAATATTTCCAGCATCTGATAAATGAAACTCTTTTTGCAGTAGATTCTTAGTTTGAATCTAGATTAAATGAAAGTGCAGTTATCCTCGTGTTTATTGTGACTCAGTCTTTGATGTCAATAGAAGATAGCTTGTAACTTGATGATCATGGAATCCTCATCTTACTTCAAAAACTTTTCAGGTTTTTCAAAATCAAATCTTTACTTATTGTCTGATTAGATTCTGAGACTAGTAATTGCTACAATTTTTTCCTTTCCTTTGCAGCTGTAAAATGGCTATTCCTCCTTTCCATTGAAGTAGTGAGGGCCTCCTTCCCCACCATTACGTGCCTCTTCTTGACTTTGAACTGTATAATTTAAGTGCTTATCGATTCCTAAGATTTTGCTTGTACAATTGGTAGGTCAGTGGGTTATTCAAATAAGTTGTGTTTTCTGTGGTTTTCCCATTTTATGACATCTGTAGAGATTTGGTCAATCTGGAATGGATGTCTGCCTTTTCATGTGGAAGAGTGACTGGCTTCTGTGGTTACAGTCTTTATGGGAATGAAGTTGTTAAAGTATTAGTTTCATTACAAAACCCAACAAAGCAAAACCCAGAAAATGAAAACTATTTCTCTCTTTTTTGTACTTTTATTGCTAACTTCTGAAAAGATATTAATCATCCAAAAAAGAAAAAAAAACATTCTGAGAAAATATTTGATGATGTGTAACATTAGAGAGTACAGAATTGTTATACCTAGAATGTCTAAAAGTATTATACTAATGTTGACTCGACTGGTGGAAAAAGCCATACCAATCATATTCTTAAAAGAACCTGTAATGAGTAAATTTATGCTGGTATGGTACAGTTTTCTCTCTCTAACATACCATGGACAAACTGTTTCACTGTTGATAACATTCAATGTACCTGGTCATGTTATGCCTCTCTTTATAGGCAATGCAGAATGTGGGATTCTTGGTACTCCATTTTACAGCTTTTCTATTTGTAATGCAGAGCTACTACTCACACTGATCTTGTTGTTCGGGCAAAGAATCTGGGAATTGATGTTAAGGTCATACACAATGCTTCAGTAATGAATGCCGTTGGAGTTTGTGGTTTGCAGCTTTACCGTTATGGAGAGACAGTTTCAATCCCATTCTTCACTGAAACGTGGAGACCTGATAGCTTCTATGAAAAGATTGAGAAAAATCGCATGCTTGGTTTGCATACACTCTGCTTACTTGGTGAGATTGCACTTTATGCTCGTATTACTTAATGGTTAACTGATATTATTTGTCCCTTGATTTTCAAGTTATTTGCAATCAAATGGGAATCAGCAGCCATAGTCACTGATGTGATTTCAATCTCAGCTATATAGGAAAAATATATTACTATTTACTGCATATATATATGCATTATGGCAAAGGTCTATGCTGCTAAAAATGTTTATGATTTTAGATTTCTTCTTTCCCCTTGGAGAGCAAGACTTTGACTTTTGATATTTTCTTCCTCAAAGATAATTGGAAGTTTGACTTTGTCTTTTGTAACTCAACAAATCAACCTGAGATTTTCATACCAAAATAAATTTGATTTCTGATACTTTTCCTTGAAGATAATTAAAATTGGAGGTTGTGTTTGAAACTTCACATATCAACCTGAGGCTTTTTTTTTTTGGGATAATTCATTAGTGTCATTAAGTAATAGGAGGATGTACAAGAAAAATACTATGAAAATGGAATTAAATGAAAAAGCGCTATACAAAGGGTAGCTGTAAGTGCATTATACAACCAAAGATAGTGTAAAGACAAATACTCCCAACTTTGCAACACTTGTGCTAAAACAAAGATAACAAAATCAAAGTAGAAGTCAAATTTCCCCGAGAAGATTGCACACACAGTGTCCTTGATTGCCCATTCTATTGTCATTTTGTTCTTTTCAAATGTAATAGATCGTGGCTGCTAGAGCATGATGCCAATGAGTCTTCAAAAGGCTGTAGGCCCTTACAAGAGAGAAAAAAAAAAATCCAAAATCCCTGAGTCAAGGGTCCTACTTCAGTTGGCAACATAAGGAACTTGTAAGTCTCCCTGGAGTTGTTTAGCAAAGGAGCAATGGAAGAATAGATGATCATGGTTTTCCTCTTCTGAATTAAAAAGAAAGCAAACATTTTGTGAGATTACTTGTCGGCTCAGGAGTCTATTTCGTACTTTTATAAAACAATTATGCATTTTGTATATTTATCTAATTATGCTTTGGCAACTGCTCACAGTGGGTTGGGGGTGGGGGGAACAAAATTGACACGGAGAGGAACCATTAATATGATGACATACTTAAATATTCTAGAGGATATGATTTACATATAATCATTTTATTTTGCCATTGCTTGGGCCTTCTTGGGTTCCTGCTTCTCTATGCATCTATAATATTATCTGTCCCAGAAGAAGACCTGAAAAAAGAATTGAACTTTGTAACTATGTAAAAAGGGGAGGGGAAAATACACACACATGCACACAAACTCAATGGTAATAATTTCTCATTCCAGCAGCTTGCTGGAGGTCCTTAATGAGTCTAAAACAGGCATCTGCAAAATAAAAACATGCAAAACTTTTTTATAGCCAAATAGGATTCCAGTGTGCTCTTGGATATCTTTCCACATACTATTGATATATAACCATTAGAGATTTTAAACTGTTCTGTCCTTATAAATGTTGAATTCCTGATACACTGTTTTCCTTTTTTCAAGTGTATATGTCAGCTGTACGTTCTATTCTCCCAATTTTATTTGGCATTCACTTGTTTCTGCTTAAGTCTTTTGCCAGTCAACTCAAAAGGAGACTGGGTAGACATATAGTCTCATGGGGTTCTATATTACCCTTCCAAGATTTGCATATGATTGTAATGAAATGTGCCATGTTTTTCTGTTGATTCAGACATACGTGTGAAGGAGCCCTCTCTGGAATCCTTGTGCAGGTGTACATTCAACTGATTTACAACCGTTTCTTTACCATAACATTTTTGTGCATAGCATAAATGACTCCTCTTCCTGCTGTCCCTCTCCACTGTCTTCTTCTTAGAGGGAAAAAGGTGTATGAACCGCCAAGATATATGACAATAAACACAGCAATCAAGCAGCTCTTAGAGATTGAGCAAGCACGCCAAGGTGGTGGTAGGTCACTGTACCTCTAATCTCTTTGATACTGATATAAATTACATTGTGTGTTTCTATAGGGATTTGTCAGACTGTAGCGTACATATTAAAACCTTTTTTGATGAAAATCCTCTGGTTGATGGCTGTGCCAGCCTAAGTTGACTGGACAAAGTTTCTCTTGGTGCATGGGCTGGATTTTGGTAAGAACTGGAGCCTATGATTAAAATGGAGTGGGGCCAGGCTGCAGTAGCCTCATCTTCTTCTTCTTTTTCCTTCCTCTCTTCTCAGCGAAAAAGGAAAAGGGAAGAAACAAATTAAAGAAAATTTGAGTTATTTTCGTGGCTTCTAAAGTGCATGTGCACACATATATGCATGCGGACGAGCTGGTTATGTGCATTTACATGTCTTAGTCTACATCCATAAACGTGTCTCCATATGATACACAATTTTACTTTTCTTTCTATGCTCCAAAAAAAAATACTCAAACGTATATGAATATATCTGGCATGTGTAAATGTATATATTATTGTGCATGCAAAGATATGCTTAAGCTTTTTGATAAACATATGCTCCGATATATTATCTCAGAAACAAAATCTATCTTTGCTGTGTAGTGTTTGAAGCCATGGCTGATGATTTTACTATGTCCTTTTGCAGCTTATAATGAAGATACTCATTGTGTTGGGCTTGCTAGAGTGGGAAGTGATGATCAGTTGATAGTTGCAGGTTCAATGAGGGAACTATTGACTGTTGATTTTGGAGCACCATTACATTGCCTTGTCATTGCTGGTCAGATGCATCCCTTGGAAGAAGAAATGTTGGAGTTCTATAGACTAAAAAAGGAGAATCCGGTAAAATAATACTGCTGATTTGGAGCGCAGGATTTTTCGCAACTGACCCAGATGGTTGATTTTATAATTTATGCTGTTCATATTAACAACTGCATCACAGAGTGGCTGAAAGCACTTGTACCTCTTGCTTTAGCCTGATTTTTCTTTCATCAAACCATGCATGCAAATGAAGATCAGAGTTCTTGCCAGGTAACTTCGAATGAGGGCAGCCATCATGCTTCATACCCCAGAAACTAATGTGCAACTTTGTCCAAGATGTGGTACTAAATTTGGGCCTATTCTGAAAGATCTCGCAGTTACCGCTAGTCAAGGGTTGCTCGGACTAGTTTCTGTTGTATGTGCTAGGTACTCTATTTAATTGCAAATACATGCTAAGTTCTCATTTAGGTTCCTACTGTTGGGGACAGGGAATTTGGGAAATTTTTGTTTGTTTATTTTTGTTGTATTTACACATAAATCTAGGTCTCCCTCTCTCTCTTTCATGCCCACTAGAAGCCTTATGGAGATTAACAAAACAATGAAGATAGTTGGTCATTCTAGTTTTGTGTTAATGAAATTAATTGGTGCATCCTTCATGCGGTTGCAGTTTCTTTTCAACTTTTAGCAGTAATGGTAAGCCGCCAGGATCTACACCAGGCACAATCAACTGATGTATTACGTTAAGTATTTGCCCGTCAGATATTTAGCTAGAAAACCATGGTCCTTTCTTTGTTTTGTTCGAGTCATTGAAAAATTTTTTTTTCTTACCTGTAGTCCATCCGATTGATCCTTCCTTGTATGAACCAGCTTTTAGGTAAAATTCTACTGCTGATATTTTTTGTTGTTGCATGCTAATAAACATTACTACTAGAGTCTCTTGACGTGGTAAGAAGCGCTTGTACATATCCACCCTAAGTATCACTTGGAGCAATACATGGAGTGGATATATGATAAATAGATCCTCTTATGCTGAACTTGAGAGTTGTCTATGTAACTCTGTTTAGCTCGGGAAGTCAGCTTGAATAGGTCATCTGGTTGGTGGGGGTGATCGAAGTCGATTAATCCGATCAATGGCTGTACTTGTACATCTAACACTTTTAAGAAAGCAGGGGTTGAGTAATCAAGTCTTCATTGTGTTTTGATTTTTGTCAAATTTGTTTATGTGCCAGATACATAACAAGGTACAAACTTGCTAATCAGTATAGACATGAACCTCGACTCCATGGGAGAGAGAAATAGCATTTGTCTTGCGTTTCTCCACTCGTCCTTGATTTTTACATGTATGCTTCTTTACTGCTACTGAAACAAGCAACGAATCTAGATTTAACTTTGAATCTGATGTCAAAATTGTATATCCCGTCGGTACAATGATTTGGAGTGTCTCATTCCTCATTTAGTTGCAATATGATGGATGAGAATGGTATAAAAAATCAAAGCTTAGTAGCTTTCTTAGGTAAATGTTATTTTTTTGGTATTCAAGGTAAGGTTGATTTTATAACGAAGCTAGATTCTATCATGGGTGAGATAGTCCCAATATTCCCTTTGAAAGGACAAACTTACTTCTAGGAGTACAAGAAAAAGTTACAGAGAGGAGCTTCTTTCTTTCACTAGATAGTTTAGTACAGAGGAACAACCACAAGAATCATTTTAGGATGAGAATGTAGCCTCTTTAGAAGAGCTATGTACGAACAGATGGTTTGTTACAAATAGTAGGATGTTGAAAAGTGGCAACATGTGCATGAGAAGAGCTATGTACGAACAGATGGTTTGTTACAAATAGTAGGACGTTGAAAAGTGGCAACATGTGCATGACTCGTTGGCTTTAATAGATACGCATGAGTTGTCTCTGTTACAGAACTCACTTACCTTCTTCCAACTTAAATTCACTACCGTCTTGATTTTTGGTCTCTGCACTCTCTTTGGCAGTGTCATATGAAGCATGTAACCCGAAAAAGAAGTAATACAACAATAAAACACCCGTCCAAAGTCCAAATCTTTTAAACGAAGCTCCATCAATGGACCCAAGGAGGAAAATGTTAATAGCGATTGATGCAGATGGTAGCCATGGCACTAGTGGCACACCCCAGAGTTTAGGATCCCGAGCATGAGGAACAAATACTCTCAAGGCAACAGTTGCTAGGAACCAAATGGGTACTGTTATAACATACCCTACCCAACCCTTTTTGCTAACCCCCCAATATGTTGATGTTGCTATGGAAGATCCAAGTATGAGCATGATGCAAATTATGAGTTTATTGAGATTTGATGGAGTTGTCTCACCACTGACATAATACCGACGTACGAGAAGAGCCACCGCAACAAGCGTGAAAATGAACAATGTGGAGATGGAAAGAAGGTCAGCCAGGATGTTGAGTTTTGTAAAGAAGGCGATGATGGCGGTTGCAGAAAGCATAACGATAGTGGCGTTAACTGGCGTTCCCGTCTTTGCATTGACATGCGCAAACCATGGGGGCATCATGTGTGTGCGGGCAATATGCGTGAGATATCGAGCTTGACCAACCGCTCCCACGAGCAACACTGATGTCATGCCCTTTAGGGCTCCAAATGCAACGATATACTTAGCCCAATCCCAACCAACCTTCTCAAATGCAATGGAGAATGGAGCATTAGTATCAATTTGTTGGTAAGGTTGCATAAGGCATAATGTCAATGCAAGCAAGCAATACAACGTGGTAGTGATAACCATTGAGCCAACAAGACCGATGGGGATATCTTTTGCAGGATTCTTGGTCTCTTCTGCCATTGTTGAGACAGCATCAAACCCAACATAGGCAAAGAACAACACAGCAGAAGATTTGAAGATGCCACGGGCACCATTAGGAGCAAAAGGCGTGTAGTTATTCGTGTCTGCCTTGATAAGACCAGCTATAATGATGAAGAGGATGACGACAATATGTACAATGGAGGCAATATAGTTCAACCGTGAAGAACCCTTTGTACTAAGTACTGCAAAGACACAAACGATCGCACAAATGCCTACTGCAATAGGATCCAGTTTGTTGTAATCTTCTGCCAGGCCATCTACTTTGATAAGGAAATCGTCAGGATCATGGTTGAGAAGGGAGGCAAAGTAGGACGTCCAAGACCGAGCTACGGCTGCACCGCCAATAACGTACTCGAGTAGGATGTTGCCTGCTGCAATGAAGGCCATGAAGTCCCCCAGCTCCACTCTTAGGTAGGCAAATGATCCACCTACAAGCAATGACAATATCAAATTTACTGCTAGCACTAGCAACTTGACTGAGAAATCAAATTAACTGAAAAATTCCATTTATCTATTGTTAGTTACATCAACCGCCTGATTTATACATAGTCAAAATACTAACAAAGAAAAATCCATTTATCTATGACATTTAACTTTCAAACGAATTGGTTGTGGTATTGGTACGTGAATTATCTCACTTTCTATTTTTACCAATGCATTAAACACAGTTGTGAGAAGAGAAGTGTTGATCTGTAAAGCATAAGCAATCTTGGAAGTTATACATATGAATCTCCAATTAAAAAGAATCGAGACAATACCATAATTACTGCTTCAACTTTATTTATTTTTAAAAGTTTGCACCTGAAATTGGAAACTAGTTAATATTATACCTAATTAAACTTTTACTTGTCGAATTATACACTTAAAGTTTGAATTTACTAAAAATTATACCTAAATCAATTTCTATTTATCAAGTTTACTACTTTTATAAGATGACACAAGAAGTTTTTACTAATAAAAAATTACAAGTAAAATACAATATAGTGAATTTGGTAAGTAAAAGTTTGATTGGGTGTGAAATTTAATAATTTTAAACTCTGTGTATAAAATTAAAAAGCATGTAAAGTTTAGATAATAATTGTGAGGTATTCCTAAAAGTATACTCATCCATATATTTAGATTCTGCACCAACTGGCAAAATATCCATCCTTCCTTTATTTCATGGTTGAAATATGAGGTCAAGATGATCGGTGCATGGATGATTATCCGTCAACAAAATGGGCTGTAACATTCAAATGACGTGGGTCGAGCAATTTGACAATTCAAAACGTAGTATTTCATCTTGGCAAGAAAAAAAAAAAAAAAAAACTTAGTATTTCATCATAAAAAAGAGAAGGAACCAAAAGACGTGTGAACACCTTGAAATTTTCCATAGAAATGAGCGAGGAATATTCATCCACAACTTGTATTCCATTGGCTAATGGATTATTTGGTCTGATGATACCACCGGTTGGCTACGCTAGTGTGAGCGGTCAATTTCTTCTTCCTTGTCCCTCGATATGTCCGACTATAATATATGCTAAAATCGGCCCAAATAAATTGGCAATGTTTTATATGAACTATTCGAGATGAGTTTCGTTGTCCAAGATTATGATCTATGCAAGTTCCGGCTTAATGGGGAAAAACAAAAGAAAAAAAAAAAAAGCGACTTTCTATAAAAATGCTTCTATTCAAGATGGGTAAGTCCTCAAGAAAATTGAAGCATCCAGAGGGAGCATTTTTAGATGGTTGATAGTATATTCTACAAGTCAAATTTATGATAAAAAAAAAAAAAAAAAAAACTATTTATACTTTCATTTAGTAACGTAGAAACTTTCTAAATATCCAACGGTAAAAATGTATAGATCTACTGTTGAATCACAACATGCTTTTTAGTTTTGGCATGTAACTTAGAATCGGGTTAATTTAATCATTGGCATGTTTTCCTTCTAAACGTGATAAAAATTCGATATACCTGCCACTGGTATTTCCACTGCAAACTCCGTATAACAGAAAACCGAAAGCAAAGCCGAAATACCCGAAACAGCATAGGATAATATGACGGCCGGACCGGCATGTTCCTTTGCCTCTAGACCGGTTAGGACAAAAATGCCGGCTCCAATGACGGCTCCCATACCAAACCAGATCAGATCCCACCATGACAGTGTCTTCTTCATCTCATGTTGGCTCCTAGCCTTGACCTCATGGAGCTCCGTCGCGTCGAGGGACCGGGTCAGGAGCCGGTCCCTTAGCCGCACCGGGGTCTGCCTAAGTGCATTAATATAATTGCCAAAGCTTTCGAAGGACTCTTCGGGGAGAAAATCATCTTTGGTACAGGAGCATGCTCTTCTTTTCACTCCTCCATTACTTGCTTCACTTGTACCTCCCATTTTCTGGTAAAAAATTATCAAAAAACATTAGCATATAGAAACGAGATTAATATAAATCAAACTTATTGAATATAAGTAATGCATCTGAAGAAATATATTTTCGTCCAAGTTTGTCTAATTCATGACCTTGGACTAAAAGTTCGGAAAAGTTAAGATTAATATGACTGGGAAAAAAGAAGAAGAAAAAACTATCATTTGTGGGCGAAAACAAATAGTTACTAGAAAAGAAATTACTAATCGAATCGTCTGCATGGAATCTCGCAGAATTTTAATTTATCAATAAAACGAGAGGTTCTTAGTTATAATCATATTTATAGTATCATTGTTGAAAATTTGTGACTAACATAAAAGGAAACAAAACATGGGAAACCTACCTGTGTTTACATAGATTAATAGAGAAGACGGCATATACAATGTGTAGGACCAGATCTAACGCAACATATGACCATGTGAAACCGTAACCAGTCATGCACCTTGTTCGGCCGTTTTCAACTTAAGTACAAAAGGGTAACGATGCGCTATTTTTAAAATGAAAAATTAGAAAGGGGTGCGTAAATACGATCTGTATGTTTATAGTAAGAATAAACTAACTAGCTGGATATGAATATATGAATGGTTAAAGACAAACCATGTGTGTGTAATGTGTGTGCACAGAGAGAGAGAGAGAGAGAGAGAGAGAGCACTCAGAGAATACCTCTGAAGTCAAAATGGAACAGCTACACTACGCCCGCAGTGAAGTATACGTGTGCAACTCCACCACATGTGGATATAAATATATATATATATTTATATCTATATGGAATATTAAAGGTAAAGATATCATTTACTATCTTTAATATTTTAATATTTCATTTTATTTGAGTTTTACCAAATAACCTCTATATTCTTAATAGTTATTAATAAATAATTAATATGATAGGCTCATTATAATAAAAAACTCTATATGTCAAAAATGGTATCTCACCTATAAACCCTTAACCAAAAAGGTATGTAAATTAAAAATTTTCCACCAAAATAATAGCTTTCACTTATAACTATAATATCCATAAATCTTAATAATTCTTTAATCAAAATTTTAATTTTTGCAATATCCATATGCCCTAATATTTCATGAGGAAAATTTGTTTTTTCAAACTTTAGTATAAGAAAAAAACTATATACTTATTTCATAAATGGTTTAATTGTTTATTTAAAAACTTTGTAGAAGAAAAACTATAATCTTATTTCACAAATAGTCACTATAAAAAGTAATTAATAATTAAATTATTCTATTATTCGTTTAGTAATATGTTCAATTCTGCTCATTTTACAAACGATTTATTTGCTTTTAAAATTTTATCAAAAGAAAAATGATTCATAATTAAACTATTTTTTATTTATTTAGTGGTATGTTTAATTATGCTTATTTCACAAATAGTTTATTTACTTATTAAAATTTTAATAGAACGTGAAGTTTATTTCATAAATGGTCTCAATAAGAATATTAGTGTAAGAATTTAAAGATGTAATTTTATTTATTTTTTCAAATTGATAATTAGTAAATAGGTTTATGCTACAAAGCTATAACTTTAGCTACTTCATTTTTTTCTTTTGAAATCATAATTTAATTTTATTTTTCATCAATGTAATATCCATATCTATATTATCAAAAGGAATTAAGGAGTCTTTTGTGTCTTTCTTTTTGTTCCTTCAAATAACCTTGTAACATATTGGAAAATGGAAATAACTATAAAATCATATGATGTTGAATTCTAACTTAATAATATGAAGGGTTAAATGAGTAGTTCATTAATTTTTTCTCTCTAATTTTAATTTCTCTCTCCTACTCTTAGTAACATGCTAAATGACTATAAGTGCTCTTTTGACTCACAGTAAAATCTAATACATTTATATCTCGTGACAGGAATTAGATTTAATCCTTCCATTATTCTTTATTATAGCGTTCACTTGATTTTTTGTTTTGAAATCACAATTCTTTAGGAATTCCTATTAGATCTATTACATGAAATCAAATAATAGAGATTCCTTGATTCAACTAAAGAATCATGATTACTCATAAAATTTCATATTTTTTTCAAAAATAGCCTTATATCAATTTAACGATAATCACCATCGCCATTGCCATCGCCGCCGCCGCCGTCGCCGCCACTACCACCATTACCACCATCGTTACTATCACTGTCGTTGTCGCCGCCGTCGCCATAACCACTACCACCACTAATACTAACTATTGACCTCAACCCCAACCCCGACCCCGACCACAACCACTTACCATCATTGCTACTATTATTACTAACCACTACCGTTACCACCAACCACTGCCACTGCCATCATTATCGCCACCAACATCATTACCATCACTTTACTGCCACTACCATCACCCATCATGGCCCGTTGCCGTCGTCACTACCACCACCGCTTCTGTTGCCATCGCTTCCACTACCACCTCTAACTATTGCTATCATCACTACTACTATTGTTGTCACTACCGCCACAATTACCCCTACCTTCCCCCTAAGTCGCTACCCGAGTCACTGCTACTACTACCATCACTACTGTTGGTAATCGACATCAACCATTACCACCACCTCCGCTCCTGTAGTCGATTTTCACCATTACCACTTATTATTTTAAAATTACTTGAGAAAGAAAATGAATTAAAGGTAATTTAATCATTAAAGTTTTATTATGTGTCTATTTTTAAGTTATTTATTAATACAACTAAATAAAGTAATAGGTATTACATCCTTATTACATTCTTTAAGAATTTCAATTACATTTCTCTCTTATTCCATTCAGTGAAGTGAATGGGCTATTAAAGATTGAGAATCTTTCCCTTTTTTATCCTTTGACTCATAATAAAATTCAATGCATTTGAGGATTATGTTCTTAAACAATTTCTTTTAAACTCTTAAATAATTATTTTTCTTTGTGAAAATTCCTCAATTAATATATCATTAATTGTTTTGCATGTGTATGATATTTCTTTGATAAATCAAATTAAATGCAATTAGCATATTTAGACATCTTTTTTCCAAATTTGTTTTTGCATTAATTTTTTTTCTTAGATAATAGGTTATATATATAGTATAATTCAATAACTATGTTATACTCTAAATTCTATCATATTGTTGTATTTACTTTTTACACACGTATCGTGAGTATGCCATTTGCTAATTGTTTTATTGAATTCATGATTGTGAACCTATCAATTGACATGTGTCAATTGTGAATGAAAGAAAAAAAAAAATCAAACAAAAAAGTTTTATAATGGGACTAATAAATCTCTAATATTTATAATGTTAAAACATGCATAGAAAAAATAAAATATTAAGGGCTTAAATAAAAAAAAAAGCAATATAATTAAGGATATAATTTGTGATATCATTAATTATTTTGTATGTGTATGATATTTCTTCAATAAAACAAATTTCATGCAATTATCATATTTAGTGTATTTTTAACATATGCATTTATAATGTATTATTATATTGTATATATATTCCTCTTTCCTTTCAAAAAACTTTTTTCCAAATTTGTTTTTGCATTATTTTTTTGCCTTAAATCATAAGTTATATATATGGTTTGATTTGATAATTTTGTTATACTTTAAATTTTATTATGCTGTTGTATTAGTTTTTATACATGCATCATGGGTATACTATTTGCTAGTATATACATAAGACAATCATGTTTCTTTTTTAATTGTATTTTTCAAACCTAGTTTGAGTTTATAATAATAAAGTCAAGTTCTAACTTCAACTTAACATTACTAAATTTCTTTACAAACCTAATCCATATTTTCTTTGCTTCTATTTTGGATCCAAACTATATATATATATATATATTGAAATCAACATTTGGAAAACTACCTTAACTATACATTATATATTCCAATGAACTTAATATTCTTTTATTATAAATATGATGAAGATGGTGATTGGAGAATGAGAGTTAAAATTCATATATTAAAAAAAAAAAAGATTTAAGAAATATAAGTTTTCATTGAAAAAGTAAAATTTATTTAATTATTTATTTATTTTGTAAAACTAGAGAAGTCAAGGGGTGAATAAATTCACTTTTATTGAAATTTACATTTACTAGATGATTAAATTTGTAATATATATATTTATACATATTAATGTTTCCATTTTCTACATCTTATTTTAATTAATATATGACTTGAACATGGTGACAAACATGAAGATAAAAATATGGAAAAAAAAAAAAAATTGGAAACGAAAATAAGGCTCATATATTGGCAGAAGAACAAATTACCAATTTGTATATGTTTTGTTATTACTTTATGAAACGCAATGTCAATGAATCTATCGCTGCTTTTTTTTTTTTTTTTTGTTCTTTCCTTTGGTAGTTAGTGACGCATTTAGAATGGTTTGGAAAAGCAAATTGAAGAAGAATTAGAGCGTATTGAGCATGCCAAGCTCTTGTATACATTCTTGAACGTAATTGTATTTAGAGACCAGTTGTGTGTAGGTAATCACGCGTAGTGCATTTCTTCCACCAATTTAGCTTGTTCGACAAAACTTTTCACCTTAATTTTCTTCGATTTGATAAACTAAGACTAAAATTGTTTTGGATTTTTAAAATATCCTATGATGTTATCACAACATCATTTTTTTTATTGTTACGTCAATCGTTAATTATATGTAATAATATTTTAACGAGATAAATTAAAAAAAAATTAAGATATTATAAATTGAAAGATTCCATTTCCATAAAGATGGTTAGACTCTCCATATAATTAATGATGAAAACTCATTGTATTGATTCATAGGATGACGATGCTGTGAATGGAGGCAAGTATGGGTAAATAAAAATGTGTAAAAATTATATATTAGAATACCAACATTCTCATTCAAATTCAAATAGAAGATGGGTAGGAGTTATTAATACTGGTGCAAATAGAGGATATTACTATACCTTTATTGGAATTCTAATAGATGTTAGTCACATATAATAGATATACTTTATTTATACCACTTATATAAACGTTTATCTCATTTTCGCACTATTGATATCGTTTGTCATCTACTTAAACATTATCCAGTCATCTATCCTCTGTAGAGTAATTTACCATAGTAAACATATGATGTGTAGAAGTTTATCTATAAAGTTGCTTCAGTGACAGTTTGGTTAACTTTGTAAGGAAAAAATAAAATAGCTATTCCTCATTTGTAAAACTACTTTTACGTTTGGTTGGCAAAATGAGAATTCAACAGAATTGCTATTACTAAAAAAATGAGAAACTGCATTTTCTCCATAGGATTAAGAGAGTGGCCATTCTTTAACTTTTTCTAATATATTTTCATATCTATTTATATAACCTCAATATAACTATAAGGAATAGAATTCCATTCCTAAAAAATTTTAATTTCATTTTTATTTTATTTCATTCCAAAAACTAAACACGTTGATTAAAATGAATACAACCCAAATTTTTCTAGACTTTTACCTGTATTCAATTATGTCATCGGGACATTACTCCTATTAACTCAGTTATATCCAATAATAGACACTTCCCCATATATAACTTTATTATAGAAAATACACCTCATTTGATATCATAGAAATCAGAAGACTGCCGGATGTGCCAGAATAGGGAATATTCACTTCGTGAATATCATAAATTTGATGCAGACCATGTGAACCTTATTCCAATTGATGCAACGGTACCATAAATTTCAACCCTTTGCTTCAATATTGTGCTCGTGGAGACATAATCAAATTTAACAATAATACTAATCGTTAAAAAAAAAAAATGAAGAATCTCCTTTTCTATTTAATTTTGAGAATAGGAACTTTTTTTTCCTAGTTTCATTAATATTTCTAAGGTTTGTTACCGCTATATAATGCGTATTACTTGTCACCACCAACGAGTTGTCACAACTTTTTTCCGTTTTCATTTATAATATTTTATATTTGCAATAAAGTTAAATCAAAATATTTGCAAAATATCAGCATACATGGTAAATTTTTGAGTGTGACACATGCCTATCAATTCTTAAAAAGAAAAAAGTTACATCAACATAAACAACATAATTTTAACTACTTAAATACTAATGCAAATTTACATATAAGAAATGCGATTTACTTATAATCAAATAAATCTCATGTACTTAATGCAAGGTCAAAATTTATGTATGTCATTAAATCGCATTTAGTACTGTTGTCTTTGAGTTTTTGCTAGTAGGTGTGAAGGCTCTACACGTAGAAGGCCTGCAAAACAATACACTGTGAAAGGATGCCAAGGGGTTATCCGACGTGATTACTTCAATACTTAAATTAACAATGAGGTTTTAGAGAGTAGAAAGTAATTTGGAATAATAAACAAGCTTGGAGTACAGAGTCTAAAGAATTTTACCGTTAGGTAGTAACCTGGTATTTATAGTGGAGTGAAGCCGACAGTTGGAGGTTAGTTAGTGAGAGAGATCTTCTCTCATAAGCATAGTAGAGTGGGGTTATTGTGTCCGACGTGTTCCACTTATTCTAGATGTGGCTGTTTCGTATTATTTGATCCTTATCTTGTACATTCTAGCAGTTGCAGAGCTTATTAGGCTAGGTCAATACAGGCCTAGGGCTTAAGCCTAAAGGGATGAGCCTTAAGCTATGAGACATGTTGGATCTTGTTAGGCTTGAAGGGCCTATGTCTAAAGTGCCTTATCAACACTTACCCATCACCCCTCTACAGTCTCATTACCGAGGCGAAAGCAAGGATAAGGAATATATAAGTTGCTTAGGTGTGGCCGATCTAACTCAAAGGAGTTTGACCAGGCGCTATGGTGCTAATGTGGTGAGATTGTAGGTTCGAACTAAAAGATGGCTGAGGTGGGATGGACTGAAATGGTCAGCAGTTGTTTTGAAGTGGAGTGCTAAAGACTTGAGCAAGACTAAGCCTTGGTTGGGATATAAGAGTAGGACACCTTCACATCTCACTAAGCAGACGCTTCAAGGTTACGAATCAATTTGCCTAAACAGTACTCATCGTGGGCCGAGCGGATGCAAATGCGGCATGTCTTTATCATGCTGACTAAGTGGAAGTCAAATGGGCCTTAAAGAAGCTTCTTGTTGAAGGAACTTTTTTGAAATGTGATCTTTGCCCACCTGTATTCTATACATTAACTACGATGTGACAGGTGTCATGTTGTGGCAGACTAATGTGTAGCTACATGCACTTTGCCTTTTAAAGATGATCATTCAATCAAAATACTTTCCACGTGTTTGTTATACAGCATTCCTAGGGATTCGTGCTTATACGGATCCCTATAACCGCCTATATAACTTCTTAAATGACTTGCCTATAAATAGCAGGATCATAATGAAAGACCACTTTTTTGCAATCTCTTTGTTCTGCCATTATGAATTCTATGTTTGCATCAAACTTTCAAACTTTGTTCAAAAATTTCTCAAGCTTTCTTCCTTCTTCACATATTACAGCCATGTCAACTAATAGAGGTGAGATATATTCATCTTTGTCATTGTATGTCTCTGGCTTCGATTCCATAAGGAGTAACCCCCCTCAGACACGGGAGGATGAGGTCTCGTCGTTAGCACAACTTGACAAACCTACTAGGATGGCCGTAGAGGCGCTGGATAGGGCTAGGATCATCGATGCCATCCCCAAGGATGTATATACGTACGTTCCCTTATCCCCGTTGAAGGATTTGTTTGATGCTCCTGAAACGGGCAAGAGGCCTAGTAGCTAAGTAAGCAAAAGTAAACAATCTACCTACAGTTGGATTATAAGCAACTTAGTTGTCGAAGCAATCCCTAGGTGGCAAATAAGGTTGCTAAATAGGGACGAACAGGTGGCCTTGCTGTTAGGGAGGCGCTTTACGGTATTTGAGAAGTGCTTAGAGTTTGGGTAGCGCCTCTCTTCAAATTACTTTGAGAAAGATTTCTTCAACTACTATCGGTGTAGTCCATCATAGGTCCCTCCTAATGGGTAGAGGGTATTGAAGGCTTTCTAGGCTCTTTGCAAATACTTAGTGGTAAGGGTTACTCTCGAGCTCTTTGGTTACTTCTACATATAAAAGAGCATTGGGGAGTGGCCTTACTTGTAGCCGTGTCCAGGAAAGAAGCTATTCTATGGGCTTATAGATTCAATGAAGGGCTAGTGGTAAGGGCTACTCCCAAGCTCTTCGGTCACTTTTACATGTAGAAGAGCGTTGGGGGGTGGCCTTCCTTACAGCAGCACCTAGGAAAGAAGCTGTTCTATGGCCTTATGAATTCAATGAAGAGTTAGTGGTAAGGGTGACTCCCGAGCTCTTCTGTCACTTTTACATGTGGAAGAGTGTTGGGGGGTTACCTTACCTACAACTGCACCCTAGAAAGAAGATGTTCTATGGCCTTGTAGATTCAGTGAAGGGCTGGCAGGATGAATATGTAGTAGTTGAGCTGCCCGATGAGGCAAACTTTTGGATGCGATGGATCGGGATGGTCTAAACCAAGGGTGAGAAGGGGCTTGGTCCTAGTAATACAAAGGCCACTTGAGGGATCTTGGCCTTTATGGTGCTAAGAGACAGTCGGGAGATTAACGCTGTGGAGACCGTGGAGAGGTATTTTTAGTATCCAATCTCTAAGCTCTTTCCTAACATGAAGAAAGCTGTAGTGAAGAAATGGGCCGAAGGTACATGTTCATTTTATGTGCCTACATATGTTGTGCTAGTGTTAAGGTGCTTCATCTAGCGCCTATGGGATGGGATGGCATCCTTAACTATACTAGTCACAGCGGTGTTTTATGAATGTTAGTAGCAGTAGTTTCTTCTTCTTTTCCTTTTCTAACTTTCAATTGAATTTCTTGTAAGCAAAAATTTGGTTGTAAGGATGCCTCGTCCTTTTGTGGATGAGCTGATGAGCCGTCGCCAGGCGAGAACTAGGGTAAATCCGCTAAAGGGCAAGGTAGATGGTCGAAGCTAGGGCTTAGGGAAACCAACAGGGCATGACCCAGGTCTGTTCCTCAAGGGATTCCTATCAGCATTGGGGACGAGCCCATAGATGCAGAGCCTTTGCGTATGGCTTTGCCTGCCCCTGCCTTCGTCCCTTCTACTGAGCCCGTTATTGGGGGCGACAAAAGCATTGATGCAGAGGGGCTCGATTTTCAGATGCTTTCCCCTCTGCGGGCAAGGGAAGAAGAAATGGTCAAAAGGGTTGCCCTTCCTAGCGAGGGCACCTTTAAGTTGAGGGAAATGGAATGAGTAGCCAACAGTTCATCCCTATTAGATTATTGACGACATTGGGGATGAATTTTTTGACGTCCTCAACAATTTTATGCTGATGGAGATAAGGTTGAACTCATTTCAAGAAGTGCCATACACCTCTCAGGATGAGAAGTTCTTAAGGGGAGCCCCCAAGATGGAAATGAAGAGAGCTAAGTGGAAGCTCTTAAAGCCAAAGTGGGAGGTCCGCACCAACAATCTAATGTTGTGACACCGGACACTTAGCTACCAAGCTTCCATGGGGTCTTACACCTCCAGTAACTAGCTAATCCTCGAGGGGCTTTCTAAGGAAGGTGGAGACGACCCCATGGAGATAGCAGGCCACTTGAGCACACTAATGCAGTGGGTAAGTCTTTTTTACTCCTGTGTTGAAGTTCTTTATTTGTCATTGCATTAATGGTAGCCTTCGTTTTCAATTTGCAATACCACAACCAGGTAGTACTTTAACTAAACAAATTTGATGTTGCTTGGAAAGAGGTAAAGGGCTTTAAGGAGGTGTTGTGCTAACATAAGAAGTACCTACAAGAGGCAAGTACTTACAAAAATTCTCCAAGGTTAACAAGTGCCTGTGTTGCTCTTATGTGCAGGTGGCAGGGCTTCAAGCGAGGCTCAAGGATATGGAGCGGAAGAGAGAGAATGCTGAGAAAGTGGTCAAGAAGGTCAACGACCTGAAGGCTCGACTGGAGGACGAAGGATCACCTCTCTTAAAGGCTAGATGAGGAGGGCAAAGCCAGGGCCTGACTTGAAAAGGAAAATGCCGAGCTGAAGGCATCGGTAGCTAGGTTGTAAACTGAGTTGACAATGAAAGCATCCGAGTATGAAGGTGTTAAAGCTACTTCCTTAGAGATGGCCAATTTGAAGGTTAAGTTAGAGTAGTAGGTCTAGGAGCTACGAAAGAAGGTTTCAAAGATGGAAGAGATCATCTCTAAAATGGAGAGTAAGGAGGTCCATAGTGATGCTATTGCTAAAAAGGCAGTCGCCGACTATCAAAAGATCGAGCAGTGGTTGGATGAGCTAGAAGACCTGACCACGGACTCTATGGACTATACGAAGAAGGAGGTTCTCTCCCATTATTCGGACATTGACTTAAGCTTCCTCGACTTTCTAGATTCTTCGACCTTCAATGAGAATAAGGAAGCCTTAATGTACGAGAGAGAGGCTGCTTAAGCGGCCTTTGATGATGCAAGCGCTCCCTCTACTGCTGGGGTTGGGCAAAGCGCTTCCATATCCACTTTTTCCTCAGTAACCCAGCAGGAGGCCACCCTCAAGGCAGTTCCTCAAGATAATCAACCTTCGGGCGATTCTCTTATTGCTCCTTGATCGCATCTTTCAAGCCTTACTTTAAGTCAAGGCCTGCTTCCTGAAGCATCGATGGATCAACGCTTTGAACAGATCGAGACCTTAAACTTTTTTAAGTAAAGGATGAAGACTCGCCTTTCTTAGAGGCTGGATGAGGAAGGTAAAGCCAGGGCTTGATTCGAAAAGGAGAATGCCGAGTTAAGAGCTTTGGTGGCTAGGTTGTAAACCAAGTTGGTAATGAAAGCGTCTAAGTGCAAAGGTTTTAAAGCCACTTCGTTGGACCTAGCCAAGTTAAAGGTTAGGGTGGAGTAATAGGTCTAGGAGCTGTGAGAGAAGGTTTCGAAGATAGAGGAAATCATCTCCAGAATGGAGAGTGGGGAGGTCTTCAACAATGCTGCCACTAAAAAGGCAATCATTGACTATCAGAAGACCGAGGAGTAGTTAGATGAGATGGAAGACTTGACCATGGACTCTACACGCTACATGAAGGAGGTTCTCTCCCATTATCCAAAGCTTAACTTAAGCTTCCTTGACTTTCTAGATTCTTTGACCTTCAATGAGAAGAAGGAAGCCCTAGCACATGAGAGAACGGCCAGCCAAGCGGCCTTCGATGATGCAGGTACTCCCTCTGCTGCCGGGGCTAAGCAAGGCGCTTCCACATCTACTTTTGCCTTAGCAACCCAGTAAGAGGCTACCCCCGAAGTAGTTCCTCAAGACAATTAACCTCTGGACGATTCTCTTATTGCTCCTTGTTCATATCCTTCAGGCCCTACTCCAAGTTAAGGCCTGCCACCTAAAGCACCATTGGATTAGCGCTCCGAACAGATCGAGGCCTTGAACTTTTCCGAGTTACCAAAGTTAATTGATCCAAGGAGATAGCATGTTTATCTTTTTTTTTTTTTTTAAACATGTGTAAGTTGGGCTGGGATGCCGGCCTTTATTATGTTATCCAATAGTTAATCAATGAATAAAATTTTTGAAACGTCCTCTTTATACACCTGCTTTTCTTTTCCTTTGAGTATATTTGCATAGGAATGCTTCTACGCAAGGGGAGTTTACCCTTGCCGAGCTTAACCGGAGGAGGTTAGGTCGGTGATGTTCTGACTTACCTAGTAGAAGGGTGTTTCCCCTTAGCGAGGTTACCGAAGGTAGGGGGGCATGTCGATGGCGTTCCGACCTACCCAGTAAAGGGGAGTTCCTCTACAAAGGGTATTTCCCCTTGGCGGGGTTACTCGAGGGAGGTCAGGTTGATAACATTCCAACTTGCCCGGTAAAGGGGAGTTCCTCTGTGTAAGAGGTGTTTCCCCTTAGCGAGGTTATCCGAGAGGGGTCAGGTCAGTAGCATTTTGACCTGCCCAGTAAGGGGTATTTCTCCTTAGCGAGGTTACTTGAGGGGAGGGTATGGGAGGGGTCAGGTCGATGGCATCTGACCTACTCGATGAGCCATCTATATGCCTCTTCAAAGGCTTGGATGGAAATAGAAAGAAGGGAGGAGAGAGATAGAGGTAGACAATTAATTATAAAACAACTTTTTTATTTCATCATTTTGGAAAACATGTACATAATAGAATGCTAATCAAAATAAAGCCGAAGATTATTGGCATTCCATGTGCGTGGGATGAGCTCACCATCCAGTCTTTCTAGTTTGTACGCTCCATTGCCCAATCTTTCCCTAACTCTAATCGGGTCTTCCTAATTGGGGGCCAGCTTGCCCTGCCCTTCGCGTAAACCTATGGCTTCTAACTTTTAGCACATTAGGTTGCCATCCTTGAACTCCTTATGTTTGACCTTCTTATCGTAATATCGGGCTACCTGGTATTGGCATGTGGTTACTCGAGCAGCAACAAGGTCTCTGATTTCCTCGATGGTATCAATGATAGCTTGCAATAGTGACCTGTTAATGGCAGCGTCAAAACTTCAAATTCGGATGTTAGGAAGCTCAAGTTCAATGGGGAGGATTGATTTCGACCCGAAAGCTAGGTGAAAGAGGGTCTCACCCATAGAAGTACAGTAGGTGGTCCTATACCCTCATAAGATATTAGACAGTTCGTCAGCTCAGGCGCCCTAAGATCAACTTATGCGCTTCTCTAGGCTATCTAAGATGATCTGATTGGTTGCTTCTACCTGTCCATTTGATTAGAGGTGGGCAATCAAAGTGAAGTGTGGGGTGATGTGGTGCTTGGAGCAGAACTCCCTGAACTTGAGGTTATCAAACTGTTAACTATTGTCGATGATGAGAGCATAGGGGACCCTAAACTGAGAGAGAATGTTGTTTCTAACAAAAGATTCAACACTTCTCTCTGTAATCTTAGCCACTACTTCAACCTTTACTCACTTCGTAAAGTAATCGACGACAACAATTATGAACTTCCGTCCTCCCGAAGCTTTCGGGAAGGCGTTAAGAATATTAATCCCCCATTGTGTGAACAGCTATAAGCTTGTCAAAGGTTAGAGGGTAGTGCTAGGTGCATAACTGGTCGAGGCGTGCTTCTAACACTATAGGCACTTTTGGGCTATGGCTTTTGCATCTTGTCTCATAGTAGGCTAGTAATGCCTTAGCCATAGCACCTATAGGTAGAGGGCTTAGGACTTAATGTGATTGCTACACACTTTGATGTGCAACTCTTCTATGATACGTAGCCCTTTCTCTTCTTGGAGGCATTGGAGTAGGGAGAGGTTGACTTCCCTATGATATAAGACACAGTTGACTAACGTATAGTTGGTGGCGTGATACCGATGCTTCTTTACCTCCCTCCTGTCTTCTAGGAGTGTACCCTGCTCCAAATAACTTTGGATGGAATCCATTTAACTCGGCTCTAATGTTGCTGTGGTTAGTTCCAAAACTTCAATCGGGCTCGGAGTTATACTTTTTTCTAGCAGGTACTCTATGAAGATTTTGCTATCCTTTACCTTAGGCTTCTATATACTAGTAGAGGCGAGTTTGGATAGCTAATTTGCTGCTGAATTCTCTAGTCAGGGGATCTTCCTGATGCCCCATGAAGGGAATTATGCTAAGAGGCTCTTTACTTTTTCAAGGTCCATAGCTATAGTATTGTCCCTGGCCTTGTATTTGCCTTAGACTTGCTGGACGACTAGCATGGAGTTCGAAAAGATTCATAAATGCTTGGCACTAATCTCCTTAGCTAGCTTAAGACCGGCAATAAGCGCCTTATATTCGAATTCGTTGTTGCTAGAATTGAATCCGAACTTAAGGGCATAGCAGATGTTAACCTTATGCAAGCCGGTCAGAATAAGGCCTGCGGCTCCACCCCCCAAGTTAGAGGATCCATCAACATGGAGAGTCCACACCGATTTGTCATTGCCCAGTGGTGCTTCCTTCTTTCTTGTATATTCTACCATGAAGTCAACCAACACCTATGCCTTATAGGTCGTTTGTGGTTGATACTAGATTCCGTATGCGTTCAATTCCTTAGCATACTTCATCATCCGTTTAGACACGTCAGGTTTCTGTAACATAATGTAGAGTGGTTGATTCGTAAGTATGATTACCTAGTGTGCTTAGAAGTAGGGCCTTAGTCGTCGTGCTGTGATAATAACGGTTAGGGCAAATTTTTCTACCCGAGTATACGTAACCTTAAGCTTGTGCAGTATATGATTGACATAATATATTGGCTTGTGTTCTCTTACCTCTACTCTAATAAGCATAGAGGAGAGCGTCCGGTCACTTATGCCCAGGTACAAAAACAGGTCCTTCCCATGGACAAGCTTGGAGAGGACCAGTGGGTGTGCGAGGAAGTCCTGGAGTTGTTGAAAGGTGGGAGCGCACTTTGAAGTCCATTTAAAATCCTTTAGGTTTTTCACGATTTTAAAGAACTCAGCACATCTATTAGCACTCTTCGAGATAAATTTTCTCAAAGCCACCACCATGCTAGTAAGCTTCTATACGTCTTTGATTAAGGTTAGAGGCTTCATTCCCCTAATGGTTATAATCTTCTTAAGGTTGGCCTCAATGCCCCTCTATGTTACTAGAAAGCCGAGGAACTTGCTAGATTCAACGCTGAAGACACACTTATGAGAGCTCAGCTTCATGTCGTACGTACGCATCTGGTTAAAGGTTTCCTGAAGATCCTTTACATGATCGACCAGCTTTTGGCTCTTGACGATTATGTCATTGATGTATACCTCTATATTGCACCTGATTTGGGGCTTGAACAATTTTTTCATCATTCATTAGTACGTAGCCCTGGTGTTTTTCAGTTTGAATGGCGTCATGATGTAGTAATACATGCCGTAGTCGGTCACAAAGGAGGTATGGACTTTGTCCTTCAAGTCCATTTTGATTTGGTTGTACCTCAAGAAGGCATCCATAAAGCTTAGCAAGGTATGTCCTGACGTAGAATTGACGAGCTGATCGATCTTTGGGAAGGGGAAGCAATCTTTAGGGAAGGCTTTATTGAGATCGGTGTAATCGATGCACATTCACCACTTCCTATTCTTCTTCTTTACAAGTACTACGTTCCCTAGCCATGTTAGGTACTTTTCCTCCCTTATGAAGTTGCCCTTAAGCAACTTCTGCACTTTCTCCTCGAATGTAGCCTACCTCTCTAGGGTGAAATGCCTCTTCTTCTACCTGATAGGCTGCGCTGTGGTGTTAATATTGAGGTTATGGGTTGCCAGGTTGGATGAAATTCTGGGTATGTCTGATGTTGACTAGGCAAACCTATCTGAGTTCATCCGCAAGAGGGCAATCATTTCGTCCTTTACTTCAGCTGAAGTCTCAATCCCAACTTTTGTATTTTGCTTGAGGGAGATTTCGATCTGTATGTCTTTTGTTTTCTCCTCAAGCTCACCCTTCTTGGCTAGCCTCTCTAGCGGGCCTATTTTTAGGGCAACAACACCATTTCCTTTGGCCGCCCTGATGCATAGCTCTTGTGAGAGCTTTTGATTACATCTACATACTTCTACCCAAATTGGGGTCAGAAATTTGGCCTTTAGATGAAGGGAGGATGTGATCACCTCGAATGCATTCAGGCTTGGTCTTCTTACAAGCTTGTTGCAAGGGGAGGGGTAATCAATCACAATGAACTCTATAGGTTGTTGTACTACGTAGTCGTCATCACCGAGTTCCACATTTAACGTGATGATACCTTTGGCTTGGACTATACTTTCATTGAAGTCAATCGGACTATGATGGAATAGCTTCATTTTTACTAGTAGCTTCTTCTTCGTTCTCTCGTATGTATGGAGGAAGAGTATGTTGGTGGAGCTACTAGTGTCCACCATAATCTTTAGGATCTGAAATTTTTTGATCCTCGCCCTTATCTATTACGAACCGTGACCAAGAACAGACAAGGCCGGTCGCTGGATGGGTCCAAGTTTGTAGAAAGCTCGAAAAGGGTTAATGGGGAGAGGTACAAAAGGGCAAAAGCAAAGAATGAAAACAATAAGCGAAACCTACAAATAGCTCCAAAGGATATGATGTACCAATGAAACTTCTGAGGACTCATGGCACAATTCGATATGACATACGGATTAATCTAATGAGGTTACTCACCACTTAACCTTACTTAAGGGAAAGGATGATAGTGATGCTAAGAGTAAACAACAATGTTTACGCAAAGACAAAAGCACTTAAGTGTATTGAAGGTAATCTAATTTGTTATAGCTACAAGTATAAGGGTATTTATACCTGTAAGTTAGGATAACTTGTCCAAAAGGGAAAAGATAATAAGGACATTTCCTAAAGAAGCAATATACATTATACAAAAGGGTAAAAATGAATATACAAGAAAAATAATCATTGATACTACAGATTCTACATATGATACTGTACACATGATGATGCTACATTGGCAAGGTTGTTAAGAGATACGAACAAAAAGTACGGACAGATGGGCTTGTTTGAGCAGGGATGGCTTAGTCAGTCTAGATTCTCTATCTCTCGTCTTCTCGACAAGAATGATGCCGAGTGATAAGTCGGCTTGCGACTAGAGTTTAATCATCAACTCGGCATACCATAAAATAATGGGCAGTCATACGGCACAACATAAAAGGTGACTCAACAAGAAAGTACTCGGCCTCAGCAAGGGTTGGTTGGAACATAAGGATTTGTCATGTCATCCCCTCTAGTCCTCGGGCTCGACTGTAAGTCAAAGGTCCTGTACTTTGATTCCCATCATTCCCTTCGGGTTGTTTTGGATTTGGGATCAAATCCAAATGGTGTTCGCTCAGTTCTCCATCAGGGTGATATGGACTGAAGTCGACAATATTGAAGGTGTCAAAAACCCCATAGTCCTCAGGTAGTTCTAACCTGTAAGTGTTGTCACTGATTTTTTGGAGGATTATAAAAGGTCCTTCTACTCTTGCAGATAATTTGTTCTTCCTTTTGTTCGGGAACCGTTCCTTGCTGAGGTGTAGCCATATCAAGTCTCCCGGCTGAAATTGTTTAGCCAACCTACCTTTGGTCTTTTCTTGCATTCTTCTGGCAGCTTGGTCAATATGCTGAGTAACCTTGTCATAGTGTACTGAAGAGATTATGCTCTAGTCGAAGCTCAAGGTCCTTTTGCGCGGGTGCCGGTACACGGGCATTGTCGAAGGGTAACTCGAGATTGAATCCATAAACCACCTTGAAGGGAGTTTGCTTGGTGGTGTCATGTACGGTTTGGTTATAGGAGAACTCAACCATTAGTAGATAGACATTTCAATCAGCTAAGTTTTTGCCTATTGTAGCTCGGAGTAGTGACCCCAAAGTATGATTAACCACCTCTATTTGACCATCAGTTTGAGGGTGACATGAGGTACTAAAGAGTAATTGGGTTCCCAGCCGATGCCACAGGGTTCTCCAGAAATGGCTCAAGAACTTCGGGTCTCTATTGGAGACTACACTCTTCAGCACACCGTGTATCTGTACAATCTCCTATAAGTAAGAGAACCAATAGTCGAAACATCATTAGTTTTGGTGTAGGGCGCGAAGTGTACCATCTTACTAACGATCTACGACGACTATTATAGAATCTTTGCCTTGAGCAGTTCGCGGCAGTTCAAGAACAAAGTCCATGCTCAGTTCAGTTTACGGCTTCGTCGGAACAAGTAGGGGCATTACTTTCCCTTGTTCGACTCAGCACTTGGCCTTTTTGCATACAGCACAACTTTCGACAACTCGGTCAACATCTCTCCGCATTCTCGGCCAAAAGAATCGGCTATTTAATAGTTCATAGGTCCTCCTCTCTCCAAAGTGTCTGGAGAGTCCTCCATTGTAAGCTTCCCAGATTAATAATTCCTGTAAGGAATAAGTCGGTACGCACAATTTCTCCCCTCAAAACAGATAGCTATGCCCTACATAATACTCGTCCACTGTCTTCCCATCTACGCATCACAAAATTATTGGTCCAAAGTGTAGATCTCCGAAGTACTATTCTTTGATGCTCGTAAAACCAAACAGCCTGGTCTGCAATTCTGATAAGAGCGAATGCCTCCTCAAAATAACATCTGCAACTATATTGCTCTTTCCTTTCTTGTACTTTATCACAAAATTGAACCCCTTAAGTTATCGTAAAGAATATGTCATATTGATAACTTAGTTTGACTTCGAAGGTACCTCAGCGATTCATGGTTAGTATATATGACATATTCTCTTGGCAACAAGTAATGTTGCTACACTTGTATTACTTGGATTAGTACCAAAAGTTCCTTGTCATACACGAAGTAGTTTAGCTGTGGTCGTTGAAGCTTCTCACTATGAAAGGCAATTGGTCGACTTTCTTATATTAGGACAGTGCCTATTCCAACACCTGATGCATTACATTCCAGCTCAAAAATTTTGTCGAAGTGAAGTAGTACTAATATCGAGGCGTAGGTCAATCTTTCTTTTACGTCAGCAAAACTCCTCTCCTCCCTTTCTCCCCATCAGAAGTTGGTGTTCTTCTTTGTTAGCTCGATAAGTGGTGTGGCGATGGTGCTAAAATTCCTGATAAACTTTCTGTAAAGCGAAGCCAGTCCGTAGAAACTTCTTACGTCAATACAAGTAGCAAGAGTCGGCCACTCGACAATTGCTTTAATCTTCTCATCATTGACTCACAAGCCTCCTCCATTGACGACATACCCCAAGAATACCACTTCCCCTTGGCAGAAGTAACATTTCTTTAACGAATTTAATAACCGTAAGATCGAATTTAATATATAAAGTTTAGGACGATCGGTTAAAGAATTCAATCAAACCTAAATTTTAAACTAAAGCTAGAAATATTAGTAAAAATGATCTTGTAACTTTGAATTTAATGAATTTAAGAAAATAAGAGAATATAAAATTTTCAAATTCTAAGTATATTACTTATTATTTATTGAAGAAAATACGTAAAATATATTTCGATAACTAATAAATCACTAGAGATAAATTATATGTATACTAAATATCATATACATATAATGACCTAAATAATATTTAGGAGTGTTTATTTGTACTCCATATGTATTTACGTATAGGTAGAAATATGCAAAATTACCTAAATCACTCGAAATTAGCTAAAAATTTACTAATTAATCAAAGAAAATTATAAAAAAAATTAAGGAAAAATCATTAAAAAATCAAGGAAAGGGGAAATGAAGCAAATCAAGTCGTAGCAGCAAGGGGAGTAAGAAATTAAAATTAACCAATAAAAAACAAGCAACACAAAAGGCAAAATGAAAGAGATATGAGTATTGTCTTGACCTAATTAATACATAATAATTCTTATAAGGCCCTATAAATAGCAAGAAAATTTATAGAGCTCATTTGACCAGTTGGGAATTGGGAAAAATTAAGAGAAAAAATTAGGGTTTTAGAAATTTTGTCCCAAATTTGTGCAAATAGAGTAAGAGAGTTGAACCTACACACCACCACTACTTGGAACTGAACCATCACCACTACCCCACTCCAAACCCACCGCCTGGACCAGCCAACACACTTGAATCGGTGTTGGAGGCCAAAAAGCTTTCAAACCAAGTGAGCCTCATATCTCTTTTGATTTTGCAAAATTCCTTAAAATTGTTTATTATACCTAGAAAATTATGAAATTTAGTATTTTGATGTTTTATTATATGTAGATTTAGGAAAAATAGTGATTAAGTTTAATCACATATGTAAATATAGGGTTCTTAAAAAATTAAACAAAACTAAGCATAATTAAAATTAGAAATCAATAGACTTAGGAGTGTAGTTTGGAGCTTAATTTTTTTTCTGTAGAATGCTTAAGTGATATAAAACAGTGCTATGAAGCCATTTTTTTAAAATTTATTTTCAGAAATTTTAAGTAAATTTTTAGCTCTAAAATGATGGGAAAAAATGAGTAATTTTGGCTTAATTAAGTGATTAAATTATTAATTACTGATTTAGAAAGTAATTAGATGTTTAAGGATATTAATCTTTAATGTGAAAACCTAATCCTAATCTTTGGAGTGTTAATTGTAATTAATATGGGAATAATGTGATAATTGTAGGAAATTAAGGAATATGTGAAATTGGGATTTTAATAAACATAAAAAATATGTTAAATTGGATAATATAATAATAATACCAGTACAAAATAAATCTAAAACAAAAATTAATTTTAGGTAATTAAATAAAAAATATAAAATTTTCTCATATTAGGAGTAAATCCGGTACTCTAATTAGGATTAAAGTGTACCGAATAAGTTATAACACTAAATTAAAACCCAGTATGATATTAGAATACTTGAGCTTAATGTGATTAATTTTACATTAGGATTTGAGCGTATTTATGATTCCTCATAGTTAAAAATAATTTAGAACTAAAATTGGAATCTAATTCAAAAACTGAACCCTGAGTTAATGTAAAGTAAATCATTAGTAAATAATAAGTATATCTGGAGAAGTGAGTTAAATTATAACTTAGAATGTATCATCAAAGTATAAATACTAAAAAGATGTATTTGTATTATAGGATATTGGAGACGAACCGACCTGCAATTAAGTGATTGAGCGACTGAAAATTTCAGGTAAGTTGGGTTTATTACTTCATCGTATTTAGAGTACCATTGTAGGGTACTCGGAGACTTAGGATTGTGTATAATTGTGATTGTAAGTAGTTTTATGCATGTGTTTGTGTATTTGACTTCGTATTAGAATTTGTGTTGTAATTGATGATTATAATGACTGGATTGGTATTAAATTGTCTGAACACCCTAAATTGAACCTAATCATAATCAATCCTAAGCCCCTAAATTGTCATGCATTGCAACCTTTTAGGGGATTATTAGGATTCTCCAACCAAACACCGACACCTTCGAAAAAGATAGTGCTGGATAGCAAATTTGTCTTTTCCTCATCCCTAGTTGAACTAAGTGATAAGAGAGAAGGTCACAATAAGGATGAGGGCATTAGTTCGAAGGATAGTCTTAGGAAGAGCAGTGTCCCCATTACACAAACTTGGGTTTGGTTGTGAGCTGTTGCATAATATGAAAAATTCTTAACTCGGATTAGAGTAGGTGAAATTACTCTAATTTCGTAACGTAACGGACCAGACTACATTATGTTATGACACTTATCTTACAAGAAAATAATTGCTTGATAATCTTATTTGTATTTGTATACATTCATGAGTCTCCAATTTAACTTACTGAGTCGTAGTTACTCATACCCGTAGTTGCTCATACCCGTATAGATCCTTTTGTAGGTTTCGATTTTTTATTTCTTTGGCTAATATGCCGTCCTACAACTATTCGAAGGTTAGTTCTTTTTGAAGCCTGGCGGGTGTGAAGATCAATTTACCTAATAGTTAATGTATATCTAAAGTCTCACTAGTATCTTTAAGACTAAAAGACTGATATTTGATATGTAAATCAACTGACCGTTATGATATGATGTAAAATTACCTGGGAATTCTATAGTAATGTTTATGTAATCATATATATATATATATATATATATATATATGTTGACTTGAAGCTTTAATATTTACTATAACTTTAGTTAAATTCTTAATTGAACTGTTTACTTTAAAGCGAGGAGTCGTCGACGCCTTGTGCAGATCATGTCTATAATAGGAATTGTGAGGCCAGTTACTATCATAGAATGGTTTACATGGTAAGACTGTTGCGACTCTGTAACTTTGGGGTGTAACAATCTCTTGACACAAAGGATATCTAAGACTGCTCTAAGGTGTTCATAGTGACTCAGCATGTTAGCACTATAGACTAAGATGTCATCAAAGTGCACCACGACATACTTCTCGATGAGATGTCTCAACACATGGTTCATAAGTCTCATGAAAGTGCTTGAGGCATTTGACAAGCTGAAGGGCATGACCATCTACTTGTAAAGTCCATGTCGAGTGTTGAACGCAGTCTTCTACTTGCCTCCTGACCTCATGCGGATTTGATGGTAACCAGACTTGAGATCAATCTTGCTGAAAATCTTGGCTCCACTCAATTCATCCAACATGTCTTCTAGCCTTGGGATCGAATACCTATATTTGATCATGACTTGGCTATCAACACATATCTGTCAGGTTCCATCCTTCTTCGACACTAGAAGTGCAGGCACAATACAAGAGCTGAGACTCTCTCTCACATAACCTCTCTTGAGTAACTCATTAACTTGATGTTGGAGTTCAAAAGCCTACTCGAGATTCATTCAATAAGCTGGCTTATTTAGCAGTGAAACACCAGGTACTAAGTCAATGTAGTGCTCTATGTCTCGAGTTAGGGGCAACCCCTCAGGTAACTGTTTTGAGAACAAGTTGGAATAGTCATCAAGCAACTCCTTGATTTCCTGAGGAAGCTCACCCCACTCCTTCATTTCCAATAGTCGTTTAACCAATAACAGGGTCGGCTCATCAGCATTGATGACCTCTTGGAGCTCGACTCTACTCATCACTAGAGCTTTCTTTGATCTGCAAGCAAGTTTCGTCTGCAACTTGTTAACTTTTGTCGATGGCATCAGATTCAAAGTAATCTTTCGGTCATCCTTCTCAAACATATACGTGTTTCTATAGCCATTGTGTATAACTCTCCTATCAAATAACCACGGCCTACCCAGCAATACGTAGGAAGTACACATAGGTAGTACATTGCAGAGGATCTAGTCAAAGTAATTTCTTATAGTGATTGGCGGTAGTATTTGCCAAGTGACATGTAATGCTCCTCTCTTACTCAACCAGTGCAACTTGTACGACCTGAGATGTGCAACTTGTATGACCTGAGATGTGCAACAGTCGGCAACTTCAGTTTGGAAACAAGATCGGCTGATGCCATATTGGTGCAACTTCCACTATCCACAATGAGAGCACACATCTAATCATTTACCTTGCAGGTGGTATGAAACAAATTCTCTCTTTGCTCCTCCTCTTGTGAGGGCTCCACGCTCATAGTGCACCGGACAACCATAAGTAACTGGTCTAGGTCCTCGAGGAACACGTTCTCCTCAATAAGTTCATTCTCAGCATTTTCTTACTCGGCAGGAACCTCTTCCTCTTCAGGTTCCTCATCCGTACTCTTTACTTCTAACTTCGGGATGTCTCCCTTAATGACTATCGTCCTTCGATTTGAGCATTGAGTAGCCATATGTCCGAAACCTTAACACTTAAAGCACTTGATTTGGCTCGCCTTTTTGCCAGACCCTTGCTCCTTCTCATAAGTTTAGGTCGGCCTTTTTGCTTGGCTCAATATTAGACTGAGCTTGGTGACTCGCCTGTCCTGGTCAACTAGTCTGTATTCTGGTCGTTATTTGGCTCTTTCTTTGCCTCTCCACTCGCTGGGTAATCCTAACAGCTTCATCCATTGTGTCAAATCGTTGGAGCTCCACAATATCTCAAATATCTCTTCTCAACCTAGTAACAAATCTTAAGACTATGCGAGTTGGTGGTTCCTCCACTTCTCATCTTATCATAAGCATTTGGAATTCTTGAACATACTAATCAATAGTTCGTCTCCTTATCTTAACTCTTGAAGCCAAGTAAAAGTATCTTGGAGATATGTTTCCGACACGAATCTGTTTTTGAGCACCCTTTTCATCTTGGGTTAGGTGTTAATCTCTCGGTACCCCTCTCTTCTTCTCATGGCCTAAAAATTCTTCCACTACATAGTGGCATATTCGAAGAATTCAACAGCAACAGTCCTCACTTTCTCATAATCCTCATATTGATAATAATTAAACACATGCTCTACCTTCTCTTCCCAATCCAGATACTTGTCAGCATTCCCAGGTCTATTGAAACTCGGAATTCGAAGCTTCACATGGTCAGATGTTCTGGGGACTAGTACACACTCCTCTTCAAAATACTCTTATTCTTCCTCATCAGCCTCTCTTAAGTCCATCCTTCACCTTACTTATCCGCTAACTCCTCTACCTTGAACTGGTAGAGTTAGGTTATGACCACTAACAGGTTAAGCAGCTTATGGAGTGTTTTATGCGGTCTTAGTAGGTCGATAGAGGTTAGCTACCTCATCAAGTTATTCGTCAATGCTTTTAGGAGTTCCTTAAGATTTTCGTCCATGGTGGACAACTCCACTATTATCACCAATACTAACATTCATACTTGGGTCTGTCATTATTCCTCCTCAGATTCAAAACTCAAACAAATACTTCAGAAAGTAAACAACTAATAACACAACAGTCAAATGAATACAGTAACTGACTCTGTTTCACACACACAAAACAGAGCACAACAGAACTTCAGGAAGAACTAACTATAGTTCATACAAAACCTTCACTCTAATATTAAGATGTTGTGAACCGTAACCAAGAACAAATAAGGTCGGTTGCTAAAGGATATGGACCCATAAATGAACACACGAACTCGATATCACGCATAACCCAAGGGGGTTCCAATGCACTAATGAAGGATATGAGGCACTAACGCCTCACACGAGCTAAGGTCACACTTGATATGATACACATGTATGGTCGAAGGTCACTTACTACTAGTCCACACTCAAATGGGCTAGATAAGAGTAGCTCAAGAGTAAGGGGAACACTTAGCTCGAGAGTAAAAAAAAAAAGTTCAGTCTATTCTCTGTATTCTAATCATTCTTCAACTTTTACAGTATGACGGTATTTATATCATCCTGTTAGGGCAAATCTTAAGTTATAGAAATTACAAAAGAATGGTCTTTATTTGCTAAAAACAAAAGAGAATGATTTATGAGGAAAATATGAAATTGTGCAAAAGAAGGAACGTAAACATCCTTTGTCAGAAAGGATAGTATGAATGTAAGTAAAGAACAATGTGCGTGCGTTTTTATAGTGATTCTGACAGTATTTTCGTTCGGGCAAGGGTAGGCCTTGGTTCAGGCCTGTTCAGTGTCAGAAGCAACTGGACAATGGTTGGTTCAAGGACGGTTTACATAGGATTAGCTTTGGACAGTTAGCTCTTGACGGTTCTAATTGGCTTCAGCAACAGTGGGGATTTTGCAGTCAAATTTGGCGTTGGGACTATGGTTTAGTGGAGGGTTCGACTCAACATACTGGTTGATCACCTCGGCAACATCTTGGATAACATAGAGAGCAAAGTAGCTTAATAGATCAGACTGGGGCAAGCACTGCTCCTTGACACTTAACTCACCACGGACAGCTCGGTAGACCACCTAAGAGAGCCCTCGAGCCCAAGAGCATCTAATTGGTCCTTGATCCCTATCATCCCCTCCTGATTCTTTGAGATTTAGGATCAAATATGGTTCAAGTCCAGTTTGCTCGTCGTCGACAGCGTAAGGTTGAAGGTCGGCAATGTTGAAAGAGTTTAAGACTCCATATCCTTCAAGTAATTTAATCCTATAGGTGTTAAGATTGATCTTTTCAAGCACTTTGAAAGGCCTATCGGCCTTGAGAGACATCCTCAAGTTTAGGAATCATTCCTTATTAAGGTGTATCTAGACCAAATCGCCTGGTCAGAATTCTCTCTTCTTCCGTCCTCGGCTTCGCTTCTCAAGCTTAATAGCAACTCGACCCAGTTGCTCTATAACCTTCTAGTGTATGGTTTTAATGGCTTCAACTCTCTCGATGGCTGGTTGGTCATCATCATCAATTTTTGGCTCGGTCTAATGGGAGATTAGGGTTAAACCCGTAGGTAACTTCGAATGGAGACATGCTTGTAGCACTGTAGGTGGTCCAATTGTAGGCAAATTCGATGATTAGCAAACACAAATCCCAATCAGCTTTGTTTCGTCCGACAGTGACCCGTAACAAAGTTCCTTCAGTTCGATCGACAACTTTGTTCTGCCCATCGATTTGTAGATGGCAAGACATATTGTACAATAACTTGGTTCCCAGTCGCCTCCAAAAGTGGCTCATGAACTTGGGGTTGTGATCTGAAACTATGGTTCTAGGTATGCCATGAAGCTTAATCACCTCCTATAGGAAAAGAAAAGAGATAGCTAAAGCATTGTTAGTCTTAGAACAGGGCATGAAATGTGCCATCTTGCTAAATTAGTCTACAACCACCATGATGGAGTCCTTCCCTCAAGATGTCCTTGGTAATCATAACATGAAGTCCATACTCAGCTCAAACTATGGTTTGGTTGAGATCGGCAAAGGTTGGTAGTATCCTTGCTTAGCTTGACTCTTCACTTTTCGACAGGTTGCACATCTTTCTAGCATAGATTGGACATCTCTCTTCATCCTTGGCTAAAAGAATCTGGAGGATAATACCTCATAAGTTCAACGCTGGCCAAAGTGTCCTTTTAATCCCCCTCCATGCGCCTTGCACACTAGTAATTCTTGCATGGAATAGGTCGGGATACATAACATCCTCTTCTTGAATAAGTATCCGTCCTCCCTGTGATAGTTGTCCAATGTCCATCCTTCTTCACATCGGACGTAGATAGAACCAAAGTGGGGGTCCTCGGCATATAAATTCTTGATGGTTGAAAACTCAAGTAGTCTCGTTTGCAGTTCAGTCAGGAGGGTATGTTATCTCGATGTAGTGTCGATTACTACATTGTTCTTTCTATTTTTATATTTTATTACATAAGAAAAACCCTCCATATACTTAACCTACTTGGCCTATCTCAAAGACAACTTCGGTTGGCTCTTTAGATATCTCAAGGATTCATAATCAATGTAAATAATGAATTCATTGGGCAGCAAGTAGTGCTGCCACATCGTTAGGGCTCGGATTAAAGAGTAAAACTCCTTGTCGTAAATGAAATAGTTAAGTGTAGCTCTTCGAAGTTTCTTACTGAAGTAAGCAATTGGTCAGCCTTCTGATTCACTTAAACTATATATATATAAATTATATTGCGAATTTTCTAGCAAGTATACTGGGTCAGAATTAAGTAATACAAAGTAAGTAAGGTTGTCGATTTCTCAAGGACTATAATATTTCTAAAACTATGATAGTTCTTATCAATATTTAGGTAATAAAAAATAAATTAATTAATCTAATAACTATATTAAATTTATTGAAAAGAACATAACTATAAAATTTCTAAAACTAAGCAATCAATTGAGAATTGCAAGAAAAACAGAATCCACCCTAGATTATGCAATTCAAATTATTATCATGTTATATAGATTATTAGCTATATGATTATTCAAGTGAAATTATTATGTCTTAAAACTTAAGAATTTAAACCCCTAATTAATCAGTTAGCTCCTGCATCTCTAATTAACAGTGGACTATAAATTACAATCAGATATCTCCCGATACTATGATTATCTAATGTCTTAAATCAATTATTCTTAATGTCTTAGTGAATAATCAATCGCCAAACATTACATTAATCTCTAGATAATTTCTAATTAATTTAGTTAATGCTACTTCCACATTAATTAATCAAATTAACAAAGAATTTCTAACAAACCCTATATTAACTCCTGTATCACTAGGGTTTCTAACAATTATAATCAATTAAACAACTATAATTGAAATAATAGAAATTGCAATCATGAATCATCCCTATATCTATTAATCCTATAACTCGAACATAATCACCATCTTAACTATCTAGGGTTTCATCAATTCCCGTAAATAAATTTAGCCAATCATGGAATTTGAAACAAAAGCGCAACTACTAATTGAAATTGTAAGGATATTCATAATTGAAAGCATGAATAATTAACAGAATTGCATAAATATAATTAAAATCAATGTCACCAATTCTGTAATTGGAAAAAATAAACTTTAATTATAACTCTAAAACTTGGTCTCTACAGCAAAAGCAAAATCTTCTCAATGATCTAAGCAATTCTATAGGAGAATTCTTCAAGAACTATTTAATGACTATTCTATGACTCTCTAAGTCCAAGGAAAATGTGTGTCTCTAAAAAAAACAAAATTCTTCTAAATGGTGAAACATAAGGCTATTTATAAAAAAAACTAGGGTTAGCTTGTATAAAGTTTCTTTTTAATGAAGGTCGGCGGTGTAGACTTTAAGGTCGGCAACATAGACTCCAAAGGTCACCGGTATAAGTGTAAGCCAACTGCGTTGAATTCCAAATTTCAGACTTCGTTCATTTGCATAAAACTCTTCTAAATCATCCATATTTTCACTTTAAATCCTCCAATTCCTAACATATCCAAATGAAAATAATGAAGTACCATTTCTTAATAATTTCTATAAAATCAATAATAATTCTATCTAATTTGCACATTTAAAACATGAAAAATATGCCTTTATCACCTTTTTGCATCAGCACAGCACTTATGCCTAGTCCGAACGCATCACACTAAGTCGGTAGAGCTAAGACAGGGGCTATAGTTAACTTCTCCTTCACGTCTTCAAAACTCCTCCTCTCTTTCTCACCCCATTTGAATTCAACATTCTTCTTCGAGAGTTCGGTGAGTGGGGCTACAATCATATTGAAATTCTTTATGAATCAGCAATAAAATAATGCTAGGTCATGGAAAATTCTCACGTCTGCAGAACAGGTCAGCTCAAGCCATTCTATAATTGCTCATACCTTCTCTTCATCAACTCGAATGCTACCTCCACTTACAACAAATCTCAAGAAGATCACCTCGGATCGGTAGAAATCGCACTTCTTAAGATTAGCGTAGAGCTATTCAACTTGGAGTTTTGCAAGCACTTGTCGGAGATGCTCTCAGTGTGTCTCCAGGTCGAGATTGTCTAGAATGTCATCAAAATAAACCACGACAAACCTTCTCAGTAACTCTCAGAGTACGTGATTCATAAGTCGCATGAATATACTTGGTGCACTAGATAGCCCAAATGGCTTTACAAGCCATTCATACAAACCATGTCGTGTCTTAAAGGTGGTCTTCCACTCATCGCCTGCACGCATTTGAATTTGATGGTATTTAGATTTGAGATAGGTTTTGGAGAACACTCTTACTCCACTTAACTCGTCTAGAATATCATCAAGCTTAGGTATGGGATACCTATACTTGATGGTGATTTGATTAATGGCTCAACTATCTACATAAATCCTCAAAGAACCATCCTTCTTTGGCACTAACAAGACCGATATAGCACAAGGGATTATGGAACTTGTGTACATACCCTTTTTTCAAGAGGCCGTCTACTTGCCTCTACAACTTGGTAACCTGTTCAAGATTCAGCCTCTAGGCAAGCTTGTTCGACTGGGTAGCCCTTAGCTGCAAGTTGATCACATGCTTGATGCTTCAGATTGGAGGTAAACCCTCCGGTAGCTCCCCCGAAAACAGGTCGGCAAAGTCCTCTAATAGGGTTTTTACCTCAATCGAAAGCTCTTCCTCCGCGGGTCTCATCTCTAGAAGCCTCCTGACAAGTAGATAAGTCGGTCCCTCTAACTCCATTTCTCTTTTCAGTTCGGCTCGGGTCAATACTAGAGCCTCCTTCTTCAGGGTTTGGCTAAGTTGAGACTGCATGATTTTTCCTTGTTTGGCAGTCATAGGACTTAATTTCAACCTTTTGCCTCCTTGCTCCACAGAACATGTGTTTCTTCTGTAGTCATTATAACCGCTCGGTCAAACATCCATGGTCATCCAAGTAAACGGTGGGATGTACTCATGGGCAACACATCACAAAGCATTTCATCTCGATACTTGCCTATACAGATCGATATAAACACCTATTTGTTCACTTGTAAGGCCTCCTTATTACGAAGCCAATGAAGCTTGTAAGGTTTTAGGTGGGGCATGGTCGGCAATTTCAGCTGCTAGACCATAAATGCAAAGGCTGCATTGGTACAACTCCTGCTGTCTACAATCGGCACACATAGTGATTCATTCACCTTGCACCCAATATGGAAGAGATTTTCCCTTTATTTGTTTTCAAGCATGGGACTGATACTCATTTTCCTCCTCAATACTAGAGTGGTTAGCATGAAGTTGCCTTCCTCGCTGTAAATAACTTCATCTTAGATAGCTCAATTTGTTCGTCATCCTTCGACTCCTCTACTTCCTCATCAATACTATCGACCTCAACTGTCGATGCCTCGCCTCTAATCACCATCGTTCGCCTATTCAGATACTAAGCGGTCATGTATCTAAATCCTTGACATTTGAAACACTTAATCTCACTTGTCTTCCTCCTTAAACTTTGGCCCTTCTCAAACTTCCTCGAGGGTTCCTTCTCCTCTACTTGGGTAGTTTGAGCAGGTCTGGTCTCAGTGACCTTGCTCGGTTTTATTCGCACAAGTCTACTTAGAACAAGTCGACTACTACCATGATGGTTGATAGGTGGTCGGAATCTTCTTAGTTAGCACCTTTCTATCCTTCGGGCGGCTCGGATTGCATCATTGAGCATCCTAATGTCTAAGGTTTCTAGGACATCTCCAATCTTATACTTCAATCCACCAATAAATTGAGATACAATTTAGTCTTCTAGCTCCATAACTTCGCATTGGATCATTAGCATCTGGAACACTTTAATGTAAGCGTCCACACTCGATGCTCCTTATCTCAATTCTTACAGTCTCTTGAAGGTATCCTGTAAATAATAGCTCAACACAAACCTTCTCTGCATGACTCTCTTCATATCATCCCAACTCCTAATCTCTTGTTCTCCTTCCCTTCTTCTAGTGACTTGCAAGTTCTTCCACCATAAGGCGACATAACCAGTGAACTCTAGTACAGCAAGTCTAACATTTGCATTGTCAGGCACTTCGTGGCATTCAAACTGCTTTTCAATCTTGTTTACCCAATCTAGGTAATCTTCAGCATCTCCACTTCTAGGGGCACGTACATTTCTTTCTTCAGCTCCGTAGTACTCTTCTGCATCATAATCTGCTTTAACTTCTTCCTTAATCTCTTCGAGTGCTAACCTACATCTAGCATCCCTACCAACTCCTTCAGCTTGAGGTGGTCGAGCTAGAGCATTAGCTCGGCCAAACTGACTATTGCCTCGTTGTTTTTGTTCATGCTCCCTAGTTGGGCTATTTCTAGCTCATTATTTGTTTTCTTTTATAATGATCACTAAATTAGCTACCAAGTCGATAAGCCTATCCAAGCAGTCACTTACTGACTGAGGTGAGGAGCTTCCTTTCTGTCCTTGACTATGTCGAATACCGCTTTCTTGGTTTCTCAAAGTTCCTTGGACACTTAAATCCGACATTGATGTTTACTTCACAATGATAATTTCTCAACAAACATACAGTCAACCACACTCTGTCTTAGCGTACCAAAAACAGGAGAAAACAGAGTACAAAACACTTCTCACTACTAAACTTCAAAGCTAACAATAGAATCATTATCACACAAGAGTAGTGACAAACTATCAAAAGAATACGGTAGCAGAATTCAGCTTCGAACGTAGCCAAGCTCTAATACCAAGATGATATGGACCCGTAGATGAACATACGAACCCAATATTATGCGTAACCCAAGGGGTAGGTCCAAGCCGCAAGATGGCTTGAAAGGTAAATAATAGTTAAAGGTTGAACAGGGGGTTCCCGTGCACCAACGAAGGATATGATATACTAACGCCTCATACGAGCTTAGGTCCACTTGATATGATGCACATGTACGGTTGATGGTCACTCGCTAATAATCCACACTTAAATGGGCTAGATAAGAGTAACTCAAGAGTAAAGGGAACACTTAGCTCAAGAGTAAAAAAAAAGTTCAATCTATTCTCTGTATTCTGATCATCCTTCAACTTTTACAGTATGATGATATTTATATCATCCTATTAGGACAAATCCTAAGTTACAGAAATTACAAAAGAATGGTCCTTATTTGCTAAAAACAAAAGAGAATAATTTACAAGGAAAATATAAAATCGTGCAAAAGAAGGAACACAGATGTCCTTTGTTAGAAAGGATAGTACGAATGTTAGTAAAAAACAGTGCGCGCGTGTTTTTATGGTGATTCTGACAGTATTGTGGTCCAAGCAAGGGTGGGCCTTAGTTTAGGCTTGTTCAGCGTCAAAATGGGCTAGACAATAGTTGGTTCGGGGATGGTTCACATTGGGTTAGCTTCGGACGGTCGACTCCTGACAGTTCTGATCGGCTTCGATAAATAATGGGGATGCTACAATCAAATTTGGTGCAGGGACTATGGTTTAATGGAGGGTTCGACTTAGCATACTAGTTGATCACCTCGGCAACATCTTAGAAGACATGGAGAGCAAAGTAGGTCGGTAGATCGAACTGGGGTAAGCATTGCTCCTCGGTACTTAACTTACCTCAGATAACTTGATAGACCACCTAAGAGAGCCCTTAAGCTCAAAAGTGTGTAATCAATCCTTGATCCCTATCAAAATGAGTACAAGTTTGCAGAAAGCTCGAAAAAAGTTAATGGGGAAAGGTACGAAAGGGTGAAAGTGAGGAATGAAAACAGTAATCAAAACTCACGAACAGCTCCAGAGGATATGATATACCAATGGAACTTCCGAGAATTCACGGCACATTCAATATAACGCACGAATTCTTCCAATGAGGTTACTCGCCACCTAACCTTGCTTAAGGGAAAAGATGAGAGTGATGCCGAGAGTAAACAACAGTATTTATGTAAGGAAGAAAGTACTTAAGTGTATTGAAGGTAATCTAATCTATTACAACTACATGTACAAGGGTATTTATAACCGTAAATTAGGGCAACTTGCCCAAAAGGGAAAAGACAATAAAGACATTTTGTAAAGAAGCGATGTACATGATATAAAAGGGTAAAAATGAATATTTAAGGAAAACAATCATTAGTACTACAGATTCTATATATGATACTGTATACGTGGCAATGCTGCATTAGTGAGGTTGTTAAGAGATGTGGACAAAAAGTACAGACAGATGGGCTTATCCGAGCAGGGATGGCTTAGTTAGTCTAAATTTTCTATCTCTTGGTTTCTCGGCAAGGATGATACTAAGTGATAAGTCGGCTCGGCACTAGAGCGTAATCATCAACTTAGCCATACCACAGAATAACAGGTGGTTATACGACACGACATAAAAGGTGACTCGGCAAGGAAGTACTCAGCTTCAGCAAGGGTTGGTTCGAACATAAGGATTCGTCATGCCAACCCCTTTAATCCTCGGGCTCTGCAATGGGTCAGAGGTCCCATAGCTTGATTCCCATCACTATCACTAAGGCATCTTGATGGGGTATATCAACCCTGTCAAGGTCTTTGTTGGAAAAAGAAATGGAAGTATCTAACTTTTGTCTCTTCTCCCTTACGGCGAGTACCTCTGACAAGGCATTAACGAGCTGATAGTGCTCGCCTGGCTCTCAGGGTATGTACCCCCCCCCTCCCTAATGATTACGTTAATGACACCATTGGGGGCACATTCATTACTGTAGTCATTGTTCTACTAGGCATGGGTGTTCTCGATTTGTCACTTGCAAGGTGCCCTATCTCCATCATCGTCAGAACAGTAATCATTCCTTTGATGGGCCACATATTCGTTGAGGAAATTGCGTTAAATGGCATATTTAAGGGCATTCCTCAACTGGAAGCACTCGTCAGTGGTGTGTCTACGGTCGTCATAGAATTGATAGTATTTGTTTGAGTTCCGATGACTAGGATTTCCTCGCATCTTGGGTGGGCTCTAGAGCAAATTCTAGTGCTTCACTATGGAATAGACCTAAGTAATGGGTCTATTCAGGGCATCTACTAGGTGTAGATAGAAGGGGGGAGGGGGTCACGCTCGGCCCACCACTTCTTCTTCCTAAAGCTCTCCTCCTCTGGTTTGCTTGGCATCCTACCATTAAAGCGATCCTTTACGGACAATTTTTCTTTGTCCTACTTTCCACTCAACCTTTCTAGATCAGCGTTGCGCTTGACGCTAAATTTGTCTTCCTGGGATGTACTTCTAGGCTTTGTTTCTCAAGTTGCCCAAGGTCTTTAGCTTACTCTTCACAAGTGATCGGAAGAAATCCCCCAAAGGTTGGATACCAAGCTACACGGCATGGACAGCGACTCCCTTGTCTAGCTGAGGGATCTTGACTACGACATTGTTGAACTGGGCTACGTAGTCGTACAAGGACTCGCCTTTACCTTACCTTACGAGGTACAAGGATGATGTGTCCTTAGATGGAGGCTTGCTAACCTTGAAGTGGAGATTGAATCGTTGCGCCAACTTATTAAAGGAGTTGATAGAATTGTTGGGGAGGTGGTTAAACCACATTTGAGCTACCTTCCTCAAGGTGCTTGGGAAGGCCTTGAACATTATAGCATCCCTAAGACCATAGAGGTTCATGACAGTATGGAAGTAGAGAAGATGGTCATTAGGATCACCCATGCCATCATACTAGTCTAAGGATGGAAGTTTGTCATTAGGGGGCAATACTTCATCTTGGACACCCTTGGTGAAGAGTCTTATTACTAGCGACCAACACGGCGTTGCCAGCAACCTTGCTCCCTTATTGCTTGGAGGGCCGCCTTACCATGGCGTGGAGCTCGTTTAAGTCAGCATTGTCTACCGGATGAGCTTAGTGTATAACTGAGTGAGCTTGTACTCCTTACAAGTCGGATTCTTGCTCATTTCTAGTCAAAGCTCGATCATAGGTGGCCGTAGACCTTATTGGTTATTGATGCAAGGGCAAATCAGGTTGTTAATCCCTACCATTCTGCTACTGCTGCTGGATATTATTCTACCTAATGCGGGCATCCGAAGCTTCGGGGAAGGGAGGTTGGGTTTGTATGCTGTGCCACTTTGCTTCTTCTAGGTGAGCATGAAGTAGCCTGTTTTGCGCAACATATTCTTCAACCAAACGTTGCATGTGCTCCTCCAGTACAGCCCTTGGAAGGGGCTAATTGCCCATAAGTTGGTTATTTACCAACTATTGGTTCTCCTAATCGTCACGGTGAGACATAATGTTAAGGGAATTGTTCGTAGGGTATGTGTTTGTGGTTTCAAGTGTAGGAATTCAGTTTTCCACAAACGATGCTAAATGTCGTCTTTGAGTTTTTGTCGGTAGGTGTGAGGGCTCTACATGTAGAAGGCTTACAAAACAATATACTGTGAGGGGATACCGGGAGGTTACCCGACGTGGTTACTCCAATGCTTAAGTTAGCAGTGGGGCTTTAGAGAGTAGAAAGTGATTTAAAATAATAAGTAAGCTTGGAGTACAAAGTTTAGAGAGTTTTACTATTGGATAGTGACTCGATATTTATAGTGAAGTGGAGTTGAGTCGAGTCGAGTCGAGTCGAGCTAGTAGTTGGAGGTCAATTGGTGGGAGAAATCTTCTCCCACAAATATGAGAGAGTTGGATCGTTGTGTCCGATGTGTTCTATTTATTCTAGACGTGACTATTTTGTACTATTTGATCTTTATCTTGTGCATTCTAGCTATTGTAGAGATTACTGGGCTTGGTCAATATAGACTTATAGCTTAAGTCCATAAGGGCAAGCCCTAGGACAGAAGACATGTCAGATGCGATCGAGCTTAAGTGACTTATGTCTAAAGTACCTTGTCAACAAGTACAATTTTATCGAGCTTATTTATTATTTGTATTAAACATATAATTAAGACAAAGCCATGCTTTAGTGATAATAGCGTAAGCTAGCATTTTATCAGTTTATGGGTTCACTTTCTAGAGAAAGTGTTATTGTGCTTTTTTTTTTTTTTTATTGGCTAGTATATCACTTTCATTACATGCAACATGTACAAAATCAACATTTATTAAATGCAATTTTATAATGATATTTACATAATTAAATTAACGATGAATCCATAAACATTCCAATATCTCTTCATTCTCAAGATTCCTTTTACTTCGTTAGGTACTTACGTAAAGGCAGTATCTTCAATTGACAACTTGCCTAATATTTTTTGTCGTTAGACGGGTTCCATTACCATGATCACAAGCATCTCTTGCTCTTATTTACATTTAATACATTCAAATGCCGGTCCACTCACGCAATCACAACCACCGTCGCCACCGCCCGCATCCTAGCAGTAAAACAATACTATCTTATACTTCTTTTATCAGATTTGATAAGCGAGATTGAACCGAAATGCAATAATGATTTCGAATTCTATTCATTTTTTTTTTTTTCATATTTGAAGTTACATTTACAAAGTCAAAACGCGATTCCATTTCTTCCTCATTATTATTAGCAAAATTTATTTATTTAATTTTTAATCTAATTATGATATTCAATAATTAATAATATTTTTGATAAATATTACTATATAAATATTTTTCCTAATGATTTTTAAATTAGATTTAATCGTTGAAGACGTGAAAATTTTATTTTATGATGGAAACACTATATATATTCATAATTACAATAGAAAGCAGGAATTAGAACTTGCATCATTTATATATATATATATATAGGATATATAGCGTTGATTCCAACCCGGCTATAAAGTCATGGCCAGATACTATATCTTCGATGTATATATTGATTTCTTAAGATGGCCTGCATATCTTGACTTAATTTTAATACGGTTGACCCGAAAATACGCCGAAATTATTACCAGGAAACGAAAGCTGCGTCGTTCAGTTCCTATCTTCTGTGGCCTGTCGAGTAAGTAAAGGCGTTCACATGGAATCCTCCTCCTCCTCCTTATAATTATTATTTTTCACCTAACGTAGTCTATGCGCAATAGCAAGATATTTAGCTTCATGCGTGATGATTAGATTTTTATCTTTAGGGCATTTAAGCTCTTGAATTAACCTGAAAGAGCTTATATTCGATCTACCGTCTTACTTCTGCTCTCCTATAATTTGACCTCTTCTACTAATCGTGAAACCCCAAAGGGTTTAATAGCTCGGCAAGCAAATAAGTTTGGAATATAGTATGTTGCTTGGAAGTAGATCGAAATAGACGTGTTTACCGGATTGACCCGGCTTAAAACCATCGGTTTATGGGCCGGCAAGAGAATGAACTGCTTGAACCAATTGTTTAAAGGCCGGTTCAATCCTGCTCGAACTGATTGTTTAAAGGCCGGTTTAATGGCCTTTGAACAATGGTTTTTTTTTTTTCTGTTTTTTCAAAATTTTCTTAATTATTATAAATAATTTATAAACTATTCGTCGTTTTTTTTTCAACTAAATTTAAAACTTTATATCACTGTTCATAAATAAAAAATTTTATTTTCGGTTCAATTTTTTTCAATCTCTAAATAATTCATTTGAATTGTATTAGCATAAATACATGATGTTATATTATATTAGAGATTTTACCGTCCCGTCTATTATATATATCATCTCATCGTTCATTTATATATTTTAAATTTGAACCATTGAATTCACATATTGTTTAATGTTTCAGATTTAATGGTAATCAAATCAAAAGTAAAAAAGATGGTGTTACTGATCTCATAAAAAAAAATACAAGACGGTAGAAAAATCTTATAATATATATAGCATAATATATAATATATATGTGTATTATATCATTATACAGTATATATACTTTATATTTGTTTACATTATATATATAGTTCATTAAAAAAATAGTATATATATAGTATGTTTTCATTATATATATATATATATAATGTTTTAATTTTTGGGGTTAACTCAACCTTAAACTGTCATACCAAATCATCAGTTCAATAGGTTGTGATGATTAAACCAATTAGGCCTTTGGAGCCCGGCAACAACCAGTTCAACGGCCCGACAAACTATTTTATGATTTGGAACTGATCTTTACACAAGTTTAGTATCAATTAGCTCGACCAAGTGACATAGAGTTTAAAAATATTTGGTCAAACTTAAGGGTAGTTCAAATTCAAACAAAAGTACAAACAATTAGGAGTATTAAGTTACCTATGTTCTAAAATTATAAGGTGCGATCCATAATTCAAATCTTCCACATGTCAATTCTGGAGGCAACTGTTATAAAACAATTGCTAGACGTCAATTATAAAGAGAGCTTGACCTCTTATTGGAAGTGTTCTTCTTGCCACTCATACCTCGTATACACTCGATTCTCTTCATTTTCTTGTATTTCACCTAGCAAAGTTTAATTTATGCATTAGAGCGGCTATACCGGAGTTAACTAGACATCCTTATAGTCTAACTTTTCTTTCTGCAAAGGATTTAAAGATTATTTAAATCAATTTCTACCTTTAATATTTACGAATTCATTATCCAATCTTAAAATTCTTATTGCATTAATATTTATAATTGTCTATGGTGTTAGGATTGATTTGATGGTCTTATCAATAGGACTATGGACGTCCCAGCAATTTCATTGACATTATAGAAAACACGAACTTTTTATTATAAAATCTCATAGTTGCCAAGAAGAAGGAGAAAAAATTCCGGTATGTATTTGAATGAGATAATTCATTCAATTCTATAAAATTATCTTCTTCATTTTTTTTTGCTAGAGTAAATATCTTATATATATATATATATATGTATATATGAAGAGTAAGACACCCTTTGAGTCACTTATGTTTTAGGAAAACAAGATAGTTAAAATCTCCTCTGCATTTTTATTAACTACCATACTATTTAGTGTAAAAATAGAAAAAAAGAAAAAAAAGAAAAAAGCAGTTGATAAGAATATTTTAATAATTTTTTTTGTCTTTTATTTTTAGTGAAGTGAGCCGATGCTTAACTTTTATTATCTATAATATTAAAAACAATATCCACTTTTTAGTTCCCTCCAAATTCCACGTAAGCTAAGTAAAGATAAGGGAGTTAACTCCCCTCTCTCTCTTCCCAGTTTTCCCTTTTTTTTTTCTTTTACTAAATGTATCTAATTCGAAACTATTATTCATATTATTTGAATATAAAGGTTTTAACTCCTCAATTTTCTAATATAAATTTACTTATTAAATCCTTTATATTATTTTTCTCACCCTCTGATTTACTTCAACCAATAAAGGCTTACGTTAAATTCCTCGAAACATTGCATGTCCTCACCGTAATTTCATTATGTAGAGGAAAATGTTACACGTTGCTACTGTTACCTATTTTTCTGAAAATTACTCCTAATAAGAATCCACTATTTTATTTTTCTTTTTACCCTCATAGGTTTCATAATAGTTGCGAGACCCATACTTTTACATAATTATTCCGAATGAGTAATTTAAAGCATACGCAAAGGTAATCTAATCAGGTCAATTTTTATAAGTAAGTTCTATAAGTTAGTGGATCATCTTGTAGGTCCAAAATATGTAAATATAATAAAATACTATTATTATAACTAAAAATAGTCAAATTTAGTATAATATGCTATTTATATTGAACATACCAAGACCATGCAATTTAGGTAACAGAAACTAACAAAATTTTAGAGATAGATTATTTAGACTATAAAATTATAGAATAAAATAAAATAATATATAAAAGTAACATACACACTTTGGATATATTATACACCCAAAATCACCTAAAATACCTAAAAATATACATAATTAGCTAAAAATTTATAAGAAAAATAATAATAATAATTAGAAAATGATTAAAACTATAGAATCACATGGCATTATGCGTGCATGGGTCTTTGGATAGTTGTTAGTGTGATAGATTAAAAGAAGACACCTTGCAAAGTAAGTTGAAGTGAGATGTTAAAAGGGGATTAAGGAGAGAGAAAGTCATTTTCCATCTATGCATATCCAGAAAAATCCCATTTTCTCTCTATAGCATTCTGTGATGTTCTAAGGTTATAAGAAAATTAGGGAAAGAAAAAAGAAGTTAAGAAGAAAATTCTATAGAAAAATATAAAGGAAATAGAGCAAACCAAATGGAATTGCGAAGTAAGGCTATACAGAGTTTCTAAGTGTGAACCATCACTACCACCACCCAATAGTGGAGGTGGTGTTAGGGGGACTAACAATAGGGTGGTTGTTGATGGTAGCCAAATAGCCCAATTTCTAATGAGTCCAAAATTTTACTTGATTTTTAATAATTTTCTAGGAATACTAAATTAAGTTAAAAAATATGGAAAACTTTATTTTGGGATATTTTTGCATATACAATTTTAGAAAAATGTCAATTTGTGAAAATTTCAAGTAGAGATATACTGTCTTTAAGAAATTACTCAAATCTATATCGATTTCGAAGATAGCTCAAATGGTTCTCTTCCTACCCTTAGTCAAACTAAGTGATAGGAGAGGAGGTCGCTACAAGGTTAAGAATCGTGGTTCAAAGGTAATCTTGAGCAGAGAGTGTTCTCCAATACACATGCTCCAGTTTTGTTTCAATTTGTGTGTGAGATGTTAAACTCCTCAACCCTAGATTAGAGCGAACACAATTTCTTTAATCTCATGACGAACCAGATAACATCGTGTGATGGTATTTACTTGTATATGTATTACATCTAACTAAATTACTTCTATCTCTGTTCCATTAACTGAGTAAGTTGTAGCTCATTCCTCTATAGTTTGTTTTGCATGTTCAAAGTAGACTTACAAGCACATTAGCCAATTCTAGAAGATTAGAGAATGTGGTCAAAGAGTGAGAATCAAGAAGAATTGGTTAAACTCTTATTTTGTTTGTCAATTTTATTAACTTTTAGGAAAACTATTAGGGTCTCCTTAGATGGTTCTCCAGCTTTCAACTACTTATGTATATACTAAGTTCCACAAAACCTGTGGACTTTTACCAAATTCTCTTTAGACATGTTATCTTTTCATTTAAACATAATTTTGTAAATATTAGTCGGTTTCAAAATATTTTGCTACATATCGCATATAAAACTTGATTATTTCTAAAAGATTTAACTACATATTTGTTTTTAACAATTATTTTGAAGGATTACATCACAAGTTTACAATAGATAAATATCGAATTGGATGCTTGAAAGCAGTTGAGTCAAGTACGCTTGGTGTAAACTAAGACTACGACAACAATCGTAAGATTAGCTTTTATCTTAAGATGGTTCACATAGTGGGACTATTGCGATTCCACCTCTATGAGACATGATAATAGGGCTACAAAAGAGTCAAGTCGAGCTAACCTTCTAAAGACTCACATTCGACCCCTTAAAAAATTATCTAACTCAAGCTCAATCTAGCTTTTATTGAGCTTACAAACTAAAGCTCGAACTCAACTTGTTTACTAATCAAGTTTGATTGAGCTCAACTCACTTACTAATTTAACTTAATCTTGAGCCGAGCTAAGATCAAGTTTACTCATAAGTTTAAGTATACAAAATGAAAAACATATATAAATAGATTAAGAATAATAAATAAGGATTAGATTATATATTATATATTATCATGTAACATAGTATATATTTATATATCTTATATAAATATTAGCTTTTGAATTTTAATAGTATATACATATTATATATAATATTAGTAATATATATAAAACTTGTGAGTTTGCTCACTAGTTTAAATGAGCTAACTTGCGAGCCTATGTGAGCAGGCTTGGCTCGTGAGCCCAAACTAGAACTTAAGTTCAACTTGTTTAGATAAACGAGCTTTATCTTGATTTTAAGCTTGGTTTGTTTACCAATTAAAGTTAAGCCGAGCCAAGCTTGAGCTACTTACAAGCAGTGTCATGAGCAACCCTATCTCATAGATTCTTTTTTGTATTTTTCAAACGAAGAAACTATTACATAGCTCTATTGTTCCTCCATTTTCCATAGCTTCTTGCTACTTTAAGGATATTGGCTATTATACTTATGTTTATGGGCATAGAGAGATTTCTAGGAAGGATACAAAAGATATTATTTTCTTATATTTTCATTGTTAATTCTCGAATTGTGTTCAAGGCAACACTAATACACTAGAATTGGGTTTTATTTAGGTCTTTTGCTTTTTGCGAAAGAATGGATCTTTGATAAAAATTTCTCATGTATGTGGTGAATTCATTCAACTGGATTTGACAAAATGTTGTTATTTTGTGGAAAGTAGGTTCTTTAATGGTTGGATGTATTTGGAGGAAAGAAATATTATTGATAATAGATTTCTAGGTTTAGGTAGGCTTAGGTCCAACCTAACAAAATACCCAAGACAAGTATGTTTGCTAACCTCCTTAAAGCTTGGGCAAAAAACTAAGTACCATAGTTAGGAAATCAAGCATAGTCTTGATTCCATGACCCCCTTATGTACCTTGAGGACAAAGGACTACATGGCTTCATTAAAGCCTTAAATAGGAAAAGATAGGCACAAGGCCTAAGGACTACCTCTATGCCTAGACCCTTGTTGGGAAGTCCCATCATCTAGGGGTAAGCCTTAAAGACTACCTTCTCTCTTGCTTTAGGCTTTCTCATCACTTATGATCGAATTTTGAATTTCAAAATGGTGACTTCATTTGGAAACTATTTAGGTTACCTTTTGAAAATAGGAAATAAGCCAAAAGCATCTCAATTTAATTTTCTTGTTAATAAAATTCAAATAATTTTAAGTGGTTGGAAGGCTCAACAACTATGCATGTTGAAGAGAATTATTCTCATCAAAACTATTCTTGAGACTCTCCCAACTTATCATATGTAAGTGAACAAGTTGCCTAGTAAAACTATATAGAAAATTGAGTTTTATCACACAAGGATCTTCTAGAGTAGCCTAATGATAAGGACAATCTATTAGGGATGAATTAAGATGCTAAAAGATTTAGGTAGTTAAGGTCTAACAAAATTAATGTTTGTAGATGGTGAATCCTCAATAGGGATAGGCTTAGGCCTACAACTAAGCTAGTGTTGAAATATCTAATTAGCATAGAGAGTAAATGTAAGCTATAAGCAATGCTAGTGGTGTCTTTAGCTTGAGTAGGTTGGCGCTCAAGTTAATAAATTGGTTGAAAATTACCACAACGAAACAGTAGAAGAGTTAAGAGTTCCAATCCCTTACCATAAGGGCTCCTATGGGTATTTAGGAAGGATAGTTTCTCTAAGCAATAATTAAGCACTTCAAATGGAGATATTTTTTGAGAAGTTTTTGTTTGTGCAATTAGTATATGGGACATCTGAAACCTCTATTTATTAATCGCTCTTTAATGCTTTTTGAAAGTTCCACTAAATCTTATGAATTACTTAACGTTCTTTTAAGACAGCACAGTAGTTAATTGCCTTACTACACTTTTTCAAGAAGCTAAGTTAATTAACTTTTCAAATTCATCACTTACTACACGTTTTCAAGAAAGTGAATTAACTCTAAATCAATAATAGTTTTTAATGACTAAAAATTTATAATTTTTTTTTTATTTGAAGAGTAAGTCATCTGGACTTTTGGTTTTTGAAAGTTGGGGTTTTAAAATAAAGTTTAAAAGTTTTATGTTGAAAAATTGTAGACTATAGAAAATAAGTGAAGTTGGAAATTTTCTTTAAATTAGAATTTTTTTCCATAAGTAGGTAACATGCAAGAAATAAAAGTCAATATTTTAGGGAATAAAAATTCCCACTCATAACACTATACAATTATTATGCAGTGAATATTTCATTCATTAGATATTTTTAACATTATACACACATTGCAGATGTTGCGTCCATTAGTAGTAAAACGTTTACTAGTAAAAAATAGAGGGATTTTCATTGAAGTTGCTATAGTTTTTTAAGTGAGGATTTTCCATATGTTTGCTTTTATTGATTTTTTGTATCTTTTTTCATTTGATGAAATTACATAGTGACTCGATTGTTCTAACAAAAGTTTAGATGTTAGATCTTATATTACAAGAGAGACTATCAGATCTAGTAAAGCTAACCAAATTTACTTTTGGATTAATTGTGAAAGTGTAAGGCAAATGTAGATTACTAGTGAAAGACAAACAACATGGTATCCTTGCAATGGACTTATTAGGCCAAGGCTTGGTACTTATTATCTTCATATTTTGAAGAATGGTCATGTTCTTGACCATGTGAATGTCAAAAAGCAGCTTCATACTTGTGACATAAAATTGATTTTTCTTTAATTGTAAATCTAGAGTCTAAAAAGGCACATCAAAGCTATTGATATATATTCTATTCGGAGAGCTCGTGAATTTTGATAAATGTCTATATTGAATATTCTAAAGTTTATATATATAATATAAGTTTATATAGAGAAGTGACTTTTATACTTGAGATTTGTCCATTATAATTTTCACTTTGAAATCAAAAGGTATTATGATCTTTTGTTTTTTCCTTATATTAAATTATCATTAATATCTAGCATATTTTTAAAAAATGAATTATTTATGTAGTGAGTAAAATCCAATAATAGTTTCTCTAAGATTTAATTAAGCATTTTAATCAAGCATATATTTTAGTAGTTTTTATTGGTGCAATTATGAGATTTAATTATATAAGTAGAAACCTCTATTTTTAATCGCTTTTCACTGTTTCTTGAAACTTAAAGAGTCATTATTTGGGATCACTTGGGATATACTTAATGGAATGATAATTAGAGGCTATCAACAAATATATAAGGTTGTTGGAGCTTTTAGGCATATTAATATGAGGATAACTTTGGATTAGTTTGAAGGAATGACAAAGGTAACATGAGGGGTTGAGATTACAAATGTCAAAATAGAACCACAAAATTGATTTATGGTTATGAACTTAACAGATGCATTGAAAGAGAAGTTATAAAGTGTTGGAAGAAAGAGAATAGATAGCAATAGAAATTATTAGAGTTACATTGATTGGGAGATATGTTAGTATTAATTGAGGATATCTAGACACCTAAAGTTAAGTCACACTTTGAGCAACAAAATATTGTGGATGACAATAAGGAGATTACAAAAATAAGAAACTTTTACATGAATGTTGATAGGCATTTTTAGTGTAAGGCCCTAGGCCTAAAATTGTCTGGCCTGAGACTTAGATTTGGCTCCCTAACCCAAGTCAAAGCAAATATAGAGGCACTCACATCTTAGGCAAATCTTTTATGAAGATACATGATAGCTTCTAAGAGATGAATCTATTTAACTAGACACACTTGCTCAATTTAAAAGATTCAATTTAGGATATGGCAAAAAATACTTTCTTAAAATATCTCAGCCCTATCACTTATAAGTAGGAGATGAAGTCCCCTGATAAAAGGACCCTTTCTCTCTCTTTGCTCCATTAGGATTTTCATCGTTTATGATGTGCTAAGAAGCTCAATTATCACTAGGGTTTACCGCGGGAAGTGAAAAACCAATGGGTCTTTTGAGATATCGAAGAAAATAGTAAGTAGGTCAACGAATGAAATATAGTAGCTAACGTGGATATAACACACCAACAAACACAACATGACATGATACTTTACTTGATATAACACACAAGCTGATGTCAAGGTAATAAGGATCAACGGCAACGAATCTCAAAAACCCAAAATGGCTCAAATGGGTATGACAGACAGGAAGTGAAATGGTTAGTTTTGACGATGAATGTAAATGTGAATGGATATCATGCACCAAGATACAAACATTATTAAGGGTTGGAGCTTGAAGTAGGGTTTGATACAACTTAGGAACATTAAATGTCGCTTGGGATTCAAATGAGGGTTAGATGTAACTCACTAACCAATTCAATTGAAAGGTTCACCACAATCTTAAGGTTAAGATTGATAAGAACACAGGAGAGATTAAAGAGTTTGATCTACATTTAATAATCCGGCAATGCTAGCCCAAGAGTATCTTTGCTCAAAAAGGGAAAGGTTCCAAAACGTCGGAATATACTTTTCTGTCTATTAACATCTGTCTTTGATGTTTATAGATGTTGCTATTATAGCAAGTCTTAAACCATAGTAGCAAAACAGTAAATAATGTACAAGGCTTTAAACCCTAAAAAATTAGGGCCATAAATAAAATAAAGGAAAATATGTACAGGAATACAAAACTGTACGTTTTACAAGGGAAGTCGGCATGTAATCACTCGGCATGTAATCACTCGGCATGTCTTGGAAGGAATAGTATCCAAACTAGACGGGGTCAACAGTTGGATGTACGAGTTCAAGAAGGAGTTCCTGAAGTCTCGCATAGCTTGGCCAAGACATTAGAGAGGTCGACCTAAAATTGCTAAGTTCTAAAGTTAGTCGGTAATAGTCTCTCCGTACCGTGCCGAATGGATCCTACTCTTGGCAATGTGGTCTTTTGGCTACTCGATTGACGATAGACTTGTTGCTGAGTAGTTATTTTTCTTCCTCTCATCCTTTTAGCTTCAGCTCGGCCTCGGTAAGCATTGATCGTCTTTAGCTTTGAACAAGTCTACCTCGGCTTGGATGTAGTCGGAGGCTAATTCCCATCACAAGGTCCACCCGCTACTAATCTTAAGCTATTTGACAAGATTAGATAAGAGTGTAAGAAAAGGGACTGGGAGAGAGTCGTCTCACAAGAATAGATATATTTAATGTCAAGAATCCAAAATGTAATAATATCGGCTACAAAGAGAAGGGACTATTTATAGTAAGTCCCTAAGACAACATTATAATTAAGGAAAATTACGAAAAAGGTTCTTAATACATACGAAAAAGGGTAAATAAGGAAAATAATAAAAAGAGAAAAATAGTACAGTGTTAGATGACTTAGATAAGTAGCAGCGTAACATTGATTCTGAACAAAAGATTCTTTGGTTATAGCAACCAAGTAAAATCAAGATGTTGTGGTGATAAGAAGTTCAAGACTAGAAAAAGATACCATAAGAATTGGTAGGAGGCCAAGAGAGAAGCATTATGCTAGTAAGCGGCTATCTTTCGTTACTCAGCAGGAACCTCTTTGCAACTAAAGGTCTTATCACTCGGTATAAGGCCCTTAGCCGAAGAATAGTTGTCATTGGCACAATTGAGAGAACAAAGCATAGTATAAAAATACGAAGCGTTTAGGAAGTTCAGCCATCCGTCTTTTGTGTAAAGTTTCTCATCATCGACAGATTAATGAGAGAGAATTCTTCGAGTGAGAGACTGGAGGCCTCTGAGGTGTATGTGAGTAAGTAGGCCAGTGGTCGATAACCCATCAATTCATGACCTTTATTGACTTAAATATCGGAGTAGTCACGCCAAAGCTCCCTTTAGTGGCCTCCATAACTATGTTTTATTTTGCAAATTATTGCACAAACTTAGTGAAGAATGCCCATCAACAATGAAGAATCAGCGGCATGAATAAAGATTATTGATAACTATTTGATGAGACATCAAGAGTTAATATTTAGAGATGAAGGCTTGAATTCTCTAATAATAAATCAAGTAAAAAGAGATAAAGCATAATAAGAAAGAGAGAGAGGAAATCCATATAAGCATGAATCTTTAAGTATAATGAAACATTTGAAGAGTTGAATGCATCACTTGATGAGCTTAGAGTGCTCGTTGAGGCCAAACACTAAATAAGAAATATCACCCCTAAGCTAAATCAAGAATTAGAGTATGTAAGTTAGAAGGATGCTATAAAGGGGACCAACTAAAGGAAAGGGAACTCCGACTTTAAGACAAAGGCTTAGTATAGTGTTGAAGTTATTAAAAGAAAAGAAATAGAGTAAGTTGTTAAAAGAAAAGGAATTTGTTATGTAGGACAAGGATATATAGTACATACATCCAATCTTGATCGGTGGGAAAATTTTGAGGACGAAATTCTTCTTAAGAGGGTAATATGAGGTGCCCCTAAAATTATTTTGAACAAAATGGCAATTTAATAATTACACTTTTTATGCTCTTAGGATTAACTTGCGAGTCTTATATAGACTTAGGGATCTTTCATTCTCACCTCATAGCTACTGACAATACTAAAACCCTAGATACTTTCTCTCTGTCAATAGGGTTTCATGTTGGCGGTAAAAGAAAAAAAATATTCTTGGTATCTAGGCAAGTCTCCCTCTCCCCTTTGTATCCCCTTGATTGCCTTCCTCAAAGGATTAACTATCGAGTTTTATATAGACTTAAGGATCTTTCATTCTCACCTCATAACTACTGACAATATTGAACCCTTAGATACTTTCTCTCTCTCTTAATAAGGTTTCATATTGGTGGTAAACATAAAAGAACTAAGCAAGTCTCCCTCTCCCTTTTCTAGTCCATTGATTTCCTTCCTCAAAGGATTTATATGTTTTAATACTATTCCATTCCAATCATTGTAAAAATCTAAAGTTTGATATGTGATATTGGTAAAAGGATAGTTATCATTGTGCTCTTACTTTTGATTTCTCTTTTGACCAATAGAAAACTAAGACATTTGCAATCTGAGGAAAGGCTTGTAACGACCCGGCCGAAACTCTTTCCATCGAGGTATTGTCCGCTTTGGCATGAAACGCCGCACGGTTTTGTCCCTTGGTGCAGCTGCTTCCCAGGAGGTCACTCATCTTGGGATTGCTCCAGCATGAGCACGCTTAACTCCGGAGTTTCGATATACTTCGAACCGCTACACTAAAAGGCGCCTCGATGATTAGAGTTCCTCTCTCCAAGCATGTAAGGGGTATTACAATCCACCTTCCTTATAGAACTGATGCTCTCGTCAGTTTCGTTACATAGGTCCAAGACAACCACTAGGCAGGGCCACGCCCTTTCGGCTGGTGGAATGCTCCGGCCGGAACTCCTTCCACCGAGGTATTGTCCGCTTTAGCATGAAATGCCGCACGGTTTTGTCCTTTGGTGCAGCTGCTTCCCAAGAGGTCACCCATCTTGGGATTGCTCCAGCATGAGCACGCTTAACTCCGAAGTTTCGACGTACTCCGAGCCGCTACACCAAAAGGCGCCTCGATGATTAGAGTTCCTCTCTCCAAACATATAAGGGGTATTACAATCCACCCTCCTTACAGAACTGACGCCCTCATTAGTTTCGTTACATAGGTCCAAGACAACCACCAGGCAGGGCCACGCCCTTCCGGCTGATGGAATGCTTTAATACCATTCTGTAACGACCTGGCCGGAACTCCTTCCACCAAGGTATTGTCTGCTTTGGCATGAAACGCCGCACGGTTTTGTCCCTTGGTGCAGCTGCTTCCCAGGAGGTCACTCATCCTGGGATTGCTCCAGCATGAGCACGCTTAACTCCGGAGTTTCGACGTACTCCGAGCCGCTACACCAAAAGGCGCCTCGATGATTAGAGTTCCTCTCTCCAAGCATGTAAGGGGTATTACAAGGCTTGTAATCCATCATTGTGTCTAGGCTAATACCTCACAAGTATTTCTATTTTTTCAAGAATCTAAGGTAACATAATGAAGGATAATTTGAAGGAATGTTTCTCCAATCCGATTGGATGAGGAGCTACATAGATCTCAACTATAATGTTTCCCATGCAGGGATCCTATGCGGGGAGAGTATGTGGTTAGGGTATTTTCTTGATGTCTTTGCTAATTCTTCTTTTATGGATTAAGATTACAAGTTAGGATTGAAGTTATGAACAAATGAAAATTTTAGAAAACTTGTGTTTGCATCTATAAAAGCTAGTTAATTTGATTTAGAGGGGTTTGAAAATTGGAAATTGCATAAGATGAACCTAGAACCACAAACTTAGGCAAAAACCCCTTTAGAATCTTGGTTAGCCTACTAAAACATGATCAACCATAGAGCCCACAAGACCTGATGATGAGAGCCAAAGCCAAAGACTGACAAGACCGGTCATAAGGATGGGTTTAAGTTTATAGAAAACTTGAAGAACAAAATGGGAGTCACGTGAAAATAGGGAATAGTAAATAAGCAAACTTACAAATAGCTCTAAGGATATGACGCACCAGGGAATTTCCAAAGACTCACAGCACAACTCAATATAACACATAAGATAATCTAGTGAGGTTACTAGCCACCTAGTCTTACTTAAGAGTTAGGATAAAAGTAAAGTAAGCAAATAAGTTGTAAGCAATGTTTATGAAGAAAGAAGTATATTCAATATGATGATGAGATATTTTACAGCTTCATCACAATGGGGTATTTGTACCCGAAACAATAAGGTATCCTATTCGGCTCAATACTACATCTTCAAGTCAACCTTTCTACTCAACTTTAACATCAACCCTTTTGCTCAGCTTAGTACTTGACTAAGCTCAGTGACTTGCTTAACCAAGTTGACTAGTCGGCATTTTAGTCATTACTTGGCTCCTTCTTTGTCTCTTTACTCACTGGGCAATCCTAATAGCTTTATCCATTGTGTCTAGTCATTGGAGCTGCACAATGTCTCAGATGTCTCCTCTCAATCCAGTAATAAATCTTGAGACTGTTCAGGCTGGTGGTTCCTCCACTTCGCATCGTATCATAAGCATTTGGAATTCTTGAATATACTCATCAATAATTCGACCTACTTGTCTCAGCTCTTGAAGTTGAATGAAAGTATCTTAGAGATATGTTTCTGACACGAATCTGTTTCCGAGCACTCTCTTCATCTCAAGCAAGGTGTTAATCTCTCAGTACCCTTCTCTTCTTCTAATGGCCTGAAAATTCTTCCACCACATGGCGGCATATCTGAAGAATTCAACAACAACAGTCCTCACATTCTCATAATCCTCATATTGATAGTAATCAAATATACACTCCACCTTCTCTTCCTAATCCAGATACTTGTCAGCATTCTCGGATCCATTGAAACTCAAAATTCAAAGCTTCACATGGTTAGATGCTTTAGGGACTCGTACATATTCCTCTTCAAAATACTCTTCTTCCTCCTCATCAAGCTCTCTCAGGTCTATCCTTCGCCTTACTCATCCGCCAACTCCTCCACCTCTAACTGGTTGAGTTGCGTTCTAACCTCTAACAAGTTGGGCAACTTGTAGAGTGTTTTGTGCAGCCTCAGTAGGTTGGCAAGAAAGTGCATGAACAACTCAGGTCAGATCTACCAAGGGGTTAGCTACCTCATCAAGTCTCTCGTTAGTGCTTCTAGGAGTTCCCTGAAATTGTCGTTCATGGTAAACAACTCCACTATCATCACCAGCACTAATATTCATATTTGGGTCTGTCATTTTTCCTCACAGATAAAAAATTCAAACAAACACTTCAAAAAGTGAATAGCTAATAACACAGCAGTCAAATGAACATAGTAACTGACTCTATTTTTGACACACAAAAATAAAGCTCAATAGAACTTCAATAAGAACTAACTATAGTTCAGACAAAACCTTCACTTTGATACCAAGATGTTGCGAACCATAACCAAAAACAAACAAGGCTGGTAGTTGAATGAGTCCAAACTTGCAAAAATCTCGAAAAGGGTTAATATGGAAAAGTACGAAAGGTTGAAAATGAAGAATGGAAACAGTAAGCAAAAACTCACGAACAGCTCTAAAGGATATGACGTACCTATGGAACTTTCGAGGATTCATGACACAATTTGATATGATGCACGAATTAGTCCAATGAGGTTACTTGCCACCAAACCTTGCTTAAGGGAAAAGATAAGAGTAATGCCTAGAGTAAACAAACAGTGTTTACGTAAGGAAGAAAGTACTCAAGTGTACTGAGGTAATATAATCTATTACAGCTATAAGTACAAGGGTATTTATACCCAAAAGTTAGGGCAACTTGCCCAAAAAGGGAAAAGATAATAAGGACATTTCCTAAAGAAGCAATGTACACAATACAAAAGGATAAAAATGAATATAAAAGGAAAATTATCATTGGTGCTACAGATTCTACATACGATACTATATACATGGCGATGCTGCATTAGCGAGGTTGTTAGGAGATGCAAACAAAAAGTACGGATAGATGAGCTTATCCAAGCAAAGATGGCTTAGTCAGTCTGGTTTCTCAACAAGGAAGATACCGAATAATTGGTCGGTTTGGTACTAAAGAGTAATCAACAACTCGGCATACTACAGAACAATAAGCGGTCATAAGGTACGACATTAAAGGTGAGTCGGCAAGGAAATACTCGACCTCGGAAGGGGTTAGTTGGGACAAAAAGATTCGTCATGCCAACCCTTGTAGTCCTCGGCTTCGGCTGTAGGTAAGAGGTCCGATAGCCTAATTCCCATCAAAAGACAAACTGTACATTCGGGTTAGTAACTGCCAAGCCAAGGTGCCCAGCAAAGATAGTAGGTCAGTCTTACCATGCTGAGCAGATAATTCTTTCGAAGTGAATTCCTCAAACATATTCAGTATAGCTAGGATTTAGGTCGGTTAAGCTGAGCCAATGTTCGAGTATAGTTCAAGTCAGCAATTGGAGACAAAATGATGAGTACGAGAGGGTTCTACTCAACTAGAGCATTGAGTCGGCAAACTGTAGTAGCTCGAATTGTTCAATGGTGGGTTGTTAAGAAAGAATTCACTTGGCTATGCTTTCTAACTCTTAAGCTCATGGTTAAAGGTTCAATGGTCAAATTCCTATCATCCCCGCTGAGCTAATTGAGATTTGGGATCGAATCCAACCTGTCCTCATCCGAGTTCTCCTCAGGTTAGTAAGGGCTAAGGTCGTAAATATTAAACACATCGGACACTCTAAGGTCTTCTAGAAGCTTAAGTTGATATACATTGTCATTGATCTCCTAGAGTATCCTAAACGTTCCTTTAACTCAGGTAGATAGTTTGTTATTCCTCTTATTAAGGGATCTTTCCTTACTCAGGTATAACTACATTTGGTCTCTTAGTTGAAACCGCTTGGTCTTCCTTCCTTTGCTTTTCTCTTTTAGTTTTTTAGCGGCTCAATCAACTTGCTAAATGACTCATTAATAGATCTACTAGATGGACTAGGCTCTGGTTCTTGCTCTTAGATCTTTTAGGTTAATACGTAGCATCGAGGTGTGAGTGAGGAGTAGTTCGGGGTTAAAACCATAAATGACTTCAAATGAGGTATGCCCAGCGGTGGAGTATACTGTCTTGTTGTAAGCAAATTCGACCATAAGTAAGCAAACATCCCAGTCAATTAAGTTCTTCCCCACTACAGCTCAGGAAAGTAATCCTAAGGTATGATTGACCATCTTAGTCTAGCCATTGGTTTAGGAATGGCAAGAGATGCTGAACAATAGTTTGGTTCCCATTTGATGTTGAAGGGTTCTCTAGAAATGGATCAAAAATTTTAGGTCTTGTTCTGACACTACACTCTTTAGTACTCCGTGCAAGCAAATTACTTTCTATAAAAATAAAGAAGCAATATCGGAAGCATCATTAATCTTGGTGCTAAGCATGAAATGTGCCATTTTGCTAAACCTATTCATGATAACCATGAGAGAATCTTTGCCTCGGGCAATTCGGGGTAATTCAAGGACAAAATCCATACTCAGGTCATCCCATTGTTTAGTCGAAACAGGTGGAGGCATTGCCTTCCCTTGCTCTACTTTGCTCTTTACTTTCTTACAGATGGTGCGTCTCTCAATCATACGATGCACATTACGCTTCATTTTAAGCCAAGAGAATCTATCATTCAATAGCTCATACGTTCTCCGTTCTCTAAAGTGTCCAAAAAGTCCTCCACTGTGGGCTTCTCTCACTAGCAGCTTTCTCATCAAATAGGTTACCACACATAACTTGCCACCTCTAAACAAATGACTATTCTTTACATGATACCCATCCAATGCTCTCCCTTCTTTATAGTGCTTGTATATAGGGCGAAAATGAGAATTATCCTAATATTGCTCTTTAATGCTTACAAATCCTAATAGCTTGGTTGGCAACTTAGTGAGTAGAATATGTCTCCTCAATAAAGCATCAGCAATTATGTTGTTTTTGCCTTGCTATACTTAATAACAAAATTAAATCCCTCCAAAAATTCAATCCATCGGGCTTAGCGTTTGGAAAGTTTTGTTTGGTTTCACAAATATCTCAAGAACTCATGATTTGTATATATGACAAAAACCTTTGGAAAAAGATAATGTTACCATATACGGAGAGCTTGAATTAGGGCCAAAAGTTCTTTGTCATAGACAGAGTAGTTTAATTGTGCTCTTCTGAGTTTCTTGCTATGATAGGTGACAAATCGGCCATCTTACATCAACACAGCTCTGATGCCAACACCTGATGCATTTCATTCAAGTTCAAATACTTTGTTAAAGTCTAGTAGAGCCAAGATTGGCGCAAAGGTCAACCTCCTTTTCAACCTTAAGAAAGTTGCTCTCATCTTTCTCTCCCCACTTGGACTCCATATTCTTTTTTGTAAGTTCAATCAAAGTCGTTACAATGGTATTGAATCCTTGGATAGTGTAATATCCCATAAATTAGCAATCAAGACATGAACATATGAGTAATAAGACAAAGCCCTATCCATGTACGATTAGGATCAATAGTTAATCTAGGGCATTTAGGGAAAATAAACCAATTAGGATAGAAACTTATGAGAAACATGATAACCTTAATCTAGAAATTCCTGTAAATTTGGAAATCTATAATATAATAAGAATATCAAAAATAGAATTAAAATAATGAGAATTTATTCTATATGAGATCCTAAAGTCGAATTTAGGGTAATCAAACTTAAATTTAGAGTTTTCGAGAAAAGTTATCTAATTGAGCCCAAACTTTATGACTAAGATAGAAAAATTAATTGAAATGACCCGGTGAAATTAGATTTTGAAAATAATTATCCAAAATCCCAATTTTACACTTAGAAGTATGATTATTTAATATAATGTAAAAATAGTCGAAACTCCTAAAATCGAACTCAGAATGCAACGAGGACTTAAAGAAAGGTTAAGTAGGTAATAAAAGAAAATAATATAGCATAATATATTATATGAGTATACACGTATTTTTATGAGTATATTTAGTATATATAATAAATATACTAGTAAATTAACCTAAAAATTACACAATTATATACAATATGTTCTAAATTCATAAAAATAATTAGAGAATATATCTTAAAAATAAAATATATGTTAGGAACATTATTATATGAGTACAAATACACATTACATGTGATATAAATATAGGATATATATACTTGCCTATTTATAAAATAACTAAATACTATTATAATATATATATAATATCAATATTTAAGTCAATTCCCTATCAAAACTTATCTAAAATCATTCCCAATTGTTGGAAGAGTTGCGTAGCATGCAAAAGGGGTTGGAATGCTAATTCAAGTTGAATTGTGAAGACAAGGCACCTCATGCTTAATTCAATCAAGAAGAAAGAGGAAAAAAAATAAATAAATAAAACAAAATAGAAGATAAATTCTCTCAACTGACTTTAAGGCAATATAAAAGGGTAAGAACTCTAGACATGTGAGGTTTGGCAACTTGGAATTTAAGGAAGTAATAGGATAATTGTAGAAAATTAAGAAAAAAAATAAGAAAAATTATACAAAACAGAACAACTACCATGCCTCCACTATACTCGACTCAAACGACCACCTGACGACCAACCCAACTGGCCACCACCGGTCTAGGTAGCGTCTAAGCCGTCCAACAANACTACTTCTTCTACTTGCTCTAACACTTACAACTAACCTCCAAGTAACTACAATACACTACCACAACAATCACCACTTACAAGAAAGTATGAACAACTTACCTAAACGAAATCTCTACTCGGATAGCAAAATGATGCGAGCCGAAGCCAAGGATTGATAAGACCGGTCGCAAGGATGAGTCTAAGCTTATAGAAAGCTTGAAGAACAAAATGGGAATCGCTTAAAAATAGGGAATAGTAAATAAGCAAACCTAAGAATAGGTCCAAGGATATAACACACCAAAGAACTTTCAAGAACTCATAGCAAAACTCGATATTACGCACAAGATGGTCCAATGAGATTTCTCATCACCTAACCTTACTTAAGGGTTAAGATAAGAGTGAAGTAAGTAAACAAACCGTAAGCAATGTTCATAGAGAAAGAAATATATTTAGTATGATGATAAGATATTTTGCGGCTACGTTATAATGTGGTATTTATACCCCAGATATTAGGGCATCCTACCTAAAATGAAAAAGACTAAAAGGGTAACACCCTAAAGAAGTAATGTACAAGAAATGATAAAGGGTAAGATTAAAAATACAACAAAGATGGTATCTTATACGGAAGATTCTATCATTTGTTTACTCGGACACATGGCTCCTTGCAGATGGATGACTTTCTAACATAAAAGACAAACTATATGTTTAGGATGGTGACTGCCGAGTCGAGCAAAGGTGGTAGGTTAGCCATATCAAGCTAAGTAGATAATTCTTCCAAAGTGAATTTGCCTTGGACATATTCAATATGGCTTGAGTTCAAGTTGACTATGCTAATGGTAGAATGAGCTAAGCTGACATTCAAGTGTAATTCAAGTCAACAGCAGGAGACGAATGATGAGTGTGAGAAGGTTCAGCTTAGCTAGGGTATTAGGTCAGCAAATTGCAGTAGCTTGGACTCCTTAGTAGTAGGTCGTAAAGAAAGAATTTACCTAGCCATGCTTTTTAGCCATTGGGCTTGGGCTCAAGTTAAGGGTCTGGTGGTTTGATTCTTATCACCTATAGTCAACCAACCCCCTAACCAACATGTAGTCGACCCTAGCCAACCACTCCACAATTGATTAGCCCTCCTTATGGTGATTAATTTGCCATCCCTACCTTATTCTATTTCCCCCATTTTAAGTTGATAATTGGATCCTTTAGGCTTTAACATGATTAAGGTTGAAAATCTAATCCTAGAACTATTAAGCTTTAATCACCTCAATAAAAGAGGGAAATAAATTTAAGATTAGATTTACGATCTTCATATACATTATATACTGATCACTAATCTATATTGAAATAGGTTTTAATCTTAACATACATGGTACTATCAAGCCTTTGAACGCATTATAGGTTTGTAGCAACCGTTGTTTGCTCCTTACACATAAAGTTTTTGAACACATCATAAGTATGTAGCTCTACTATTTATTCCTTACATGTGATGGGATTGATTAAACCTAACTAAAATGAATAGTTGGAATTATTAATTGATGTTTTGCCTATGCTTGATATAATAAGCTGCAGTCCATATATGTAATTAGTATCAATGTATTAGATTGCAATGTAAGTTTAACTGACTTAATCAGTCTAGGCTGCAATCCAACTGTAATTGATGTAATCAGTATGTTTTGGATTGTGATCCAATTGTAGTAAGTGTAATCATAATAATATTTGGGGTTATTATCCAATTGTAAATGTTATTATTATTTGAGCTACTATCCATTATTTGTATGAAGTGGAATATGAGTTATTCCAAATTCTGATTGTTAGAGTTATGATGTTTGATAGATCAATATTACCCAGATAATAAACTAACCATTTACTATATTTATTTATAAACTCATGTGCAAGTGTTGTACATGTGTGCATTTGCATAACACGTATATTAAGTTTCATGACTCACCTTGCCGGAGTTTTAAATATCAAGTATTTTGTTTGATATTTGACTAGGATTGAGTTAGGACTAACAATAATACAATTGGAGACTTATGAGTGAATTTAAATAAGAAGAGAACAATGAGTTTTTATAATTGTAATTTTGTACCTTTTTTTTTTTTTTTAATAATTGAGAGTTTAAAGACTACATATTTATGGTATTTAGCAGTCTAGCCTTTGCAATTTTTATGTTTTGGTATAAATACATAGCAAAGCGCAGTGGCATCTCATGCTTGTAGCATGAGAAAAAAAATATGAACTGATATTTAATTAATTGAAACATATAATAGGAAGGAGGACTTAGTAGTTGGTCCGACATCTTATTCCACCGTAATTTCATAAATTTTTATAGATATCTTTATTATAATTTATCTATTTATATATTTTTGCTCGATGTCGACGTTTCCGGGACTCCTCTATTCATTTTAGCAGCCATTAACGCCGCTGCGTCATATGGCTAGGTGTGGCTTCTCAATATGTGGTGCATCAACCATTCAAAAATAGATATTTGCCACTTGCCGGCAACATTTTTTAGATAGAAATTTGTCTTATCTCACCTAGCTTTGGCTACATCTCCATTTTCTAAAGCAAAGTCGAATATGATGGAAACTAATCAAAATTGATTTCGTGGTTAATCAATTTTTAATATACTCCATCTGACACTGGAATATATTTTAGTACGATCATTTTAATATTTAAGCTAACTATGATAAAAAATAATAATAATAATAAATTTTAATGAAATAAAGCGAAGAAAGAGAGAGAGTCTTTTTATCGATTCTCATCTCCTATTTCTAAAAGATGAGGTTTAACTATTTTCGGATCAAGCTTTTAGAACTTGAGCCACGTCCTAAGCCGATTGGTTTGAAGCATAGAACTCGTATCACACAAAATATCTATCAATACCATCAATTATTATTTAAAAAAAACTACTTACGTTATGTTAGATCTTGTCTTATTATAAAAAGTTTGCAGCTTGCAGTTGTCTTTATTGTTTTATTGTCATGCCAGAGTGAATGTAGATGGCCTTTTTTTTTTTTTTTTTTTTTTTGGAAAAAAGAAAGAAAGAAAACTGAAAACAATAACGTTACCTCATGTGGTTATTTTGTAAGTCTCATTTAGGGATGATTACAGAAGGTCCGAAACTGTTTCAACACGCAGATTGTCGCGATGGAATCTACTTTCTTTCAGTTGGAATCTCATTTTTCAATAAAACAGAATCTAAATTGTTTAAAAGGCTCTATAACGATTACATTAACGTTTGCAACCTAAATGGGAAGGTATCTAACAAAACTAAATAAGAGCTAAATGTAGCAAGAAAAAGACAAAAGAAGGTATCCACGATCCACTTTTCAAACACTTTTAGCAACCAAAAATTGATTATTGGCCAACAAATTGTTACGAAAAAAAGAGGCTGAACATGATTTGAACATTTATCGTTAGATCGGTTGGGTGATAAACTCAAGATGAATACATTAGCTTCCTTCACAGTTACAGTTCTTGTATTTGGCTACGTGCATGAGAGTTTTTTTTTTTTTTTTCATCATAAGAGTATCCAGCAGAATATATATATATATATATATATATATATATATATATGATGAAATGGAGTTTTATACGAATATTGACTCTTTGTTGAAAAATAATACGAGAAAGGATTAGTTTTTAAAAAATATATAAGTATAATATACTGAAAGTACATTAAGTAAATACAAATTTAATTATTTTTTTTTTTTTATATTGAAGGTATATAGTTGATGCACCTTCAATGTAATTAGTTATAATTGAAAGCACATACAATGTAACAATTATATATGCCCCAATCCACGTAACCATAATTCATTCTTACCTATATTAATTTCTGAAATTTTCAAAATATAAAGAAAACTCATAATTGAGTACCGAACCATTTTTTTATACAAGTGTACGTCTGAAACAGATAATAATCTATAACTTATAAGCATGTTATTTATTTATTTTATTAATAATCAACATTAAGCAATTTTTATTTTTAGAAAAAAATTTGTTACGTTATTACGTAGATTTTATAATCGTAGATATATCGTAAATTGCATAAATTATTAATATTTCATAAAAATTTATTGTATGTTGTATAAATTTAGGATTATTTTACATTGCAGTGGATAAATTATACGAATGTAGGTATGAATAATATTGAAATGTAAGTGGAAATTGTTATGTATATATATATATATATATATATTTTATGGTGTCTTTTATTGTGTTGAGTCGAATTAGAAAGTTAAAACTAGGTAGTTGTGTCGACAACGCAGCTTAACAAGATAATTAAGTCCATTTTGTAAAGTTATCGCTCGATGTGTAGATAAAGTTTATAATGTCATCTAAATATTCAGTTTATTATGGCATTACTAGGGTGGAAATGATATATTACGTGAAATTTATTATCTATGCAAATAGAAATATAGTGATGAGTAGTTGGAAGCCGAAGTATGATAGGAAGCCCGTTAAGAAATTGAAAATTAGAAAAGATTCAAACTTCTCTCATTTCAGTCAGAGAATTTGTGGATGTGTTGAACTCGACCCGAGTGGTGTTGAACTCATGCACATGCATCCTTTTTTCCATAATACTAGAGTTATCTACAAGTTGATGGCTATTAAAGACAATGAGAATATTAAACATTTCATTAAGATGACAGAGTCTTTAGAGAACGAAGTATTCAAGAAGTATACATAAGGCACATTGGAGAATCGAGTGCCTGGAATAAGCATGAAATACATGAGCCAGACAATCCAACCCTTCCAGATCCCAATATGTATTCAACAATGACCGGTGCAAAGCAAACAAATGGGGATCAATGAAAGAATCGTACATGGATTTCTCTGAGTATGGGTACATGAATATCATAGAGGAGCAGCTTGACGAAGCATTGTATCCCATTATCGAACATGAAGAGTTTTATGATCCGTATGTAAAGAGAATGCACATGGATATAAATGTCGATGATGGGGAGAATGCGGTAGATGTGGATGGTGATAAGGATGATGGGGATAGTGATGGTGATAGTGATGGTGATAAAGATGATGTTGGCCTCGAAGATGACCATGCTGAGGATTTGGGAGAGGCCCAAGTGAGACCATATGTTAGCAGGAGTAGTATGTCGGTCCGGACACTTCGCGGCAACGGCCCTAATAGGCCATACCATTGAACTGGTGAAGTATTGTCAAGTAAGCAATTTGAAAACTTTCCGCAAATAAACGAACCTATTAATAGGCTTATCAAAAATCATATCCCATTTTACAATAGCCAGTACAATGGATGAGTAATGTCATCATCATTTCCAATCAATTCCTTTATTAAAGAGGTGTGATTTGCTAACTTAATGAATGTTTCTTTAAGAGGCAACCTATGCACTACGAGTGTGGCACGATGAGATGTTATTACGTAAAGATGAGTGGGATATCCCTATACATCCTAAGGTAGAGTCTTACATATAGGAGGCTGGGTTCTGGGGAGTTGTACAGCTCCCATTTATTATGTTGGATTGGCATTTGATTACGACAGTTGTCGAGAGATGGAGGCTTGAGACACATATGTTCCGCCTACCTATTGGAGAGACAACCATCATACTGCAGGATGTTGAGGTCCAGCTTAGACTTCTAGTTGAGGGGTTCCCGATGGTAGGATGGACAGAGACTGATGATGAGGAGAGTTGGGGTGACGTAGGGGAGAGACTACTAGGTGAAAGGCCTGCTCAGATAAAGGATGCTCGCTTATCTTTGACGTAGTTACGAGAGTACTTCTAAATACTTCCTTGTAAGGCCAACAACAAGATGGTCTGACAGTACGTGCGTACGTACATACTTAACTTGATAGAAGGATTTATATTGCAAATAAATCCTCCAGCCTTATTCACCTGATGTTCCTGCCATTACCGGAGGACTTCTCAGTAACTGGGCAATTTAGTTAAGATAACGCTTGCTTAGCATGGTTGTATTAACAATTGTGCTCTGCCTTGTCATCTGACATGTATGAGTTAGGAGAGGCCACAATTCTACTACAGGTCTAGGCTTAGGATAGAGTCCCACGTGTTCTACCCCCCCCTTCTTCCCTTAGTCGATATGGGTTTATTATCGATGGAGATAGGCTATTGGCAACTAGATGAAGGGTAGTACAAGATACAACTCAACATCCAATGCATGCCATAGATGCAAATCGCACTGCTTTTGACATGCAAATGACACAGCAAGTATGATATTATAAGTTATCCTCTTTGTTATTCTTTTCTTGGCCATAAGTGATAACCATCGTTATTTGACTGGTTGTTTATTTTTATTTTCTTTTTCTTCTACCATTTAGGTTATTTTGGGGCCTTATACAAAAGAGTTGCTGCAATTACTGCCTCACTTCTATATTGCCAGGCGATACATTTAGACTATCCCAATACTACTCATATGTTTCCACATCATTGAATGGTGCTTTCCAGACTGTATCATCCAACAATTTGGTAGATATCAGTACGTTCCACAAAAGATCAACACCTCATAACAGCTCCACTAGCTGGACCTCTAGGGTAGGATGGATGTTGACTGGATCAATATACACTATTACTAACCGTGGTATAAACAGATTAACCAACATTATATTACATACTATAGAGCTGTCATTAGTCGATTAGTACATATATCTAAAATCATTCACTATTTTATTTTTCACTCGTTTATACTTGTTATCATGTGTACCAACATTTGTTTTCTTTACTTATTTCAGATAGACTCACTGAGGAGTATCAGACTGGCACCTAACTATCCTACAGCGCTTGGTATTGTAGATGGGTCACTTGACTTCATTAAGTAGCACAGTAGTCTTATCCTTTACCCACAACAAGAGGGTATATATAAGCCATCTCATATGGACTACGGCGGGGAACAAGGACCATCTAATGACGAGAAGATGCCACCTCCTCGTGTACCACCTAAGAGTAGAGCTAAAGTTCGAGAAGATAGGGCTCGAAGGGTACATCGTCGGGTAGACCTTAGTGACAATATCTTACCACATGCCCGTCATTCCATAGACCTAAGGCATATCAGTGAAGAATACAGCACATACCATGGGTTAAGTGTTACCTCCACTTCAGGAACCAAATCCAGGTCTAAGGCTGGATGTAGCTCATACATGACTCTTGAGTTTCAACAACATTTTGATCTCATGACTCTACCAACTTCTCAAGAGCAATGTTCCTCCCCCATACAATCATCCATGGGTGAGGACATCACTCAGCTACATCTGGGCCATCTAGCCGACTTAGCTCCTCCTAAGGAACTTGAGCTCAACAATCCACCACTTGAGCCTACTCAAACACACAATAGACGAGGGTGTTCACTTCTTTCCCGTGTCGTGAAGACCTTACCAATTGTGATTTTATGTAATTGATTACTATATCAAACTTTCCATTCAGTTTATAAGTTAATGGTTGGAAAAGCATTACTTTATTGTTTCGACCAAAGGAAAATTAGTAGGTAAAATGGAAATTGAACTGAAGGCACATCAAGTGAATGTGCCTTCAGTATAAATATTTACACTGAAGGCGCATACAATTGATGTGGCTTCAATTCAAATTATGATACTGAAGGCACATTTAATGCACCTTCAATTCAATTTCTAGTAGAGCCTTCAATTCAATTTCCAGTAGAGTAGCCTACTAATGAACTGAAGGCGCATCCATTATATACACTTTTAGTGTAAAAAACATAAATAACCGAAGGTACATTTACTTGATGTGCCTTCAATATACTATATTCGTATTTTTAAAAAAAAGTATCCATTTTCTGTAATATTTTTCAAAAAAGAACCCGTATTTGTATAAAACTCTATGAAATGAACCAAAGGTAATTATGGATGGATACTTGAAATTTGAACCTTTAAGTACAATTAGCATATAGAAGAATATTCTATAAATATAAAATCAATACAAATGAAATACAATTACTATATAATGACATAAATATATATTATTTAGTAGAAATTATTTTCTATGACTAATTTTCTTTAGCTTTGGTTATTGTAAAACACATAGATGAATGCAAAATAATTAAAATAATTTTCAGTGAGAGCAATGTAACATGCTAAAAGCAAGTATTAAGACGATATTAGAAAGGTGTTGATTTGAATATAAAGATAAAAATAAAAAATAAAAAAAGGGCTCTTTGAGAAATGATATTGCATTTTCTTAGTTTAGACAAATGCTTTTTTTTTTTTTTCCCAATTACTCTATTGGGTCATCCTTTTAAAGGGGGATGCTGATAGATGATGAGTTAGATGGGATGTAAGGAATGAGTGTAGAATGAGAAAATATCAAATGTGGCGTTATAGAGTATATATTCATACTCTATGGGATCATCTTCTCTCTTTTACTTTTTTTCTCTGAGTTTTTTGAATGGGGGACATAGAAATCGGAAAAAAAAAAAAAAAAGACACTGTAAGATTAATGTCTTTTTAGTTAATAATAGTATTATGTAAACCAAAGTCCTCACGGAAAATTAACCAAAGTTAATAAAGGTAAATCAAGAAAGAGGCCGTTTCAAAAAAAAACTAAACCAAAACTCAACCTAATTTTTGCTTCTTCTTTTTTTTTTTTCACTACTCTTAGCTTGAAAATTTCTAACGAATCGTTGATTTCTTTTTGGTTGAGATATCTCGAACCTAAAAGGAGAGAAAAAGCATTGATCGAGAAACTTAAATACAATGTACATTTTTCTAAGTACACAAGCATATTTAGAGAAATTATATATATATATATATATATTTATAAACATAATATGACATATAAATGTATACAGTTATATATAGCTTTACCAAACAAATTATATGTACAAAAATTAAGAGATAATCAAGTAACCCTATTATATAAAGTAACTATTCATACTCTACTTGCTTGAACAAGTTTTGGGTGAATAATGAAGATCATAAGGTAGGTCTAAGTAATAATTTTGTAAAACTTACTCCTATTAGTGAGGATATAGGTATAATGTCTTATGTCTTGTATCCACAGTAGACTGTTTAAAGGTATAATAAAGGATAGATTTCAAGATACATTATACTTATTAATATTAAATATTATCAATAAATAAAAAAATAAATAAGAATGCTACATTTTTTTTTACCAAAAAATATTTTATTAAGAAAGAAAGGGTCCAAACATGAAAAATGCAACTCTAAACCTAAAACTGCCTTTCTCTTTCTTCTATACATTTTATTTCCGTTCCACTTCTTCTTTCCCATTTTTGATGTGCTAACTTTATTTTAGTAATGTCATAATAATAAACGAGAATATTTGCATACACATATTTCAAACTATTAGCCAAGTGCAAAAAGAAAATTTTTGACATGTAAAAAGAATTTGCTTGAATTTGCTATCAATAAACACGAAATGTAGAGATCTATATAAGAGAAAAAAAAATTTACAAATCTTATAAAATATCTTATACTTTATAGGTTTTATAAAATATAGGTTCTATAATAGTCTTAAGGTATTACACTGTTTGCTTCACTTCTAAAAATTTGAAAATCTATACCTACAATATTAAGTATGGACATGGCATAATAACCTACCCTAACCTAGCCTATCCTACCCACTTGGAACAACTCACCCCTATATAATAAATATTATATCGGAAGCCTTTGCACCAGTTCATAATTATTATGTTTTGGTCATTCATAAGCTTTCCTCTCTGGTGCTTCATTTACATCACCTTTTGGCTATTTACAATATTTTGCTCTTTACGTTATTAATACCCTCCACCAATTTACAATTTCTTTTAGTTTTGTTTCTTCTTGATGATACCTTTTGAGCATTTATCATTTTCTGTTTGCAATTTACACGTTTTTATTAACAAAAATAATTGGCCATGTATAATTTATCATTTTTTATCGCATATACCTCTTCATTTCTAATATGTTTTTTTCCCCCTTTTCCATTTAACAAATTTTTCCCTATATATCAAAAGATACATCCTCCCTACAAATGATGATACATATAAATTTGCAACATCTGTACGAGTTATTGTTAATAAATGATTTTACACATGATTAAGGAATTGTAAGTTGTTCTGAATAACACATCATTTTATATAAACGTGGATATGCCAACCATTTTCGTATAAAAATTACAATGTGCAACGTATATTTATGTAATAAATAGTTGTATAGAAAATTCATGAAAAATATTATTTTTTATACCAATCCCGATAGTCTTTCAAGTAAGTTTATTATTTTCGTTCACATAATATAATTTGAAATCAAAATCTACACATAACGCAAGGGTTGAGCTAATTAGTTTACAACCTAAGGAACAAAACATCTTGACTTGGCTGCCCCAAGCAAGTAGTATAATTCATGATAAAAAATCTTGAAACGCCATTGAGATATAAAACGATAAAAATATAACATCTTATATACATGTAGCATATAAGTTAAATATGATACCAAGCACTCAAAGTAAATTTCACGGTAACCCTTTTTTCCACTAAAACGAGTAGCAAAATTAATTTTTTCTTTTTTAATCCCTCATTTTTATATGTAAAAATCAATGAACGAGAGAGTCAGAGCCTAATTAATCTAGAAGAAATCTAGGGGGGACTGATTACTTTGCTTACACAGGACATATATCCGACACACACACACACACACACACAAAAAGATATGCAGTACTCATGAACATGGAAAAAAATCAATGTTCTTTTCGCTGGAGGAAAAAATGGTAGTAGAACTGTAGAAATGAATTGAATGTCACATATGTCTAACCCGCAAAATTTCTAAAGAAAAATATAAACAAGAGATGGCAATGGTTAACCTACATCATCACACGGATCAAGTAATAAAATTTTAACACCTCTCTCCTGTGGATTTATGTATATAAAGTTACAACATCCCTGCGGTATCCTCTTACCATCAAGAGTCTAGGCACATTCTCAACCAACAAATCCATGTACTCCATGTAGAAATATGCGGGATGGTTTAGAGGGGGTGGAGGTAAACTCACAAGCACAACCGCAGCCATCCTCGAATGTCTGAGAATAGTTGAGTTCAACTTCAATGTAGTATAAAGAAACTTCTCCACCTGCTGTTCATTCACGGAAACAGCCTTCCCATCAGCCATTAGAGGGGTTCCATCCCTCTCCGCTGCAGCCTTCATGTCAGCTAAATAATCGGCAATCCGTTGCTGAGCGGCAGCGAATGCTTCCAAAGATTCATCAGGCTGGGATCCACCCTCCACATTCACATCCCATGACTTCATCGATAAAACAATCACTTCAGCCTGCATTCGAAGATCATAAAGAAACTTCCTTACGTCAGCTTTGAGTTCCTCGGCGTCAGAGTCCTCTTCTGCGATACAGAACACCTGAATCTTACAACTTTCAAAGCTCTCCTTTGTGAGTAGAAGTTGTGAAAGCAGAAGCATGAGGCCACCATCCCTAACAATCCAGTACAAATCGATTGTGCCATACTGCCTTTGGTACTCATTAGGCCATTCATCAAGACCCTTGATAATGACAACTGCTTTGTTTGCAACGATGCAGTCATTAATTATCCCAGTAAATGTTGTAGGGATTTCTGTGAGGTTTTCACGACGCCATATTTCAGGATACCGCATAACTACAATGTTTGGCTTCAGGTTACCAAGTCCCATGGTTTGTACAATGCCACGGAAGCCTTCAGACATACTGGGAGCCACAACAATCTCAGCCACACCTTCACAATTTTTGTAGTCAATGTAAGTCCCAAGATTCTTGCAGGAAGTCTTAGCATCTTCAGCACATTCATGGTAATCTCCATCAAGTATGGAGACAAAGATGGACATTCCTCTGCCTTTCTTCTTCATACAATTTGCAAAATCTGCAAGCTTTGGATGGCATGGCACATTTTCTGGAAGCTTTCCCCAAGGCCGGCAGAAAATAAGAGGGATAGGGTACCAATTCTTTGGATGCACTTGGCTTGCTGCAATCATCACAAGAGGTAGATCATCATATGCACCACTATTACAATTAATTTCCACAACCATGCCACCAAAAAAAGGAAAAATCTCAAATAATATACATATACATACATACATATATATATATATATATATATATATAGAGAGAGAGAGAGAGAGAGAGAGAAGATTTTAATCTATCATAATTAGCAAGCTGATGGGGGTCACACTGTGGCAGCAACCATAGACAACAATTCTGATGGAGCAGCTTCAGCACTTTGACAAGGGAAAGGGTCAGTATCTGGTGTTAATTGGAGATTGCAAAGAAGAATTTACTACATCTTCTGCTAACAGGGACCTAAAGCAGTAGCAAATATTTTCTTGAAGAGCAAATTTTTCTGGAACAAAAGATGCCCTTATATTTGAGGAAGAAAACAAGCTATTTTCATCATTAGTTCATTTCGTAATAATGAAAACTTTAAAAGGGAACCACTCAAGTACATGATATTTTCTTTTCTTTTTGGTCAGCACCATGACATATAATCTTGAAGGGAGGGATATGCAAATCCAGTAATTGGAAAAACTAAACAAGATATATAGTAGTTTGTTAAAAATATTCTGGGCCAAAACTTAAAACCAAGCAACTTCAGTATACATAAAAGGCATGACAAAATGGATGCAAGCAAAATTCCCAAAACATGAAGCCATACCTCCTAGTGATCGAAGACTGCGAAGGGCTAGTTGAAAATAGGCACTTTTAAAACCATCACCCCAGTCACCAGCCTTTCCTTTGATGCTCACATAATAATAGATAAGACTTGCGAGGGCTAGGGATACCACAGTGAATGACCAGGAAATCAAGAACATAATCACTGCAGAAACAGAGAAGAACATTTCATAATCAAATACCATAGACGAATTCTTATGCACATGCAAAAGAAAAAATAGAGCATGCATTCTGATAAAGCATCAACTCTGTGATCACTATCTACAGAAATAAAACTCATAATATCACTGCTTTGATTAATACAAAACAAACACCCAAAAAAATTCCTTCAGAACCTGGAAATACTCTACAAAATATTCTCGTAAGGCTGTGGATACTTAGGATCCTCCACCAAAAGAAACCAGGGTCAGACCCATCTACACTATATGTTTTACTGCTAAGTTTACCAATGGATCCATAATATCATTCACCACAAGATCCCATATCTCTAGTTCAATGGGCAAACATTCAGAGGAAGTCTACCCAAAAAAAAATTCAGACAAAGTCTATAGTCATTAACAACAGGACACTCAGACATATACTAGAGCAATCGAGAGCCATACCAATACACAGTGATGCTCCAAGTAGAGAGAGGCTCCAGTGATGGAACTTCCACCGAGGACGCCAACTAGGGGCATCTAGGAGATCTAGAAGGAAGCAAGACAAATTCACACCAGCATAGCATAGGAGGAAAAACATGGTAATAGTCGGAGAGATAAGATCCAGATTCCCAATTACCACACACCCAATACAGAGAAATGCAGTAAAGAAGGTAGCAATGTGAGGTTCACCCCCATCAGAGACCTTGAAATAGTTGAGAATGGGAAGGATATCATCATTTGCTATAGCTGCAAGCAAACGTGGGGCACCTGTAAGGCTTTGAAGAGCTGCACCTAATGTAGAAAGGATGATCCCAACGTACACAATTAGTGGGAAAGGCCAGGCAATTGTAGCAGTAAGAAGCCTGAATATACAAAAAGGTTAGGAGACAGGTTTCAAAGCTTATACCACAAGGAATATGTACGCATCCTGTGATTATATGGAGGAAGTGGCTATAATGTGTTGAAACATTTGGCAGACACAAACTAAACAAACCACATTTGCAGAAAGCAGATGATCCTACAGAAGAAATCCAAGTAGATAGCCTCATGATAACAAAAATTTCGCAGCTGACTGAATGAAGATTTGAAAACCAATCACCTGCTGTGATTTCCATATTTACTATATCAACTAGGTTGAGGCCCGTTTATGCATGAGCTTTTCAATTTTGTTTAATGTTATCAACTTACTTTTAACATCACAGATGAATAGTTTAAGACACATGATGATGGATAAAAAGACTACGCAATCAAAGAAATTTCCAAATGAAGACTCAAGAAAAAACTGATAGTCAGTACTATATTTCTAAAACATCTAATGTATTCCAATAATATAATTAATATAATATGTTACTTCACTCCTTGTTATAGTAGCAAACTATGATAGTGTAGATGTTCAATGCAATCTGCATATAATAGAAATTCAGTGCATTATTCCTAACACTATAATTAAACCATCTAATTTATTCAAAGTAATTATGTTTCATATGATCCAAAATAGCCGTAAATGCCAATTATTGGTTTCATTTATCACTTTTTTGCATGTAATTTCACCTTGTAATGTTGACATTCAGTCATTTCTTACAACGTAATGCTTTAAAGATTTTCACCTAATGAAATGTTTAAAAGATTATTTTATTGATTTAACTTAATTATTGGTTTTGAGTGAAAAGAAACACAAGCGCCAATTTTTTATATTTTATCATATGTATGATTGCCTAGTCTTAGGAGGTAAATTTGAAAAATAAAATACAAATAGTTAATTCACCAAATTTGCATGATTGGATTTAAATTTATTTTAACCCCATATGCAGTAAATTACTCATACATCCAAAGTGACCAATTCAGACAATAAAAAGTGAATGCAATGGAATCACATGGATATTATTTTTCATTAGCTTGACTCTCAGTCAAATGAATAGCACGATTTATGTAATATGTATTATACCCCAATAACTCAAAAACCACTTCAATTATAGTACCATAATTCTCTCTTGTGAATAGTATTAAACTGAGAATATATAACTACCATATTGCAGATATAGCTACAATAATACATTCGCAATATGTATTTTTTCCTACTATTTATCAATTGGACCAGGCCTTCTCTTTTTTCTTGTCGATGCAATAATTTTTATTTTTGGGTTCATAGTTCACTCCGTGGCATCAGTTAGCATTCTATTGTCTTGGCCTTCTTGCTCTGGGTTCACAGTTGCAGTTTCTAGGCTACCTAGTTCCTTTCCACCATCATCCAAGCTATCTTCTTTCTCTATTCACTTCCTTTTCCTTCAACCATGACAATCCAACATTATCTCCATCAAAAAGCATAGGAAACCTACCTCAGCTCCCTTATCATCTAAATCCAAAATGCCTTGTATCTCTAGCAAAAAACTTGTTTCAGACCCTCTAAAATCTCCTTCAAACTCTCCACTTTCCCCTAATGTTGAACCTAACACTGCCCTGAAGCACGGGAATACTGCCTTGGGAATAGGAAAGGTAGTTTCGGCTTGTCTTCTCAGCTTAGAGGAATGGGAAAGGCCTTCCAGATTCCTGGCAATGCTGCAGAGGTTTCAAATCCTGTTGATGGTTCCAAGGAATAACCTTTCCTACTTCATAGTACTCCTGCTACTGAGGTTAGAGTTGACCCAGGAAAAGTTTTTTGTATAGGAGCTCTCTACCTTTATCCCCCTTGAAGAAAGCCTGTTCAAACATTCCCATCTAAATAAAAGTTCACCAACATGGAACTTGGTGATGCTCCTCGTCTAACACAAGGCAACCTTCTATGATTCTTGTTTCTGATTCTCTTTCTGCTGGACATCCCTGTTCTACTGATTTACTTCTGCCAAGTTTGCTCCCACTCTCAATTTAATGCACAGCCTGAAGTTAATGTGAAAACTACTTCCCTCCAGTGAACAATGGCAACAAGTTAGTAGTGGCTCCTCCAAGAGAACTGGCAAAGTATGGAGAAAAAATCTAGAAAAATATTTTGGTTGGTTATTCCTTGGGTCAATGCCTCCCCCTTTCCAAGGAGAAATTGCTCAATACCTTTGAAACAGAGACGGCCTAGTAATGACACAGGGCTTTCTTCTTCAAGTTTTCTTATGAAACCTCAACTAGTGAAGGTTTTCAAAGTAACCTAGTACCTTCTTCCTAGTCGTTATTTGATCCCAACACTGGCAAATTGGCATGTCCTTGGCAAGAGTCAAGCGTAACTCCATCCTGGTTTGGGTTCAACTTTGGAATGTACCAAAGGAGCCTTTCCACAAGCAAAGAATAGGACATGTGATAAGCAGATTGGGGAAGCTGTTGTTGATGGATTTAATATAAACAAGAATATAGCAGTATACTAGAGCTCATGTGGAGTTTAAGGCCTTTATGGAGTTTGTGCAACAATTAAAGTCTAAGGTTTGGCTGGTTCAAAAGTGCCAGTGGAAGTGGGGTATCAATGGCTACCTCCTAGACATGGTTCTTGTCTTGTTTTTGGCCATAAGGAAACTGTGTGCAGCAAGAAAGAAGTTTAACCTGCCTCCTTGCTTGTCCCAGTCGCTACTGCAGAGAAAGATGGGCAAGTTGTTTCTCCAAAAAAGTTTGGCAAGGCCCCTAGGAGGTAGCCATTGATAAGGAGGAGTCCCCTCCTAGGGAGTCAATAGGAAGTCGGTTGAATTGTTGGCCGGTGACTGGAAATTTCCAATCAGTAACTGGAAAACAAAGGCCGACAAGTGGGAGATGGCAATCAAAATTTGGAGAACGAGTTGCTGACGTCACGTGGAGGTCAGTGTTTGGGAGTGGATGAACGGAGGAGGTGGAAAATGGACAGTGGCAGTCCAATATAAGTGGAGATTGGTCAAGAAGGGTGTTTGGAGGCCAAGAAGTCAAGTTTGATGTCTGGAAACCAGAATAGAGGCTTGGTGAACAAAGAGAGAAGAAATTGAGTTTTCGAGGAACCTGATGATCATTACATGTCAATGCTTCTATTATACCAATTTTTGAAGGAGTATATTATCTACACTGGTTAGCCTTGACAGAGCAATATTTTGAAATTCATAGAACTGGCTAAGGTTGAAAAGTAGCTCTGGCAGCTATGATGATGCATTAAATGTCCATTTATTGCATCAAATGCTTCATCGCTGCCTTCCACATCTTGATCAGGAGACATTAAGCAAGAACTCTTGCTTAGATATGGAGGTCAGGCCGCAAGTGATGCATATGAGTGTGTGTCTACACTTCAACAGTCCACTTCGGTCACTGCTTATTTTGAAGACTTCAAAGCTTTAACTTCCTTAATTCCAGAAATAACTGAATTAGAACTTCTTGGCTATTTTCTTGGTGGGTTGCACCAAGATATTAGGCCAAGAGTTTGCACTTTGAGACCAATTTCATTAGCCGAAGCCATGGAAGTGTCACTCACAGTTGAGAAAGAGTTTGATTATGGGATTGCTACCTCACATCAAGTGCAATTTGGTGATGTTAGTAAATCTGGTCAAATTGATAGTGGGGTACAATGGCATGCTACCTTGCAATATTAAGGTCCTTCAAACCCCATACATGCTGGGAATTTCAACAATTCGTAGCCTTGGAGATCAAAATCCAATGGTACCAATGTACCTGTTTCTGGCGCCTCCAAACAACTTGCAAGTGGCAAGGAAAATTCTTTTGTGACTGATGCTGGTTCTAATGGTGAGCACCAGCATCTTGGTGTGAAGGGACAGCAAAATATGTCATATTCAGAGTTTGTGTGGAAGCAAAATAAAGGCTAGTGTTTTCGATGTGACCAACCTGTTCACCCCACATAAGTGTCCAAACAAATCTTTACAGGTTTATGATTCCTTAAAGAGTGATAACGAATGGGTGGAAGTCAAAGAACACTTGATGATGATGGCTGAACTCATCCTATTATACTTTCTTATTTTTATCTTTAGGGACAATGACAACATTGAGGGGGAGGGAAATCAATATGACCCTAGATTTTAAGTGTGTAAGTCAGTGTGTGTGATGATCATGGCTGAACTCATCCTATTATACTTTCTTATTTTTATCTTTAGGGACAATGACAACGTTGAGGGGGAGGGAAATCGATATGACCCTAGATTTTAAGTGTGTAAGTCAGTGTGTGTACCGTGCTTGTGTGTTAGCTGTTATGTATGGTGTTGTGCTGATATTTGTGTTGTATTATGAATGGCAACTGTAATGAGTGAGTAACATATTTGTAAATACGGTTACTTAGAGTGAGTGAGTGACATATTTGTAAAAGAGTGAAATAGAGCCGATATAAATAATGGTTAGTAGTAATAGTCAGTTAGAAAATTAGCAAGATAGTTGGCTCGTAAGCCCCAGCAGAGAACTTACCGATCTTGGATGTGCTGTCACTGGTCCATGTAAGCTCAGCTTCACATCCTGAGGTCTCTATTTTCAATTTTATTGTCTTCCTCAATTCATCTAGTTCTTTACATCTTAACCACATATTACATCAGCTCAATAATCCCCTTGGGGCTTTGTGTACTTTACAGCCAAGAAAAGGGAAAAAAAAAAATGAGACTTAAAGGGTATCTCTAATTGATGTGGAAACCAAGATGAGAAAGAAGAAATCATCCAAGGTAAGGGGTCACATTAACACCTAGCTGGATCATTTTGTCAAGTCCAGGAGGAAGGATTTGGATAGGGGGGGAATGCAAGAATTTGGAGAGTTATGGTTGACTGTTCCTTAGACCAAGTGGTGCATTATGAGTGTGAGCATTGGGCTTCTATATTAATATAATTACTGACCAAAACAATTTTTTTTTAAGAAAAAAAGAGTAGATCTATATTATATTGTATTTAACACTTAAATATGTAACTAAGGAGTTTCTATATTAAATTTTCCTATAGCTATACAATTATAAAGTTTATGTAATTGGATAGTCAAACACTCATGTCATTCTTACTTTGTTTAAGCACCTAATAAACAACGCATCTAATGAACATTTTGTGGGGGAAGTAAATTTTTCTCATCCAATTTAGCTTAGTGGCTGCACATACTACAATTGCATTGGGACTAATCTTGCTCTATCACTATGAAGAGCAGCGACAATGTCACGTGAGTTATTAGAGCCTAGCAAGATTTAAATAATACTATTTTACACATTGCACATAAGTTATTCATTTGCAAACATACATTTTTAACCATACATAATCATTACATGACTATAAAATAGCTAAAAACTCAAGTCAAAAACAAAAGTCTCCATATACCTAAGGAGGTTAAATTTTGATTGGATACATATTAATAAAATAATTGTTTCAAATCTCTCTAATTGAGCTGCATCCTATAATATACAGTTCATTTGATCGATATTACTTAAGTTCGCTTAGTGAAAATAAATTATCTTGTAATTCATTAAAAAAATTTTCTTTATCATCTACCCAGACAGTGTTTCTCAAATTTAGATCCCTCTCAAAGGTTATTTGATCCATGCAAGTTTTCTACATTATCACACTGAAGGATCTCTCACTCATTTAATGAGCTTATAATATTTATTGATAAGAAATGAGCTTATAATATTTGATAATTTATAGTCATGACATAAGAGAATAATATTACTTTGATTTTTTAAGTAGAATTTCAAAATATTTAAAATCAGTTCTCTGAACCTTTCAATTTCCTCATCATGCCTGTTTTAGATCCTTCAAATTCCCATATTCCCAAAGTGTCCAAATGTTATGGCAAAGGAAAGTAAAGAGTCCAGGTAACACGGTTCAAAATGACAAACTAATCATGTATATATTAAACATTGATATGCAATAAAGGAAAATTACAATTTATATTTGCATAGCTTAACAAAACTTATATAGTTTATACAATTGTATAATCATACAACCCTGTCATTTTCAACATGTTGAGCAGAATACATAATATGCATCTTAATAACCATTTTTAAGAGTATGTGTTCTATATTTATCGTCTATATTATAATAGATATAATAGCTATGTACCTGTAAATATATAATATAACTATGTGTTTCATGCATGGATTATCTATAATGACATGTATGGTCAAGTAAATTAATTAATTATATGTACAGTATATTTGGCATCATAATGAAATAATGTATGGTCAAGTAAATTAATTAATTATATGTACAGTATATTTGGCATCATAATGAAATAATTTTTTCCTATTTTACATAACTGTCTCCCTCCCTCCATCTCTCTCACTCTCTAGATGCAGGATAGGTTTATTAGAAGATACAATAATTAAAAAACCACCCCTCTTCAAGAAGAAAGAAGCCAAAACTAGAAGTAAACTAAATAGTAAACAAGGAAAGGAAACTGGAGTTAAGAAAGAAGGCAATACCTGTCTGTCAAAAGTTTCTCTCTAGTGGCTAGGGCTCCAAATAATAAAGCAGAAATAATATATAGAACAGTTGTTGTGAGAGTTGCAGCAAGTGTTCCAATGGGTATAGAACGCTGTGTGTCCTTCAGAGAAGCTGATCGATTTGAACCTGCCATAATTCCAGTGACAGCAGGAAAGAAGAGCCCAACCAGCGAACTGAAACAAGAGGACAAATAAGAAGCTAGTAGGAAAGAGCAGGACCAGAAAGATGTTAATGGAAAATAATTCACCCACCCAAAACTCGGACATAAATCATCACTATTAATTAAGGACCCCTAAAATTACTATTGGACTGGCTTATCGCATGGCATGAATAAAAACTACTAATATCCTAGGAACACTTGAACCTTCCAATGTCGTACATAAAGATAGAAAATAATAATTCTGACTTGCTTTAGTTCTCTAAGTAATGTTATTAATATAAGCCCTTCTATGACCTGTCTCTCCTAAAATGACTCCTAATGAACTAATAATTATAATCAGGAAAAAAGATAACAGCATAAATTAACGAGCCTAAAGAATATATTGTTTGTTTTTTTTGGGTGAATGAGATATTTTCATTGCACAAGATGTACATAAGATGTGTACAAAAATCAAAAAACACTCCACTATTCAAGCCTATAGTGTCAGAAAACAAAAGGATACTAGGGTTGAATAATGGATAACCTATTCAAAGCCCTAGAATTTACAAAGTGCAAACTATCAATGTTCTTAAAATCGAATCTATACTATTTGTGATCTCATTCACCCCGTCTTCCATTTCTTTACTTCCATATGAAATAACATCCAACAGCAAATGCTTTCCTTTGCCTTACATTGAGGCCTCTCATGTTGGGTGCATCCAAAAAATGAGTGGTCGTGTGTCTCCTCTTCATAACAGCATAAGTAGCATGTATTTTCCTCAATGAGACCCAGGTAGCTAACTTGTCCAGCATCAATAGCTTTTTCTGCACAACCATCCATAGGATCATAGCATGTCTAGGCGCCATACTTTTATTCCAAACCAGTAGAGACCACACAACTTTAGTATCTCTAGTTCTTGCCAAAAAATAAGCTTCTCTAACAGATAGAGCCTTAGAATCTGCTTGTGCTCAAACCAGCTAGTTAGAGGCAAGCCTTACAGGTTGCAGGCCGCCTAAACCATGTGTGATTATGTTCCATCTCTCACCATGTGGCCATCTCTGATTCCCATCTGCAATGAAGGAACTCAGTAGTGTATCTTTAGGAATTCATAAAATGATCTGGCACGTTTCCCAATCCAATCTATAAGAGGTCCTTTTGGGTGCCAATTGTCAAACCAAAAGGAAATGGGCCTTCCATCCTCAACGCGCCATTTAATCAACCTCTTTGCAAGTGGTCTTGTTTGAAATATTTTCCTTCAAGACCAAGAAGCATCATTACGAATTTTAACACTCCAAAACCTTTTTCCTTTGAGAATTTCACTATTGACCCAACATGGGCAACGAGAAGAGTCCTCATCCATGCAAAGAGTCCAAATGTGTTCAAGTTAGGCAACTCTATTCCACATCTTGACATCAATAATGCCCACTTTTGGGTCTACATATATCCTTCCATTGGACCTTCGCTCTTGATCTCAAGTCATCTCCACCATTCCAAAAGAATCACTTTAATTTCATCTCAATTTGGCATAAAATTAGGGCACGAAGGATAAAGATCATTGCCCAATGAACTTGGAGAGAGAAGAGAACACTCTTAATGGGTTGAGTCCTTCCCACATAAGAAAAGAGCTTGGAAGATGAATGGTTGATTCCAGATGAGAATTTTGTGAGGAGCTCTATACAATCTGATTTAGATAAGCTAGAGAAAGATAAGAGTACCCCAAGATAATGTATGGGGAGGCCAACTTCAAAACCCATCAAACTAATGATTCACTCCTTGCTTGCAAGCGTTACGCCACTAAAAAAGATATGGCTCTTGAGGGAATTAGCTTACATATCAGAAAGCACTTGGAATTTCGTAAGACCCTCCCTAATGTATTTTAGGTATTGTAGTCTCTCTTTGATAAGATCAAAATATCATTTGCAAAACACAAATGGTTTAACTTTCTCCTTTTTAAGTTTCTCCTTCTTGTATCTCCAATGAAAGATAAAGTCTTCCTTCCCTCCTTTTTCTCCTCCCTCCCCTTTTTCTCTCATAATGCATGAGAAAACTTCCATAGCAAGAACAAAAATATAAAGGGAAATAGGATGCTCTTGTCTTAGGCCCTTCAATGATCTGAAATAGCCAACAAGCTCACCATTTATATTTATACAAACATAGGAGTAGTAATGCAAGCCATAATCCAAGAAATAAACTTATTAGGAAATCCCATAGCTTTTAATACCTACTCAATGACTCTACCTTATGTTGTCATTAGCCTTTGATAGCACATATAGCACCTTTACTATGATTATGGCATCCTCTCACTAGTTCTTGAAGCTACAAGAATATCGTCTACAATCCTTCTTCCTTAATAAAACCTAACTGTTCTTTACTTACCAAGAAAGGAAGGATACACTTTAGCTGATTCGCAGTAATCTTGGAGATACATTTGTACAATGTATTGCAGCATTTTATTGGCTGAAAATCCAAAAAAGAGGCCAGATTATCCTTCTTTGGGACCAATGTGAAATGGGTTGAATTAACTTCTTTCACCATCATACCTAAAGCAAAGAAATTTTTTACAGTAAGGTCCACATCTCTCCCACCACATCTCACATTTCTCTAAAAAAGTTGGCACCATATCCATCCGGTCCTAGTGATTTATCCTTCGCCATGAACTACATGACATTTCTAATTTCCTCATTTGTTATTAGAGACACAAGCAAATCAACTTCAAAACTAGATATTTTGTGCCTAATGATGTTTTGCACTCTATCTATCTTCTTCCAAAAGAGCCGAAGAAGAGTCAGTTAAAAGTGCCCAAAAGTGAATGATAGCCATGGTTTTAATTTCTTCCATTGATTGGACCCTCTCTACGCTGTCAATTGTGATGGCCATCAAGCAATTCTTATACTGCCTGTTCTTCATCAAATTAAGGAAATACTTATTATTTCTATCTCCCAATTTTATCCAAGTAGCCCTAGATTTCTGCCTTAAAAAGGATTCTTCGAGAGCTGACCAAAAATAGAAATCAGAAAAACAAACCTTCTCCTTTACCCAATCTGCATTTAGAAATTCTGACCTTTAGTTTCTTGAATGCAATCAAGATCTTCTTTAGCTTTCCTAACTCTCTTAGAAAGACCCAGAAAAATCTGCTCATTTAGCTTCTTCAAGAGAGGCTTTAGCCATTTAAGCTTCTTATACACATGAAACGTGGGAAATCCTTCCACTTCCTTAGACCACACTTCTTTGACAATGTGTTTTAAGTCTGGGTGAGATTTCCGAAAGTTAAAGAACTTAAAAAATAGTTTCCTTCTATCTGCTGCAAACCTTGATAAGGAGATGGCCAGGGGAGAATGATAAAAAATACTTGGGCATAAAACTTGAAGTTCAGCTTCTTGGAAAGTGTCCATCCACAAACTATTAACGAGACCTCCATCAAGATGTCACAAAATGGGGTTTGAGGAATTTTTATTTGACCAAGTTTTAAGGACCAGATGATCTGCTTCAACTTCCAACTGATAACTCACTTCATTGAACCTTTCCATTCCACTAGTGAACTCCTCAAAACCACCCTTCTTCTCATAAGCATTTTTACATTCATTAAAATCACCAATGATAAGCCATGGGTTATCAATGAGTGGTTTCGACTATAGCAAATTCTCCCATAATCCTTCTCTTCCCCTTTCCAAGTTGTCCACATAGATAAGGGAAATATAAAGAGATTTGCCTAAGCAGCAAACATTCACAAAAGCAATGCAAGAATTGGTAAGACTGACTTGACAATTTGAACTGTCCAAACATTTGGCTTCCAAGCCACCCACAACCTCGTCATGTGATGGGTCTCAACATTCCAATTTGGTAGGGTACAACTCCTAACTCTTCAGAAATTAAGCTACCTCACTTTTGTTTCCAACAACCCCAAAATGGAAAAGTCCTTTTCACTATATAATTTATTTACAGCTCTGCCCTTCATAGGGTCATTTGACCCTCTAGACTTAACTTTCTCTTTTTTCTTCTTCTTCTTCAACTTTTCCTTCTTTTTGGAGACTTCACTCCACTCTTCCTTCCCCATATCCTTGCTGGCAGGAACTGATTCCTCAGATGATAGAAGCATCACACCTATCAAGTCAGGGACAAAGGATGGTGTAGAGGAACCATTATTCCTCTCACAACTATTAGATATATCCCCAACACATCCTGAGGATACATCATGCTCATCCCTTCCTTCTCTTCCAACGAAGCCTCTATCTTATTCTCCAACTTAGGATTTCTAGTAGTAGTATAGTAGCTTGCTCCACAAAAGAAATTCCTACAATTAACAGGACATTCTTATTATTCTTCCTTAGGCTAATAGGTGCTGGGGGTTTATTTCCTTCCATGATGACATCCTTGAACACAATACCCTTTAAAGGTGTTCTAGGTCCTTGAGCCTTTGGGGGTTCAACAACACCCAAAACCTCCAGTTTAGGCCGTGGGTCAACACCATTAGGCTCCAAAGCATCCTCTAAGCACTATTAGAGCAGGCGTTTGCTATCACTATGCCCAAAAACCTTGCATTAACAGCATCTAGGAGGGAAGTGGTCATATTCCATATCTACTCTATGGCGTGAACTGTCTGTACACTCCATCTCAAAGGATCTCATAAAGTCACCATCCGCTACCGTTTCAACACATATGAGATTGCCTAACAAATCCTGTCAAAAGAGGGGAAAAAGGAATATTGCATGCTCCTTAGTAAGTTAATTGAATTCCAATTGGAGGTAGATTACTCTACTTTGCTGTCCCATAGAATGATTGTTCTATGGTTTTTAATATTAGATCACTTGCGCATAGCCCCAAGTTCATAATTTCTGTTTCATAAACTGGATGAAATGATGCTACCTAAGGAAACAACCATAGTAAGAAAAACTAACTCAGACTCTTCCAGAAGAATAATAAAAATAAAGCAACTGTTTATTCCTTTTTGGGGGATAATTTAATGAGCTTTGATTAAAACGTGCTCACCCAGTGCTCTAAGTAATTACTGGCTAATGTAAGGACAAGGGGAAGAAGGACACGTATGTACGTAGTATTCATTAGAAAAAACTTTATATTGACTTTTGAATAGTTCAAAATAATAGTAAGGTGAGATCAAATGTTTAGAAGGCTACCCATGATCCATAACCATTTCTGTTACAAACTTAGTGGAAGTCCATTAAAAGTACCCATCACTGATATAAATTATGCGAAGCTAACAGTTAAACAGGAGACCGCTCTGGTGAATGGGTACACCCATGCACTTAGCAACTGCCAATGCCATTTTAAGCCACCAACAATTCAAGAAAATGAAAACACCCCACCCCAACCCACCCACACCCTTGCTTTTTTCCCCCTCTTTCCCCTTCCTTTTTCTCTCTTTCCCTTTTCTTCCCACCCCCAATAGTGACCCAACCAACAACATGAGAGGATAACATAATTTGGGATCTTAGAAGGGTGAACTTCAATTAAGGACCTCTCTACTTGCCTTATTAGAAGATCAGACACCATGTCCCTCTGTTAGCAAACCAAAAGAAGAAGAAATCAGCCTATTTCCAAAAACAGTAGAAGACCGAAGTCCTTCCAAAAGTGTAACACGGTGACCCAAACAAGACAAATGGGAGTTCCTACCCAAATAGCAGCCATCTAACGTGTAATGCCTGTGTTGCCACTTTAATTCAAGTTATCAAGTGACACACTTAGGTCTATGAATTTTTCTATCAATTCCATTACCATATCCTTACTCATGAGGTTCCAACATTTAATCCTTAATTAATCTAGGAATTGTTCATGGCATCCTCAAACAAAAGTTTCTTACCCACCCTTAGCCCCATCCCTTGGAAAGAGAAAGGTCGCACCAAAGAAAGGAAAGAGCAAGATGGTAGTACCTTCATCAATCACCACACTAGGAGGACAATCTCTTACAATGGCACCTCTCATAACTGGGGGAAGATATTGCAACCTGAACTCTGTGTTAAGACCGGTCATTGTTGTGCCTATGCTTCCAAGTATTTCCTTCTTGAAGGATTATGGGACAAAAAAGGAGCAGGCTGGGGTAGATTCTGGTTTTCAATATTATCTAGGAATTTTCCCAGCTCCTCCAAGATGGTATTGCCAAAAGAACCTTGGCTTAGCTCTTCTTTTTAGGTTGACTGTCCTTTTTGGATTCACTAGTGAAAACATTAACTAGCTTGTTCAGGATTCGCAGGGCTTTATGGGCATTACAGTCCAAGGAAACAATTGAGCCTTTCCCTCAGCAACCCAAGTAGTGCCTGAAAAAGCATTAGCAGATATTTTGACATTTTAATGCAATTAGCACAGGTCTTCTTGGACTTTGAAGCTTCACCAACTTGGTATTGACTCTTAAGAAACCATGTGAAATCTTGACGCACTGCAATCATAAAACCCACATCCAATTTTTTGAGAAAAGCAACCAACAACACCCAACCCACCCAGAAAACACACACCTACCCGCCCCCCCCCCCACCAAAAAACACCCCCACCCCACTCACCCAAGCAAAATGGAAAGGGGGCAAAAATTGTAAATGAAAATTAATCATGTCAGTCATCAGTGACTGCAAAATTTTAAAACTTCGTTAACCAGTTACTAAAATGTTTTGGATACTTGCTCGCTGTCCTCTACCAGATGGTTAATTCACATGGTATAGCAGTGTGTATCAATCTGAACAAATACATGAAAGAACAAGGCACAAGCCTCATGGTTTATTTGGGTGTTCGGCCAAAATTCCAGCTATGAAAGAAACAGAGCGCTAGCCTCATGTTTTCACCTCTATCCAAGAGCTAGTCACTCGATTGAAGCAATCAAGTGTCCTCATGAGAACCAGACATCAAATCTGAATCACTTTTAAGAAGACCAAGCATCTTTCGACCCTGATGTCAAGAAGACAGTTAGGAAAACTAATATTTCTCAGATAGGCATGATCAAGCTTCCATCCAAGACTAGAATATCCGCCATTATAAGAAGTGGGAGAAAAGGATATCTAACATCATATTAATGGAGAATAGAATAATACTGAGTTTATAGAATTCCAGGCATGCCTTACTTGAAACTCCACTCCACTTTTCCATTAGCCACAGGAATCCCAGCAGAGTTTGTATTCTGATAATCCGAAACCCAATTATCTTTGAATTTGGTCAAACTTAAGCCAATCCCCTCTGAATAAACAAAAATAAAAAGAAAGAATTTTATGTCATTCCTCACTTAATTATTCAAAGATAAATGCCTCATGGTGCAGACAAATGAAAAACTACATCAGCATAAAAAAAACTAACTAGGTTCTTTTCTAGCATGATCAATTTATCAAAAAGTTACTTGTTTGAAAGAAAGATGACAGGATGACATTTGTTCATGGCTGAAGCAGAGGTTAATACAATGATCAAGAGAAAACCCATCACTTAAAACAGTTTGGATGCTTGGTTGGATAAAAGATAGGAGTCAAATAAATTTACCATTTGTACCTTTAGTAGAGATCGGAGAAGGAGAAGTAGTAAAACTAAACTACTCGCATAAACAAGGCTCATTACAGTATATAAGAATTCCATATCAACCAGAAAAACCCAGGAGAAAGAAAAAAAACATACAACTTAATATCTCCATCATACAGATACTAACAAATAAAAAGAACATAATTTTTGGCCTTGTTTTTTTTTTTTTTTTTAAATCCAGTAATTTTCACCCTCATCACAAATAGTGAGATCAGAACATTAGCCACTGTTATACCCATCGGTCAGGAGAAACATGCATACCCATGCCAAACATGTTGCCTTTTACAGTACCTGAATAATCATCAATGAAGGGGAAAAAAATCCTGAAGAACAAAGTGCTCACCTGCTGGATCATTAGACGAAAAAGTTCCAACAAATATGCAGAATATTGAAAGCAGGACAGGTATAAGAAATGCTGGTGCAACCCGATTGATCATTCTCACTCCTCCAAATACAATAAAGCATAAAATGATGGTCACAACAATCCCATAGACCTGTAAATCATGGGAACTAGGAACATCTGCAACCCTCGTTCCATTCACGTGTATAACTTCAGCTTCTGCATTGAAAACATAAAATCTGAGTACCCAGAAAATTGCAAATCATGTTGCATACCGTCTTTGCAGCTGAATAAAAAATAACTGAGTATTTTTTAACATTGAGGTAACAAAAATATGCCAATACATGCAGGAACCTAAATCCAGATGAAATTCCAAAAGAAAAGGCAAAGCCCATATTCAGTGAAAGAAAAAATTTCCAAGCTCATTAAAGATTTTATCTAATATGAGCCATGAAGGACAATATCCCCCACTTCAACAGACCCTGATACTTGCTAAACTAAAAAGGCTAAATATTAGCTTTCTCAAAAGAACCTAAAAATCAATATGATGCATCTTTCTTTTTCAATTGAAATAAAATTTTGAATTGCATGACTACTACAGTTTTGTGGCTTCAACCATCTGAGCATATAAAGAAAGGAAATGGACATCAAGTGGCTGATTCTAAAGCAATAACATTACCTCGAAAAATTCCAGCAGCTGGCACAGCTTTAAGAAAGGTTTCTATTGCTCCCAACACATACCTATAACCAGAAGAACAAAAACAGAGTCAGACTAGAAGGATATGAAGGTTAGGAAAAGCAAATCCTCCACCAACAAGAAAAGGAGGTAAATGTCAAAAGAGCAACCAATCGATAGGAACTGGGTGAACAAGAACAAAACTAGCCTTGATTTTGTTACCAGCAAACCTGATTTATGAGCACAGGATACCTGACCTATGAGCTTAAAAGCTTTGTTCTTGTTTTTCATTAAGCATCTATATACCAAAATATGGAAATCACCATCACAAAAGACAAATGTACACTCACAGAGATCCAGCGACTGCATTCCCAAGGAAAAAGCACAGTCCTATGCTCACACCAACCTCAGGTCCCAAAGCGCGACCAATTAGATAGTATGGCCCTCCACCCTACATGCAGAATGAGGATAAGCATGAATCTACTGGATGTTTCACAGGTAGGTTAGTAGCAATAACATTCAAATAACTACAAATCAGAAAATTAAACAGCTGGTATATGCTGAAATAAAACCATATAATCATTTAATCACAACATCTGTTGGTAGATTTGAAGACAAAACACCATAAGAGCATAAGCAGTTTTAGTGATATCACGGTAAAATACACCAAAAAATGTCCTTGAGGGATTGATTAGCGCAAAAATAACATAAACTCTCCTTTCAATTTTGGGCCCTAACCTAAGAAAATCCTCCAGGTGAGCCCTCAATCTATAAGAATGGCTTGTACTCCCCAAATATTAACAACAGAAATCTGGCATGCCAGGCTCTCTACAGTGACATGATAAAGTGGCATGATAAATCCGACATGGAATGTCTGGTTATATCCAATCACAAGTCCAACAGCCTCATTTATCCAATAAAAGAGGGCCCAGCAACCTCAATCTTCCATATGTACTTGAATTTGTTATGGAGTGCAGAAAGAGAGGGGTGCTAACTTAAACGGTGGGATAAATATTTTTCAATTTGTTGTTGAATTTCATGCCCATCAGCTATTCTGTCATGTGACTAATGGAGTCACATCAGAGAGCAAGTGTGAGAATCACAGCAGCTTAGGCATTTCCATTCCAATTCCTTAGCTTAAGGCCTTAACTGATGCATTCCCAAAGTAGGGGCCAAATTGAACAAAAAGAAAGTTTTACGGCACAATAGTATTTTAATAAAGCTTTGAAAGAAAGTTTAACTTAACATGAAATGGTAGACTGTTTTGGAATGACAATTCCCTATTGAATATTCATTACCATGTTTGCTAAATGGCTATTCACTATGCACAAAAAATCTTGCAAAAGAGAGCATATAAATCCCCTACCAAGACCCCATGAATAGTCATTCATTGGCCATCCCTTTCAACTTTACCCAACTACTCTTGAAACACTATCCCCACATGGCACAGGCCCTTGCCAACTCCAGCTCAGTTGCACCACCACATGTGAGCCCCATCATCACACCACAGTAAACAAAGAATGAAACTTAGCAAACAGCTACTATAGAAAAATGAACCGTGGCAAAGTAGTAGTGGTAGGAGTAGGTCGCCTTGGTGCCTAAATCCTTTCTCTTTACTTGAATCTGAATACCAAACCCATATGCCTAACAAGAAGTCCTCAGGGATGTTTTTCTAATCCCAGCTCTTGCTAACGTATTTGTAGTGAGATATTCAAAAGGCTGTATTGGCTTTACACCTCCTACAAGCCACCAAAGGTGGAGATTGCTTTTAGGAAGTGTCAAAGATGTCGCCATCTTCTTGCTTGAGCTTAAGACTTTACACTCAGGGCTTTTGCTGCTACTGTCGGGGGTTTGGGTTTGACCTATGTTTGCTTTAACAACCATTTTCAGTCGGTTAGCTATTTGCTTGATAGAGGGAGTTAGGTCATCCCTTACTCTATTCCTTTTGGAATAGCAAGACGGGAAAAAAGCTACTCTTAACTCACTGGATAAAGAAACTAAGGCAGATATCTTCCTCTGACTTCCATATTAAGAACACCATGAACCTGCATGGTCTCACAGAATCACCTATGAACCCACCTAAAAACCATAGCAAACCACCTACAAGCAAACATATTATGGTCTTGAGTAAACCTACGCAAGTCCATATGCTAATCAAGTTTTGCATCAAGCAAAAAGCATGGGTTCATACACAAACAAGGGTTCAGATCGAGTGACCTGGTTTGGATGAGAAACTATGTTCACCTAAAGTATACCCACTTCAGTTACTACACAAAACAAATAACCCACTTTGGCCGATCAACAAACCAAGGTTCACCTCAATGAATCCAACATGGGATCAACAGGATTACATGGGCCAATTATTCTATGGGTTTTTCCCTTCACTATGCTCAATGAGAAGGGCTAGGTCGCCTGGCTTGGTTTAGCTAGAAGCTAGATTTGGCTAAGATGGTGGCTAGAGTTCACAGTTTAGGTTTCAAAAATGCATGGTTATATCACATATATCATTCTATACCTACTTTATTCTTTATTGTATTTTACTCCAACTAAACAGATTAATATGCTATTGCTTCTCTATTCCATTAAGGTATAATTGTCTATTCCATTACAATCTATAACAATCCAATTTCAATCAGGCCTTTTTGGCTTGAAAGAAGCTCAAGAAGACTGAGTGGAAATCAAATTAGTATACATTTGGTGTTAGAGAGATCCTAGCTTCTTTAAAAAACTGACACTAGTGCCTGTTTTAGTGGTTCATTATTGGTGAGCTTTTGTTGACAGTCTTGGTCCATGCACTCTGTTTTTTGGTGCATCAGCCAATAAGTATCTGGGTGACCTATAGCCTACTGTTTTTGTGATTTGCAAGTAAACTATACTTTTGTACCTTTATAGCTATTATCTAGATGAATTACCCCTGAAAAGAGAGGGGGCGGGGGAGTGGGGAGGGTCGGTGTTGGGGAGTGTGTGTTGGGGGATAGGAGATTCTATTGAGGACTTATTCCATTCATCAAAGTCCACATGCCTGAGAGACTAAATACTTGAAAGGCCATGGAAAGAATGACCAAATATATTTTGCATGAAAGTATTAAAAGAGGAGCAGACCAAATGCATTCAAGTTTCATATGATATAGAGCAGAGTAATTAGAAATACTAGGGCATTAGGGAATGAATAAATTTTCATGCAAACAGCATTAGCCCAAGGCTCACTTTTCAGCATCAAAGCTATTACCTAATATTGACAAACAAGTAGCCTACTAAAGATATTCAAGACACTACAGGTCAACTATATATTGTGGTCATTGAAGGCAAAGTGTAAGTAAAAAAACTTAAGTACTAGAGAGAGGTAGGAGGCAACAAGTTCTCATTACTACAGTTAAGGGAACATATATGCAACTACAAGTATACAAAAACTAGATAACACGGATTAAGAAATGACACAATAAGGGATCAATCACATCCAAGAGTGAGATTTGATAGTGGACTTAGTACTTGAAAAGATGGAGCTCATTTTTGAGATGTAAAGATATTACTAGCATTATCTAAGCAGATGGACGAACCTGAAAATAATGTAAGTATTGAGATAACACATATACTTGAGGTAATTTTCCTTCAACTTCTAATAACGTGTATGCTTTACAAGTCAAATGTTGGAGTCAATCATGAAAGGGGAAAAAAAAAAAAAAAGTGGAAGAAGGTCACAGTTAAGAATACTCCTGGAGCGTGCATACTAGGGACCCTAATAAACGTGTGGAAAGTGAGGAGAATAAAATTAAAAATCAATATATCCCAGTAGAGATAACATAGATACAACAATGACCAAGTATATGACAAAAATGGTAAGATTTTAGATTTAACTGAATCACATAAGGATTAGTTAGTTTCGGGATTAGTTGTTATTTCACAATTATGCAAATCTATTTTTCCATGAAACAAACCCCTTTGCAGTTGGGAGAGAGAGAGAGAGAGAGAGAGAGAGAGAATGACGAACGAGTCATGTGAGTTTTATTTTTGGTAAATTTCATATGTTGAGATACGAGAGCAGTGATCAGAAACTTATGTGAAGGTTTGCATCATTAACATGGTGCAGATACGAGAGTCATAAGAAGTAAGGGAAATATTTTACAACTTACATTGCTGTCTAGCATATTTGCCTCTAATAATAGAGAAGTTCCAATGTCGAAGAAAGAAAATGGTTTCATTCATTCTTCTTTAATGCTGTCATCCCCAACCCAAAAAAAAAAAAAAGAACAACTCCTTACAAATTGTAACAGAACATTACAAAACCACACCTTCATTGCACCATTAGTTGCTATGGCACTAAGTGATATAGAAGTCAAGAAAGTGCACAGGCCACAAAAAGAGACCAGTAACAGAGTCCCGCCTATGCCCGCCATGCCAACAATCCTGCAACAATTCCACAATATGAATAATTACATCAAAGAGGTTTAAAGTGCAATAGAATGAACAGAGAAACAATGCACACACAGCTGATCAAAAAAGTCAACACAGATTTTTTCTCTTTTTGTAGTAAAATCAGATTTTTTTTTTTTTGTATTTTATTTAAAGAAAGATAAAAATGTAATTACAAAAGGAGGGTAGAACCTGCATACAAAACAAAAAGAGGAAAACAAAAGGAGACTTAAGGGACCAATTTAAGCAGCAAGATAACAAAAAGTACAACAATTGGTCTATTAGCAATAAAAAAAAAAAGGTGTTTCATCAGCGGGTCAAGGACATGCTAAAATGCATCTACCAATAATTGAGGGATCAAGATTACTAAGTCCCAACTGTCTTTCATTCTGCTCTTTATGCACAGTACAGACCATCATGTTAGTAGCTTTCTTCCACATACCTCTGGCGTACAGCTAAGGAGTTGAATAACTCTATAAATGAGTTGGCCCTTGTAGGAAAGCAATGTCATTTATTAGCTGTAATCTCTTATTACCTTTTTTTTTTTTTTCTTTTCTGTATCTTTAATTTTTGGTCAAGATAGCAATAAATGCATTGGATATCTTGATCATTTTTTAGGCAACTAGTTATTTCTTTTTATTTTTGTCCTGATCTTTTTCCAAAATAAGAGGACAACCTCCTTGTATATATATTCTCTGACCAAAAAATGAATAATATGATGAATCATTTCTTCAGCCCTATTAGGCACACGTGCAGAATCTTGGATGTATTCTTTCACTTTCAATCAAATATCCATCACAAAGCAACAGTTGACAAACAGATGCTCATGAGTTTCCTATTCAACATTGCATAAATAGCACTTGTTCTGATCTGCTATACCCCAAGAGAACAACTTATCAAGAATGTATATTCTTTGCTGTGCCACAAACCACAGAATAAAGGCATGTTTGGGCACAATTAACTCGCTCCACATCATAACATGCCATGGAACATGTGGTCGAGGGGTACAGATAGCATTATAAGCCTCCTTGATGGTTGGAGTTGCTGAAGGCTTATTCTTCCAAACAAATTTATCCCTCCGCTGCATCTTGGAGTAACATTACTTCCCAGTCCCTCCTTAATGGCTTTCCAAATAGCCCCTGAAGGCCAATTCCACCGGCTTTTGTGTATGATCAAACTTAAGCAGGCTTATTTTGGCCATGAAGAATTGTATATAGCTCTTTCACCCAACCAATCACATGGGGGTCCTCTTGGATAACATTCATCGTTCCAAAGAGATAATGGTGTTGCCATCCCCTACTTCCTATCTAAAAAGACTTCGTGCCTAGGGTTTTTGCAAGCAAAATTTTCCTCTATGGCCAACAAGCACAGAATCTCATACTCCAAAAACAACAACCTTCAATGACTTCAGAATTTACACTACTGGACCACAAGGATCCTTCCACGTCTAAAGGAGATGCCACATAAGGTTAATTATGCAACTAACTGTTACAAGAAGTGATATCAATAATCCTTAGACCACCTTCTTGCTTACGTTTGCAACCATTTTCCTCAGCCTCTTTTGCTTTAGCTCTATTCTCATCATTTCCAGTCCATAATAATCTCTTCATCTTCATAATGATGAACTTTAGTATACTCTTATTCAACAAAAAGATAGAAGACCAATATATGTGAAGGAGAAGAGATTACACTTAAATTAATTGGACCATATCAGCACAATATAGGACTTTTGTCATCAATGGTTGATGCATTTGTTGGCAAACTAAATCTGACCGTTCCTTTTCTTTTCAACCTTGTTGATCCTCCTCTACAAACCCACATCCTGACCCTTTTCTAGGATGCCCATAATCTGGATATGCTTGTCCTTAGACAGGTTGTGTCAAAATTTCCAATTGAGTACAATATGGGTTGGTTAAGTCTTATAAAATAACACACAGCTGCAGAGAATAAGAAGGGGTAAAAACATGGGTGGATAAAGTGAAGTTACATCTAGAATAACACTATTTGTTTTAACAAGAGGTAACATCCATGATGCTTCAATAATGATCATAGTGTTTATTTATTTATTTATTATTATTTTTTGCTTTTGGGGGGTTTTGTGGTGGTGGTGGGAGGGGTGGCCCATTGTCAGATTTTTAATTTTCAATAATGATTCTACTAGTTGATACACAGATATCTCAACCTTCCAACAATAGATTTGATGCAAAAGTTACCATTTGCAAAAATGTTCAATCCACGAAGACCAGTATTTCTCCATTGGTAAGTTACCACATTTTCTACTAAACTACACTAACAGCTAGCAAACTCTCTATAGTAAATAGTAATTTCAAGAGTCAACCATATCAACAGAGAAGTTCTATTCCAAATGCAAACGAGACTATTCATACTAAAAATACTTTTTAAGGAAACTTGCAGTGTCTTTCAGGAATTAAATTTACATAGTAGATTCATTTATCAATCATGAAGCATGAAGGCAAAAATGGACATGGCAAACCTGAAAAAGATTAAACTAAGGGGAATGAAAATTACCAAGTAAAACGGATATAGTAAATAATTCCCAGAATATTCTGCAAGCACGGGACAAATACACCCATCATGGTTCCCAACTTGAGGTCCATTGCCTGCATGACGAATAAAGTAAGAAGAAAGGCATCAGAAATAGAGCAGATGCTACACTAGATATCATTCAATATAAGAACCAAAAAAGGACATTAAAAAAGGCAGCTATAAGATACTGGATATAGAATATTTGGCTTCTCAACATTATCACACAAACACTCCAACCATAAATAAATTCACACAAGATTAGAGCAATAACAAATATTCCTACATCTGTGCACCATGTGAGACTAACAAGACAAAAGATATGATGCATAATAAGAAAAGAAAAATAAAAATAATACAAGAAAAATTATAAATATACATATGTAAAATAAATTATGGTCAAAACAAAGATGCAATTTGCAAAATTATTCAGTAATAACCAATCAAAAAGAAACTGTTGAATAAACAAAGGTGCCTTACTTGTTGCAAAGCACATAAGCTAACTCATATATAGCTCCTCTCTATAACTACTACAACATTTTCAAAAGAAAAGTAACCTTAATTGGAAAGTAAAAGTCACTAAAAAGAACAAGCAACCAAAAGAGCATTTCGATGAGGTTACTTTATCAATGAAGTGCATAAGCTAAGCATTATCAGTAGACATCTTCTTAAACTAAAAAGTCATATCACAACACATAAGCTGGTGACAAAAGGAGACATCAGCATACCTTCCGATGACCCTGAGTGATTGAAATGTCTTCACCATCTCTAGGACTCGAAGGGGCTGCATGCTCGCCTGTCATACTGAAAATTACAAGTCCGTTCAACTGTATCAACAAAGGCTAAGAATAGAGCTCTAATCTTTTCTGGGTAATTCATGGTGCTGGTGTTAAGTAAGAGCTATATGCTTAGAACTCTTACTATATAAGAATACTAGCTCTTACTTAACAGCAGACAGGCAAACAATTTTTAGAAATTTTAAATCTCATGGGAAAAGCTGCTCAAACTCCCCTCATGGCACCTCCCAGGCACCCATATCCAGAAATGGGTCAAAAATAATGAATAAATCGCAAACTGGAAAAGGACAAAAGGCAATCTAGACAAGGACTCAAACAAAGAAAAATATAGCAACGATATGAAAGTGGATGCCATGATAGGATATTACCTCTTTAGACCAAGAATATTCACAAGGGAGTCAAAGCCAAAAAGTTCCAATTTGGAGTCACTGCGGGGTCCATTAGCATCTGGACGAGTAGGATATATCTCTGGCTCCTTCACATTTGAACCCATGTCTGCTTGTTTCCCTACTTTTATATTTCTGCAACAGGAAGTGGACACATTTGAAAGGAGACAAAAAGCATATCATATGCTCGCCAATCGCATGAAACAGGAATATCTTTTTATTTCATGGATACACTGGCCATACTCCTCAGGATTATCAGCAGGCCATGCAGATATATTTGTTTTAACCAACAGAAGTTGCACTTGATATAAACCCAAGTATACATGAAATGAGTCAAAATAAAAGCATCCATACGTCTCCAGATTACATTATAGAATGATTGAAATAGGACCATCAAGAGGATTCCTGACAAACAACTGAACTTGCATTTCACGCCTTTTCTAATTCCTTAATCCAAAAGAAGGCAAATATAGATCAACCTATTTTTTTTTTGGTAAGTATAGATCAACCTATTTTGGGCAATGTCGAATTTGATATATTTTTTAAAGAAAAAATTACAAAGAACAGGTACTACCCACTATACAGATAAATATGATAGAATACAAAGAGACATAAGATATCAATAAATACACCAAGAAACAAAAGGGTGAAGTGATCAATATCCTGGCTATAAATCCTAAGTCACTACTCATCAAAAGCATTTGACAATCGATAAACTTATGTCTTGGCAAGTTCTAGATTCCAAGACTTACTTTTTCTGCAAATGTAAGGAAGAAAATCATAAGCATTTGTTTTATCTCATGTTCCATTGCAAGAGAAGTGTGGGAATTACGGGTCTAAAGATGGATTGATCAAGGGAAATATAAAGGCAATGATGTCGAATTTTTCTTCCTTATTTGAGAGAAACACCCTACTCTCCACTTAAGTGATAAAAAGAAATTGAAACTGTGATTTATTACTTTTGGAAGGAAAAGAATGAGAGAAAAATTGGAAAATTCGACCACAATATTCTTAGCATTTGTAGGAAAATTATTCAGTGTTCCTCTTATGTAATTTTTGAGCCCTATTTCACATTGACTAAAGAGATTTTGTCTTTCCATTTGTTTGTGTACCCAAAGTGTTCGCTCTATCTTTATTATAGAGAGCACTCTTCTTTTGTCCACCATTGTAGACTTGTTCGTACATATAATGTCTCTAAAATTGGAGGATTCTCTCTTATAAGGCCCCCAAGGTTAGAAATCAAGGAATTCTCTATAACAAGCCCTAGACTCTTTATTTACATATTTCACCCATGACCAGATTTATTACCCAAGCTTATAATAACTTAGTATCAAAGCCAATGCAACTATTGAAAATCTAGGACATGCAAATGAGTAAAGCAATGAAGGTGTGAAGAGCAACCAGATCTAGTTGCTATTACCTATGAACTCCATCAACCGCCACAAATTGATGGTAAACAACCTAGCATCCTCCACATTACCTCAAGCCAACAACAATGCACATGTCTATTCTAAGTGTCGCATAATGCAACCAAAACTCACACAAATCAGATCAATAACCCCAAGACACTGGCCATAACCCCACAACACTGGCCAATAAATAAGCACATGCCCAGATGATCATGAGGCCTACCACACAACCTATAATGCACCTCAAATGTAGTGCCTGACTCAATGCAAAACTAGACACATGCAGTTCTATCATGCAACCCAACATCAAGCCCTCTTTGACACAATCGAACAAGCCACCTCCTGGTAAACCACCTAATTCTGGGACATGACCTCCTTCCAAGTTCTACCCACACAAGCTACTGAGCAGGAGAAATATACGACTCTTTGAGATTGAGGACAAGATTGTCATCCAAGAGGAAAAAAATTTTAGGTACATCAAAATTAATAATGATGGGTTTCCACACAACTTTAACATGATATTGTTCTTATCTCTTACCAACTTATTAACTGCATGCCATCTCTTCACATTCATGTCAAAAATTTCTTTTTACACCTTATGCTGTCTATAATCTTCCTGATATCTAGTTGTCCTCACTCCATCAATCTTTCATACATACATGATGGCACAAATTGTAGTCTTGGTCTATTGAATGTGTCACAACATCTCTGAAAACAGTAGGCTCGTCCTTTTAATAATAAAAACGAGATTGATTCTCTATCTTCACACATATTTTTATAGTATTTGATGCAGTTTTCATTACAACAATTTAACAAATAAATGATAATACTAGAAATATGTTTTCCATATAGAGATTTAATAATTAGGATACATTTATTAATTATTGATTTATCCACAAAAAAATTATGATACATTTATTTTAGAACTTTTCCATCGATAAGGTAAAAACTGGCATGAAACATCCTTATTGAATGAGTTGAATTATGGGTTCAGGTTTTTAAGAATGACTTATAAAGGGATCGAACTACGAGTTGAGGTTTTCAAACAAGGACCCATCTATGAAACACAACTCGTCAACCCTAGCTAAAGGTTACATAAATGTACACAGCTTTGATTACATGGACAAACCCTCTAGTACCAAGATATTTTTTGTGTGCTTCTTTCTCCATTTAGCAGCAACCCAAAGCAGCTTGTACACTGGTTGAATATTAAAAGATGCCTTTCTCCATAAATGTACAGACAATGAGGTATATATGGAAAAACATCCAAGATTTATAGCTCACTGGAAGCATGAAGGTCACTTTGTAGTCTAAAAGAACCCTAAGGAGGTCGTAGTTGATGGTACATTTGGCCTAAGCAGACTCATCAATTGATTTTCCTTTTTTCTTTTTCCCTTTAAAGTTCAGATTTTCATTAACAAAGAAAGGTATACAAAATGAAAAAATATTGGAGTAGACCATGAAGTGAAAAGAAGACCAAGAAAATGATAGTATCAGCTCTGCACCAAAGAATTAAAAGAGTGAATAACCCAATGCTCTCCCCAAGAACTACAAGTGCAAAAGAAGTCTGTCTAGTCCTCTGATAAAAGCTAGGATTTTCCTTAAAACAATGTACATCGAACTCCTGATTGCACCATCCTCCTCTCCTTTCTTTCTCTCCAAAACATAGTAGGCCAAAGCTGCAAAAATCGTCCATTTATGCCTCAAAATAGAATGTGGCCAGCTAAAAAAATAGGAAAAATTCATTTGTCATCAAATGCACTTTAGCTGGCCATTGGAGTATGAGTTTGAGTTTCATCCACAAGTTCCTCCCAAAATCACACTTGAAGAAAAGATGGTTGTGGGACTCTTCATGCTCCTATATATGAAGCAAAAGTTCCGCTTTATCACATTTTAAGTCACAAGCTTATCAATCATGTAAAGTTTTCATTGCAACTGTCAACCAAATTATGAAAGCGTGTCAAGGTATGCACTGCCTGTGCCACACCAGGTATCATCAAGATACTGGAGGATAGTGCTGGCAAGTAACTGTATTGGCTTCCTTGATAGAGAAAGGCCTATTTGGACTTTGTCTCCAAGCAAGGCAAACTATATTCTTTCTGGCGAGCACTCTGATTTGAAACCACAATACATATCATATGGTGGCAACTAAGCAGACATTGTGAATCGCTAACTGAACCAATCACAACATTCATGTAGTAATATACAGCATAAATATACTAGTAAGTCAAATCAAGTGATATGTTCAACTCGTGTTGCTTCACATACAGCTTTACCTATTTGACTTCAGTATGGCGGGACAAAGTTAAGCTGCTGCACTCTCTCTAGCAAAAGAATGCAAAATGCTAAACACTAGATACTCGTAAGGAACATAACACGTTGAAATATTTAATAAATCGTTGTTGCAAACAGATCTAGTACAAGAACCATAGCAACGTATCGAAATCCAAAAAAAAACTTAATTTTTTGCTCAATCAAAACTTAAATCCACTACAATATCATTTCAATTCAATACATTCATAGATAAAGCTTAACATGTACATGATCAAAGAACAAAGAGAAAGAAAGAGAGTACTTGAGAGGCTTGTCGTGAAAAGGAAGAGAAGACGAAGATGATCCAGGATCGATAGAAGACATTTCGAGAACGGCGCGATCATGCGCAACCACAGGACGGTATTTACGACCACGCTCATGTTGGAATTCATCTTCAACACCGCCTTCGATATCGCCATTATCCATTTTAAATCGATCGCTTTCGTGCTCGCTCGGATCTCGAATCCCAACTGTTGAGAATGTGTTAGGGTTTGCAATAATGAGAGAGAGAGAGATCTGATGAGAGAGTGAACAGATTAATGGATTTATGAATGGAGAAGAAGAGAATGGTGGATTTTAGAGAGAGAAAAAGAGACGGCTTTGAATGAATTGTTGAAGATAGAAGAAAGAGGGAAGAAAATGGCAATAAAGAAAAGGAAATGGAGAGGAAATAAGGAAAGAAAATAACAGAAAGAGGAAATATGAGGGAACTACACGCGCTTTTGAAACGCTTATAGGGGTTTGTTTGCGGTTTCAAGTGCTTACGTGGCGACAGCAATAGGCAACGAAAGTGCACAACGGTAACGAGCGCTCTTTATTTTATGATTCAGTTTTCTTTTTTATATGGAGGAATACAATTCTTAAACAAGGGAGTTGAATCTTTATCCATAAGTTGATTATATTAAATCCATTCTTATTCAAAATGTTGACTGCAATTGCAGGTAGTTTGGTTCTCAATACAATATAAATAAGGAGAATAACATAGTATAGCATAAGCTTCTTATATTTATTTGGTGTGCAAAATGTGTATAAGATTTTTTTATGAAAAAAATATAAAAAGGTTTCTAGTATTTATCTCTATATATAAATCAATATTTAATATTTTATTTAATCTATTTTAGTTTTCAAAGTTTTTATAAACTTACAAAAAAGTACGTTAGTTAGTTTTATCGTTAGTATGGACATATAGTAAAATATATTTCATTCAAATAATTAATTTAATTAAATAAACTAATAATTTGCATTATATAACTAAAATTCATAAAAATAAAAAATATATATAAAAAAGTAGAAAAATATATATATAGATCTAGTTGATAATGCATATATATTATTTAGTAATATATATTTATATAAATGTGTATATATTAATATTTAATTTAAAATAAATTAATAAAAATAAAAAAAATCTCAAATATGACTACCTCCTAGTCTTGTAGTGGCTGAAAACTACTAGATTTGGAGTGTAGGTTGCAACCCACTAATAACCATAAGTGGTTGCCTAGAAGTAAAAAAATAAAAATAAATTGGATTTGAGTTGAGATCGGATTTGTGACCTAATTTCCACCAGATTAGGTTTGCATTTTTTTTAACACTTCTAGGTGGCCGTGGGTAGCCACCNAGGTTTGAGCACTAAAATGGAAATAAAATGAAAATTGATGTATTTATGTTATTATTCTACCATTTTATAATAACGACCGTTATAATAAAAATATCAATTTGTTTCACTGAAAAAGTTGGGATACTAAAATAAAGAAGTTTAAAGTTTAAGTACTAAAACGAAAAAATATAAAAATTTGAACACTCTTATTGGTTTTGTCTCATTAAGGAGATATAGCTTAATAAGCTCAAAAGAAGTGTTATCAATTTGGTCTATCTATTATAGCCTTTCTCAGTTATCTCTTAAGTGAAAGAAAATCTTTTAAGTTTTAAATAAGCCTTAATTCTTCATAAGCCTCTATAGATTTATCTTATAAATGTTTGGGCTTATTTCACATGCCTTAAGCTTACTTTATAATACCTATAAAGTTGTTGGGCTTGGCGTAACCTTTCTATATTTAAACTTATAAAGAGTTATATAGGTTAAAGAGACTTAATCTTATCAAATGTTCATTTAATTCATCCATCTCAAAATCATTTAGCAATCTAGATAAAAAACCAAAGTCCATAAATAAATGTCTTATCCCCCTCTTTTTTAACATTTGAAGCAGTGGCAAACTTTTGAAGAACATCCATACTTTATCAAAATTACTTTAAAGAAGATTAAAACAAAAAATCAATCAACAACCAGTTAAAAACAAGCAAGAATGCTTAATTGCTATTGCTATCAACTTACATGTGTACGAGGAGTTAAGCCAACCGTGTGTCCACTTGAGGTGATGAAATTGCTAAAGTATTTATCTTCTTTATTAGACATGTCGCATGTTCCAATTCTCACTTCGCCGCTTTTGGCTAATCTTTCATTTAAACAAGCATGTCATCATTGATAGTCGATAACAAGGTCCTTTAGATGTCTAAAACAAGTTTCTTCATCTTAAGTGCTTATTTCATAGTAATTGTTGAAGTTGGATTTACCATAACTTGTTGAACCATGTGAAAGAGGATTAGATAACCATGCGAGAGAGGACTAGATCAGTCTTTGAATAGCTCTTCTACTAATTCCAAATGTCAAAGTAGCAAAGACCAATGTTGTTACTAAACTCAAAAGTTATGGTTAAGTAATTGTCTAACTTCCATGAAGGACTTACCTAATCCTCTATGACAAAACATAGGGGGAGTAGATCCCCTACTGATGTACTGCCAGCCAACAATCCCATTACTTGCGCACACCTTCAAGGCCTCCAATCTCTCTCTCGATAACCTGCTAATGATGAAGGACTGTACATCAAAGAAAGGTGGTTAAACTCCCTAAACTCCCCACATTGTCATACGTTGATCTGTACACTTGGTAGTGATGATGCCAACCATTCCCTTGCTAAGGACCCTATGCTGAATACTCTGATCAACTGCTTCCAAGAATCTCTTGCCAAGTGACGAGTAACTCACTTAAACAGCCAAGTAGTTTTCTCTTGGCATACCACCATCTCTCTTATCTCGACCCCTTTAGTGCCGTAATATTTTGACCCTTCCCACCTACTATGCTTAGAGAATATTCATACGGGACTAATGCTATACTGTTAACTATCCACCTCGTCTGATATTTAACTACATTTCCGTTTTTGGTTTATTATCCTTTTTGCCCTTTTTATATGTACTAAGAATCCCTTTTTTATAAATATTTTCTTATAATTTCTTTATTTATAATGCTGCCCTAGAGACTTACTATAAATAGTCATTTTCTCTTATAAACCGGAGACAACTTACATCTTAATACCAAATACTCTGTTCTTGTGAGATAATCCTCTCCAAGTCTATACCCCTTACACTCTTATCTAATCTTACCGAGTAGCTTAGGATTAGTGGTGGGTGATGAACCTTGACATCAACTTGTACATCATACTAAGTGAGGTGTTAAGTCGTCTTGTGTTTGTTAGTAAGTTACATCTTTCGAGCAGCTTCACGTCAACTACTCTTGTTCGATTGTAGATCGTTTCCCACTAATTTTCTTTAATATCTCAAAGGACTCATTTCAGTTCAATTATGCCCCCGTAAGTCCTAGTGATAACTAAACTCCTAAGCACACCATATATTCCTAGTATCAGAGCTTGAGGTTAAGATTGAGAACTATGCAATGTTAGTTTACTGTATCTATTATTTAAGATATTTATGTGTAGAAAGCATTTGAGTGAAGTATCCTTACTGAAGCTTGTATTGAGAATGTGAAACCCTAGTGTACAAGGAGAGATTCACGATATCGAGAGTGATGCTCATAGTCGTAGTCAAGTTAGCCAACAAACACTACGTACTACTAATAAGTAGATACAAGATCTTGCTACTATTGTGGCCAACTTAACTATCTTAGTAAACAGGGTCTTAGAAGCTAGACCGCATGAAAGAGTTACTGAGTAGGGCCGAGAAACGAAAGATAAGCCAAGGAGGCAAATGAACGAGCAAGCTCTGGAAGCCTTTCCTGTGAACTAAGCACCACCGTGACATGCTGATAGAGTCGCGAGAAGAAGGTTAGAGTTGAACAAAGTGAAAGAGTACGAAGAAGAAGAAGACTAGTATGATGGGATAGATAAGCGTGAGTTTAAAGCGCCAAAAGGTGCAGAGCATCTTAAAGTATAAATTCCAAGCTTTAACGAGTCTGGTAATATTAATGACTGCTTCAAATGGGAAGAGAAGATCAAAAAGATATTCAACTTTTACAATTATGAAGATGCTATCCGCATTAAGGTGGCTGCGTTAGAATTTTTTGGGTATACGGCAATGTGATGGAAGAAGATATAGAATGTTTATCTAAAGGCCCGACGTAAAGTCCGTACATGGAACGAGATGAAGAGAGTTTTGAAAGGTAGTTTTATTCCCGAACACTACGAGTAAGACACTTTCCGACGACTCCAAGACTTGAGGCAAGGTAACAGATCCGTAGACGATTATGTCCAAGAGTTTCAGTTGCTCATAATACAATGTGATGTTGACGAGCCTAAGACCTGAACTATAGCACGATTCATCTTAGGACTCCGAGCTGAGATTGGTTACATCATGAAACTGCAAAGCCTCACAACTCTGGATGAAACCATCCATCTAGTCCAGAGAGTTGAAAAGTAACGGCGAAACCAGGCTAGCTGAATGCCGAGTAACAGAACGATGGTGTCAAGTAGGAATGGCCTACCGAGTAGGGTAGGGAATGACAGGGCATCAAATAGATCCGAGGTTAAATGTCGAGGTTACATGCTGAGCTGACCAAACGAGGGCCAAAGTAAAAGCAAGACCAAAGAACCCAAGATCCGAAGAGACCAGGGTCAGAGCTTAGGACAGAAAACCCAAGAAATCAAATGTTTTAAGTGTCTTGGCTATGGACATGTAGCTAGTCAATGTCTAAATCGTCAAGTCATGACCATCAAGGGAGATAAGCCCTAGTTTGAAGTAGAAAGTGTGAGTGAAAGAGAGGAAGAAGTGGCAACCAATTAGATGCTGGAAGAATTTGAGGAAGATTCAAAAGCCGAGATGCCCCCTAAAGGTGGTACCAAGTATTGCTTTGTTGTTCGGCGATCTCTCAATACTTTTGTAGCTAATGAGAACGAGCAGAGAGAGAACCTCTTTCATATAAATTGCCGGGTGAATGGCAAGCTATGCGCTGTGATTATTGACGGAGGGAGCTATACCATCGTCATCGTGCAAAAGGTAGTTAAGACCATGAAATTGCTAACTCTTTCACACCCCAAGCCGTAGAAGATTCACTAGCTGAACGAGAGAGGAGAATTACAAGTTTCCAAGTAAGTCAAAGTGTCGATTACTATTGGTGATAAATACAAGGACAAGGTGTTGTATGACGTTTTGCCCATGTGTGCATCCCACATATTACTCGGCCAACCGTAGCTATTTGACTTAAGGGTGTTACACGATGGATATAGAAACACCTACATGTTTCAAAAGAACGGAAAGAAAGTTATATTGACGCCAATGAGTCCTAGGGAAGTACAAGAAGCCCAGGAAAAGGTTGTGAGATCTCTGCAGTGAAAGTCCTTAATGATTTCCCAAGCTCAGTTTGCATGAGAGGTCAAACTCGAGAACTATGTACTCCTCTTGGTCATGAGACTCCTAGAGGTTAGAGAAGCTAAGAACTTACTTGTCGAAGTGTTGTAACTACTTCAAGAATTTGCTGACCTATTTCCATCCAAAATGCCCAAAGGATTACCTCCCTTCAGAGGAATTGAGCATTGCATTGATCTTTAACCTAGAGTAGCCTACCAAATTAACCTGCCTATAGACTCAATCCTAAATAGGCAACCAAGCTGAAAAAGCAAGTTGATGAGCTAGTGGATCACGGATATGTTCGTAAGAGCATGAGCCCATGTGCCATCCCAGCCATACCAGTGCCAAAGAAAGATAGATCATAGAGGATGTGCATTGATAACCGTACCATCGATAAGATTACTATTAAATGCCAATACCTGATCCGGCGATTAGATGACATGCTTGATGAGTTGCATGGTGCATGCATCTTTTCAAAAATAGATCTAAAGAGTGGCTATTATCAAATACGAATGAAACCTGAAGATAAATGGAAAACAGCCTTTAAAACTCGGGATAGTCTATTTGAGTGGATGGTTATGCCATTTGGTTTAACTAACGCACCGAGTACATTCATGCGACTCATGAATCATATGCTTTGAGCATTGATAAGCAAATGTGTTGTAGTTTATTTTGACGACATTCTTATCTATAATGCCGACATTTCTGTTCATATCAAATATTTGAGATTGGTGTTTAACATACTCCATACTTAGAAATTATTCGGCAACCTAAAGAAATGCACGTTCTATCAGAACGAGGTTATATTTCTCGAATATGTCATTTCAAGGAATGGAGTTCGCGTTGATGAGGAAAAGGTCAAGGCTATTAATGAGTAGCCTATACCGACAAGTGTAGCCAAAGTCAGGAGCTTCCATGGCCTAGCCCTGTTCTATCAAAGATTTATCCGGAACTTCAGCTCCATTATTATGCCATTAACCGAATTGACCAAAAAGAACATTGACTTTAAATGGATAGAAAAAGCTTAGAGAAGTTTTGAAGATGTGAAGTGTAAGCTGACGTTTGCTCCAGTACTTGTCCTACCAGATTTCGAGAAGGTTTTTTAGGTTGAATGTAATGCGTCTAGTGTCAGCATTGGTGATGTACTTATGTATGAGTGTCGACCCATTGCTTACTTCAGCAAAAAACTTCAAGGTGCTACCCTAAATTACTCAGCTTACAACAAGGAGTTTTATGCCCTTGTCCATACACTCCAAAACTGGTAGCATTACCTGTTATCGAGAGAATTCATCATCTATTCTTATCATGAATCTCTCAAGCATCTTCGTGAGTAGTAGAAGCTTTCTCGGCATCACGTTAAGTAGGTCGAGTTCCTAGAGAACTTTGCTATGTCATCAAGTATAAAAAGGGAAGCACCAATACAGTGGCTAATGCACTTTCTTGTTGTCATACCCTTAACACAACATTGCAAGCTAAAGTACTTGGATTTGGCACTTTACCTGATCGATATGAGAATGACCCACATTTTAGGCATTTAGTAGCCAAGTGTAGTGATAGAAGAGCTGTGGACGGATTCTACTTGAGTAAGGGCTTCTTGATGAAAAGTAAGAAGATGTGCGTGCTAAGTGGTTCTACAAAGGAGCTACTGGTTCGAGAAGCTTATGTTGAGGGTCTGGCTAGCTATTTTGGGGAAAAGAGAACGATTAAGATATTGAAGAAACATTTTTACTGGCCTGAGATGATGAGGGATGTACACCAAATACTTGAGGGGTACAAGGTTTGTAAGTATGCTAAAGGGAGGAGAGAGCCCTATGAAGAATACATGCCCCTACCAATTCCCAAGCGGCCATGGATCAATATAAGCATAGATTTCACGCTCGGCCTTCCTTATATGCCAAAAAGACACGATTCGATTATGGTGGTAGTTAATCGGTTCAATAAGATGAGCTACTTCATTCCCTGCCACAGGACTAATAATGTTTTATTCATCACTAATCTCTTTTTACAGGAAATTGTGCGACTATAGGGAGTGTCAAGAAGTATTGTGTTTGACCATGATTCAAAATTCACGAGCTTTTTTTGGAAAACCCTATGGAGGAAACTCGACACTAAGCTCCTGTTCAGTACCTCTTGCCACCCTCAAACAAACGGCTAAATTGAAGTAGTTAACAAAACCGTAGGTAGTCTCATGCGCGCTACTGTTGGAAAGAACTCTCATGATTGAGATTTATGCCTATCCATCATTAAATTTGCCTATAATCGCTCAACTCATAGCTTTACTAGAACATCACCATTTAAGGTTGTTTATAGACTTAACTTGAATCTACCCTTGGACTTAATTAACAGTCCAACTACATAAAGGGAGAGTCAATCCAACCTACAGCGTATCGAGGGATTTCACAAGTTACACCAAAGAATTGCTAAGCAATTGACCAAAACTGTGGTACGATAGAAGGAAATGGGAAGCTGCGGAAGGAAACGAATTATTTATGCTCTTGGGGACCTTGTCTGGATCCATCTTAACAAAGAATGCTTCCCTAAAAAGAGGAAGAACAAATTATCACCCGGAGTGAATGGACCCTATAAGATCCTGAGGCACTTTAATGATAATACCTATAAGATTAAGCTACCCAAAGGTTTTAATGTATCTACCACATTCAACATCATCGACTTAACTCCATATATGCCTGATGATGACAAAGGCTAAGATTTGCAAGCAAATCTTCAACAACCCTAGGAAATTGATGCACTGCCAACTAGCAATCCCATTACTCGTGCACACCTCCAAAGCATCTAATCCCTCTCCTGAAGAATTCTCTCTCGGCAACCTGCTGATGATGAGAGACTATACATCGAAGAAAGGTAGTTGAACTCCTTGAGCTACCCACATTGTCATACGTTGATCTGTATACTTGATAGTGATGACGCCGACTATTCTCTTGCCGAGGACCTTGTACCGAGTACTTTGACCAACTGCTACCGAGAATCTCTTATCAAGTGACGAGAGACTCACTTAAACGGTCAAGTAGTTTTCTCTTGGCATATCACCATCTCTCTCGTCCCGGCCCCTTTAATGCCGCAATATTTTGACCCTTCTTACCTGCGATGTTCAAAGAATATTCGTATAGGACTAATGCTACACCGCCAGCTGTCCACCTTATCTGACATTTAATTACCTTTCCATTTTTGGTTTGTTTTTTCTTTTTACCCTTTTTGTATATACTAGGAATCCCCTTTTTGTAAATATTTTCTTGTAATTTCTTTATTTGTAATGCTGCTTTAGAGACTTTTTATAAATAGTCATTTTCTCTTGTAAGTTGGAGCTAACTTACATCTTAATACTGAATACTTTGTTCTTGTGAAACAATCATCTCCAAGTCCATACCCTTTACACTTTTATTTAATCTTACCGAATAGTTTAGGATTAATGATGAGTAGACCTTGATATCAACTTATGCATCATATCAAGTGAGGTGTCAAGTCGTGTTGTGTTCGTTGGTGAGTTATATACTTCAAGCAGCTTCACGTCAACTACTCTTGCTCAATTATAGACTGTTTCCCTCTAATTTTCTTCACTATCTCGAAGGACCCATTTCAGTTCAATTATGTCCCGATATGTCCTAGTGATAACTGAGTTTCTAAGCACACTACCTACTAACCTTATATTTTGTCAACGTTTAGTTCATCATTTGGTCTACAATAAGCAAATTGCTAATGGTGTCCATTTATGTTGTGGTAGGAGCTGAGGGACTCACTAAACTTAACCATCGTAAATGCATGAAATTTGAGAATATGACTCATTAGTTAACTAGGTTATTTGTCAAATAATTTTTGTTACATTGATTATATATGCATCTTGATTCTTGTGTATCAAAAAAGTTATTAGCAAGATCATAATAGTAATTTAGATATTCAATATGGGCATCTATTTTATAGCAACAATCTAAATTCATAGCAACATGATAAATCTATGGAATTTCTCTATGATAAGTTAATCACTTAAGACACTATCATTAACACAAACCCATAGAATGGGGTTGTACCACAATTCATATAACTTAGCAAGTACTTTAATAACGTCTAAAACAAATAAATGGACACTTAGTAAGTAAGCTTATGAAAATGTCTTCGTACAATCATTAAATATTTTAAGTATTTACAACATATGTCCCAATCATTTAGGTGTAACAAAATATAAAAAATCCATGGAATTTCTCTATAATAAATTAATCACTTAAAACATGTAACATAAACCTATAAAATGGGGTTGTACCACAATTTATATAACTTAACAAGTACTTTAACAATGTTTAAAATAAATAAATGGACACTAGGTCAATAAACTTATGAAAATGTCTTCATACGATCGTTAAATATTTTAAGTGTTTACAACAATTTGTTGCTTATATCCTAATCACTTGGATGTAACAAAATATCGAAAATATTGAGCATAGCAAACATAAATTATGCTTCCTTGTATGGAATTGCACTTTGTAAAAGTTCATACATGGAATTTCATTTATCCCCAACATCCCTTTTAGATATATACAGTCCAAGTAGGTTCAGAAGATAAAATTTTCACAAAGCCTTATTTATTGGTAGATGATAAAGCATATGATCAATTACCTATTTAATCGATGACATTTTGAAATCTAAGGTAGCCAAATTGTTCTTAATACACAATTTCAAAATGTGACATGCAATGTACGCTCAGAAATAATGTCTCAAGTGTAGACTAATGAAATGATTTCAAGTTACTAATAGATGTGATGCTTCTTGTAGTATTGTCAAAACCAATAGAGAATAATCTTTTTAGTCAACTCATATTTATCTAATATAATGTTTATGATCTTGAAAATATTTGTATTGTATGGTGTTCATTAAATTTCCCAAGTGCTAGCAATCTTTTATGTAAAACCCATTTATCATCAATCTAATGGCAAGTTTATCCTATGTGAAAGTTTTTGTTTTACCTATCTACCCATATCCTCATGCAAATGTGTGCTTATGTGTCTAGCATATTAATCTTACACGTAAGCTCTCGCTTTCCATGATGGTAGAGTTGAATGTTTGTTCTATATGTGGTTCTAAAGGAAAATGTATAACTGCTAAGACTTAACCTTATGACTTGTACTTTGTAGGGATGGGATGCTTATTTGCATTAAATGATAGGTACGTACCTATTATCATTATGCTTAAACCTATTTTTCGCTTATTCTTGGAGAAATGAAACAATGAGAATTTATGCTAAATGAAGGGACCTAGAAATTTGTTCCTGTGACTTATTTATTCCAAACTTTCTTGGGTGCTTCAATCTCATGTGTTTGTTGAAAATTCCTTACCAGTCGCCTTTTCTCCACCTATAACTTGTCTGGCAATAGTTGCACTATGCACGAACATTTCCATTTGAACTTACAACATTATGGAAATACATGTTAAAAGTTTCATACTTAAGTGGTTTCAATGGCTTACTATTAAGATCACCATCACCAAGTTGCTAGCCTTGCACATTCTCTTCATCAATTGATTGTTGGAGAAACTCCTCATCTTAAATCTCCTCTTTTGCATAGGGATAAACACCAAGTGACATGTGCTTAAAGCCAGTAGAGAAAAGTTTATTACATTCATTGCTTAATCCTAAGCTAAACTCATAGATTCATACTCTTCATCAATGTCATGAAGGGGTGCAAGCTTCTTCTCACAAGTTACTCCCTTACCTTTGTTGGAGCTTAACTTCTTACTAAAGTTGGATACATCACGAAAAAAAAGAAAAAAAAAACTTGCCATTTATGTATATAAAAGTAACTATATAAAAAATAAAAAGGAGATAGTGTACTTAAAATAAGAAATTAGTGGAAAAAAGACAATAGTATGAAATGTAGTGGAGCAAAATATATACATAACAAAGTGATGAAATATAGTAGAGTAAATAATTAGAATAGCAAAATGTAGACAATGAATGCTTGGGTTTGAGGTGAAGATCTACTTTCTCTAATCTCCATATTATAGGCAAAGTTTAGAAGAATGTATAATGTTTGGATACAAAAGTCTATAAGTAAATGCATCTTCCTTTTCATTTGTAACATTTGGAGTAGAGGCAAGTTTCTAAGGAACATTAACACTTACTTCAAAGAGGATTAAATAATAACTCAACTAAGAACAAGTCAAGAATGAGTAAAAATGCTCAATATGATCTACTGTCATACGTACGTTCTAAGAAATCTAGTTTACATATTCTTCTTTTGAAGCCTATTTCTCACAACATCTCTTCATATGTTTCCAACTTTAAACTTTTTCTAGTAAACTATATATAAATATGATAAGATAATATAAAACCTATTTAATAAAATTAACATCCATATTGGTTTGCCATGGTCTCTAACCTTATTTATTAGTGTTTGATTTTTTGTGTGAATATGAATATAATACATTAACATTTAACTCTTCTTATTTTAGCCATAAGAGTAAATTACTAAATATAAAAGCTTATGTTCTCCTCTCACTATCGAACCTAAGGCTTATATCAATTAATGAGACAAACTTGACTTAGAGATAACTCATGAAATTTTAAGAATATATTTGGTCACATATATTTTAATTTATAAAATAAAAGAAGAATAAATTTGTAATTTTCAAAGAATATAATAGAGAAATAATAACAATAATTTTTATTTGATTACACTTAAAAATACAATCAATAGGCTAGGAATATATTAAAAGGTTATGATAAGGTAGTTCATTTGGGTTAGGTTTAAATTGTAATGGTTAGGTCTAAGTTGTGACGGTGGGGTATATGTCATGCCCTGAAGCGGCAGAGTCGTAACAGCCCCCGCCGTGTAAACCATCCTAAGATAGAAGTTGGCCTTACAACCGCTATCTTAGACCTGATCTACACAAGGCGTCCACGACTAACCTGCTTTGAAGTAGACAATTTGTAATTTAAACAAATCATTTATCTAAGAAAGTGAGGAAATATATATAATCACTATAATTCAGTTACTGCAGTTAAAGTTTTCAATATTCCTCTATAATATATCTCCTAGTTATTACATCATTCGGAAATGAAAAATAATTCTAAAGTAAAAACTTAGACCTTAAAATATGTGTTTATTCTTCGATGTTTTTCCTCACTCTCTAGGATCCAGCAGTTGCTAGCTTCTGAGTAATTGGTTGCCGCTTCTTAGCCAGCACCTGCACGACGTCTATAGGGATGTGAGCAACCACAGCTCAGTAAGTAGGGACGGAGGACTTAAAACTATACCATACACACAACAAGGTTTTCAATCACTTATTAAGTGCAATGCATGTGCAAGCAAATGCCATCGCATGACGTTGTCCGGCCCGTCGTGAGATTAGAGAAATTGCGCCCGCTCTAATCCGGGTTGAGGAGTTACCGTTAATGCAACAGCTCACGACCAAACCCAGGCTTGTGTAATGGAGACCTTGCTCCTCCCGCGACTACCTTCGAACCACTGTCTTCACCCCCGCCGCAACCTCCTCTCCTGTCACTTAGTTCGACTGAGGATGAAGAAGGGACCATTTTGTAATCCTGCGTTATCCCTTCCGAAGGGGTTGGTATTTGGCCGGAGAGTCCTAAATCCCCTAACGGGTTGCCATGCATGCTCAATTATGATTACTGGTCGTATATTTGATTAGGTCCAGTTTAGGGTGATCAATCATTACATACAATTTATACAGTATGTACCAGAGCAACAAACAGAATCATGGCATCACCCATAATCAAGCACATGCATACATTCAACTATCTAACAAGCATAACCAAGCATAATCTTAAGCCTCCAAAATACAGCATCGTATTAATCCTAACTTACCTCGACTCCTCGCTCGCTCACTCGAGGTCCGATTTGCTCAGGCCATCGCCGGTTATCCCTATAACACGAACGTGGTTTCAGCTTTTCATATAAATATCATAGGTTCGTTTTATCCTACAACGCTTATTGTTAGGTTTTGTTTAAGGTTTAATATGCCTAATTATCTAGGTATTAAGTCTTTAGGTTTAGGGTTAGGTTCAGGTTCCGCATCGATTTCTAAATTAGATTCTAGTTCGATTTTTAGGTATTGTTTTGTACCCGGACCCTAGAAATTTATTTCAACTCACAATGTGAAACTAACCACATTATTTTCGGATATCCTAAATACGATCACTACCCCTAATCAGCATTTTATTCCATCCGGTACACTTAAATCCGTATTAGTGTACCGAATTTACTCATGTTGTGAGAAATTTTTACATTTTTCATATAATTACCTAAAATTAAATTTTGTTTCAGATTTGTTATGTTCTGATTTTCATTATTTTATTATCTAATTAAACCTAATTTTTCCATATTTATTAATTTTCAATTTTACATATTCCTAATTTTCTACATTTACCACATAACACCTTCATTAATTACACTTAACACTCCATAGACTAGGATTAAGTTTCCACATCAGAGATTAACATCCCTAAATATATAATTACCATCTAAATCAGTAATTACTATCCTAATCACCTAATTAACTCCAAATTACCCAATTTTTCCATCATTTAGGGCTAAAAATTAACTTAAAAATTTCAAAAATTAATTTTAAAAAAATGGCTTCATAGCACTGTTCTATGTCACATGAGCATCCTACAGAAAAATTTTGAGCCCCAAACTACATCCCTAAGCCTATTTAATTTCCGGTTTAATCATGCTCGGTTTTGAACAATTTGTTAAGGACCTTATATTTTCAGACATAATTAAACTAAATCAACATTTTTTCCTAAATCTACATACAACAAAACCTCAGAATAACAAGTTTCATAATTTTCTGGGCAAAATAACTAATTTTACAAAATTATACAAGAATCGGGCTGGAATTTGGACTTACCGGTTCAGGTAGCTCCGGCCACCGCGGGCCGCCGTGGCCTTGTCGGCCTGCCTGGGCGCTGCCACTACCGTGTGGTGGTAGTGGCCGTCCACTCCCAGCTCCTTGTTTGGTGTGGGTTCCCTTTAAAACCCCTAACTGCACGGTTTTTCTTATTTTTTTTTATTTTCTAGATTTTCTCTCGAATTTTAGACTCTCCCTAATTTTCTCTGATTTCTAACTGTCCAAATGAGTTCCTGAATTTTTCTTGCTATTTATAGACGTTTTTTGTAATTATTATGCATTAATTTGACAAGATTTTGTCAACTTTCCTTGATTTTTGGCTTTTTGTTTGTCCAATTTTTATTGGATAATTTTTCTTTTTCTGATTTGAACCTACCACGACCTTATCTTGATTCATCTTATCATCTTCTAATTTTTTCTTATTTTTCCATAATTATTTTATATTTTTCTTTAATTATTTGCTTAGTTTTCGGCCAATTTTAGTAATTACGCGTATTTTTATCTATACGTAAATACATGTAGGGTACACGTGAACATTCCTAAATATTATTTTGGTCATTCTAAAATTTTTAGTATACATATAATCTATCTCTAATAATTTATTAGTTATTATATTACACTTTTTGCCTTTTCGGTAATTAGCAGTTATTATGCTTAAAATTTGAAAATTTTATAGTCTCCTATTTTATTACTTTTTGTTTTCTTAAATTTAAGTTTACAGGGTCATTTTTACTGGTATCTTGTTAAATAGTTTATAATTTGGGTGTGATCGGATCCTTTAGCCGATCGCCCTAAACCTTGGGTTCTAAATTCAATCCTACGGTCAATTGACTTAGCTTTGGGGCTTACAGTATACATGCTAGCATCCATGATTTGACTAGTAGACTAGTGTCTAGAGTATGAAGAATTATGGGAAAAGACCAATAAATAGCTATTTCTCATATCAAACGCAATAATAAGTTTATATATTCTATATTATATATGTATATATTATTAAGTTAATAAGATTTGATTTACTTTCACATCTCTAATTACATAGTTTGAATATAAGTTTTCATACCTGTTGATACTCAATTTTGGCTCGCCCGAGACCCGATTTTGATGGAGGTCTTTAAAGGCCCAATGGCACTTAAAGAACTAAGCCTCCTACCTTCTTTAAGCACTCTAGCTTGCTCAGAAGTCTATATGCCCTTTAAGCTCCATGCCCATTGGCAATTCGAGCACATAGGCTTGAAGAACTGAGTAAACATTGCCCCTAAAGATCGCCCTGCCTATAAGGTCCCTATCATCTAGTTTGAGCACAAACGAAGAGAATGTTTACTGATCTTGCGAGCTTCATCTATGGCCCAGTTCACCACTTGTAGCACAATCGTGCCCTTTCCTCCTATCCTCTCACTTCTTTCTTGTCTCTAGAGTCAGTATAGACCCCAACTCATTAATCAAGCTCTAACATCTGTAGTATAACCAGCACACCTGACATGCTCTAACGATGTCAAGCTCCAGAATATAGATGTGGTTGCTAACGTGGTCATGGTTGACCAACTCCTAGCGTCACCCTATCACTTTTACAACTCATATCCCCTGCCTACTACTAGGTACAGATGAGTCCTGAGCCAACACATATTCGGGTAAAGGGATTGACTCTTTGGATCTATTTCTACTACTGAACTCTCTCTCAATCTAAAAGCTCCTACATACAAAATGCCTCTGTTTGAGCACCGCCCTTGAGGATCCTTAGTGCTCGACAAACCCTTGGCCCCCATTTCTGTGTCCCCTTTATTGACTTAAGCGTCAAAGGGCCTTGTTGATACACCTATAAGAGGCTTCTTACAAGTAACAAGGAACAACGAGCTCACTTAGGCCAAATCTCATCTAGACATTCTTCAAGGAGTCGAAGCCCAATTCATTCAATCCCCACTTTAGTTGATTTAACCACAATCAATAACACCCATTTGTCTTTATTTTTTCTCCTACACTCCCTCTTTGCATTTATATCTGTATCTTTATTCACTTATATTATTTAGCTAGAAAAACTTTATTCCTCTTTACGTCTCTCATCATGTATTATCAATATCCACTATATATTATTAAGCCAATAGGACTTCATTCTTCTCTATGATTTTAACTATATGTTTACATTTAATTATCTATATCTATATTTTGAGCTAATAAAAATGTATCATATTCCAAATAATTCTTACTCTAATACCAATTGATATATTAGCTTATTTTATATATTTGAGTGTATTTTTCTTTGAATCTATCTCCTTATATTAAGCCATAAAGTGTATTTGTAATTCATATTTTATTGTCGATTTATCAAATGTATTATTTTTTGCTTACACAATATGAGTGTTGGTCTACTAATAAAACATAGATGGAAAATCTCTACATTATTCAATTATTACATTGCCAATCAAACCCATTGTATAAGGGAAGCCTTCATTAACATTTATTATTCTTTTTTCTTTGCCTAATATTATTAATTCATAATTTTAATAGCTCATCCAATGTAGCCAAGATATTGAGCAAAACTCAAATAAGTGTCTAAGTAAAAATTATGACATAAGGTTAAAGAATAATCGTTGACTTTTAATGATAAATTTGATTTAATCAGCGATTGTTTTTATAATTGATGGGTGCTAATAAGTAGAAAATATAAAATTCTAGTATGATTTTCAAATGATTAATTATATCAGTTTAAAACTAATATTGATAATAATATATTTCAAATAAGCATGTCTATCTCATTAGGATTAGGCTGATGATATTGGAGTAAATTAGGATTAGCTAGAGATGTCAATTCCATATTCGTAGTCAAAGTAGTAACCATTCGAATCACAAAGGAATCGAGTAAAAATAATATCATGCTAAGTCCAAGCTCCAACTCGACTTTAATTTTTAAAATTCTAACTCAACGGATTTTATAATTTTGAGCTTGAACTTGATTTGAAATGGTATTTAATGAGCTTAACCTTGACTTGGTTAAATTCATACATGCTTAATCATCTCAAAAATTATTCTCTTAATTAAATTAATATTAATATTCAAACTCGATTAACACTAATCTCGACTCGAGCTCGATTTAGCTTATAAAATTGCTAAGCTAAATATCTTGAAATTTAATCAAATAACTCGATTATTATTGAATTGAATTTAGAGCTTTAGAGATATAGATTATATATTTTTTTATTTATCAATCACATGTTGTAAAAGCTTTGTATGAATATATAGTTTAGTTATAACAGAAAACAATAACTCAATTCACTCTTGACCTCCATTCTCTCTCGTGCTTATTCATCTCTGATCTACCTCCATTGCAAATCCCCACACTAAGACACACAACTATCTCTTTTTTCTTAATTACGTACTTCTTCATGCTATTAGAGCTTTGAAATCCTTTTCTTCATCGTGAATAATGAAATTTTGCCTTTAGAAGATGTTTTATCACCATTCTATATTCGCCATTCAAATTCACAAAATTCAGTTGCAATTACTCATGTTCTAAACGGTCTCAATAACAATACCTAGAGTACATTGTTTCTTCTTGCATTGTCCATTCACAATAAAGTTAGATTCATTGGTGGAACCATTTCTGTTCCAATGAAGTTAGATGATATTTTTCCGATAAGGAATTGGTTAACAACCTAATTATAGAATGGATTTTGTGCTCAATATCATCTTAGATTGCTTCAATAATGCTGTATATGAATTATGTGGAAGCTATATAGGAAAAACTAAAGGTCAAATTCTCATAGCATGATGATACACAAACTTGTCAATTTTATCATTTGTTTAGTAATTTATGCAAGGAAATTGCTTCGTAGATGACTATTTTATTGAGCTAAATGTCATTTGGGAGGAATTGAGGAATTTTTCATCCATTGCCACATTGTACTTATGGATCGTGTAATCAAGGATATTTTGATAAATTTGTTGATATGGTTCAAAAAGATTATGCCTTTAAATTGAATAGGTTGAATGATAGTTTTTTTAGCTCTTAAATCACAAATTTTAGTTCTCAACCCTTTTCCTACGCTAAACAGGGCATATAATTTAGTCATCAGAGATGAGTTTTAAATATTCAATAGACCTAAGGGTATATCTGTAGATTCTTTCATAATGGCAAGTGTTTATGATCTCAGAAAGAACTTTAGGAATGAAGTGGCATGTTATAAGCCCTAAATATAAGTCAAATAATCATAGGATTAAACTTAATACATAAAGTTTAAGTCAATTAAACGATCCAATCAAGCCTAAATTATAAGTTAAAGTTAGAAATATTAGTAAAAATGACCTTATAAGTTTAAATTTTAAAAAAATAAGAGAATATAAATTTTATAAATTTTAAGTATATTACTCGTTATTTATCGGAAATACATAAAATACATTTCGATAATTAACAAATTGCTAGAGATAAATTATATGTATACTAAAAATTATAGAATGACCTAAATAATATTTAAGAGTATTTACTTATACCCCACACGTATTTATGTATAAGTCGAAATACACGAAATTACCTAAATTGCTTAAAATTAGCTAAAAATTTGCTAAATAATGAAAGAAAATTATAAAAAAATCAAAGAAAAATAAAAAAAAATCAAGGAGATTGGGAACGATCTAGATCAAGTTGTGGCAGCTAGGGGGAAAGAAGAGAAAATTGACCAATTAAATTGAAACAACAAAAAAGGCAACAAAGTGGAAGATGATAAGCTAGTCTTATCTAATTAATGCACAACAATTACTTTATAGCCCTATAAATAGCAAAAAAAATTTAAAACACTCTTTGGACAGTTAGAAGATTAAGAAAATTGGAGAGCACCAAAAATTGAAAGAAATTAAGGTTTTAGAAAAAAATTTCTTAAATTTGTGCAATTAAGACAAGTAAACTAAACCCATACCTCACCACCATTTAGGACCAAACCACCACCACCATCACCACCCCACTCTAAACTGATCGCCTGGATTGGTGACATACCCTAAGTTGGTGTTAGTGGTCAAAAGCTCAAAAACCAAGTGAGTCCCAAATCTCATCCAATTTTGAAAATTTTTTTAAAATTATTAATTCTACTCAGAAAATCATGAAATTTGTTATTATGATATTTTATTATATGTATATTTAGGGAAAAACAGTGATTAAGTTTAATTATATCTGTAAATATAGGGTTCTTACAAAATTGGACAAAATCGAACATGTTTAGAATTAGAAATAAATAAGCTTAGGAGTGTAGTTTGAAACTCAATTTTATTTATTTATTTATTTTTTGTAAAATACTTAAGTAATATAGAATAGTGCTATGAAGCTATCTTTTTAAAATTAATTTTTGAAATTTTTAAGTAATTTTTTTGCCCTAAAATGATAAGAAAACGAGTAATTTTGGATTAATTAAGTAATTAAATTATTAATTACTAATTTAGAAGGTAATTAGATATTTAAGGATGTTACTCTCTGATGTGGAAACATAATTCTAGCATTTGGAGTGTTACTTGCAATTAATATAGGAATTATGTAGTAAATGTGAGTAATTTAGTAAAATGTGAAATTAGAATTTTAATAAATATAAAATAATAGGTTAAATTGGATAATATAATAATAATATTAGTATATATTAAATTTGGTATAAAAATTAATTTTAGGTATTTATACAAAAATTGTAAAATTTTCTCATATTGGGAGTAAATCCAGTACACTAATTAGAATTAGAGTGTATCGAATAGGCTAAAATACTGAATTAAGACCTAGTATGATATTAGGATACTCGAGCTTAATGTGATTAATTTCACATAAAGGTTCGAAACGTATTTTAGGATTACTCGTTGTTGAAATTGAATTAGAACCTGAACTAAAATCGGATTCGGAAACTGAGTCCCGAACTAATGTAAAATGAATCGTTAGTAAATGATAGGTATATAAGGAGAATTGAGTTAAAACCTAACTTAAAATATGTATCATCTAAGTATAAGAACTAAAAAAAACGTATTTATATTATAGAACATAAAAAAACGAAACAACCTACGGCAAGTGGTTGAGCGACTCAAAATTCCAAGTAAATTGGGTTTAATGCTTCATTGTGTTTTAGAGTACTCAAAGACTTAGGTTTGTATATGATTGCGATTGTAAGTAGTCTTATGCATGTGCTTGTGTATCTAATTTTGTGCCAAAATATATGTTATGTTTGATAACTATTGTAATTGGAGTGGTGTGGAATTATCTGGTCACCCTAAATCGAATATAATCTGATCTAAATACCCTAAAAAGACATGCATTGCAACCTTACAAGGGATCATTACAATTCTTCAACCAAATACTGACACCTTTGAAAAAGATAGCGTTGTATAGTAAATTGGTTTTTTCCTCATCCTTAACCGAATTAAATAACAGGAGAGGAGGTTGCGGTAAGGACGAAGGCATTGGTTCGAATGATAGTTTTAGGAGGAGCAGTGTCTTCATTGCACAAACCTGAGTTTGGTTATGAGCTGTTGCATAACATGAGAACTCCTCAACTTATATTAGAGCAAGTGAAATTACTCTAATTTTATAATGGACTGAACTACGTTGTGTGATGGCACTTGTTTATTGCATTTCATGAAAATAATTGCTTGATAACCTTGATTGTACTTATATACATTCATGAGTCTCCAATTCAACTTACTAAACTGTAGTTACTCATATTTGCATAAATTCTTTTGCAGGTCCTGACTTTTGATTAATTATGCCATGTTACAACTATCTAGAGATTAGTTCTCTTTTGAAACTATGGGGAGTGAGGATCCATTAGCAAAAGATCAAGTCTTATTTAGAGTCTTACTAGTATCCTTAGGATAAAGAATTGATGTACGATATGTACATTAGTTAACTACTGTATTATGTGGGATTTTTTGGGAATCCTATGATAATGTGAATGTAATTATATATATATGACTTAAGATTTTACTTTTACTGTAAATTTTAGCTAAAAATTTTAGTTGAACTGTTTACTTCAAAGTGAAGAGTCGTTGATGCCTTGTGTAAATTGTATCTATGATAGGCACTATGAGGTCAGTTCCTGTTATAAGTTGGTTTACAAGGCGAGACTATTGTAAATCTATGACTTCGAGGCGTAACATGTGTCACTATTGTTGTTAACATGGACATTTCAAGGACAAGTGCTATAAATTGATAAGCCTTCCTACGCACTATAAGTTCAACAACACAAAGGTTTTTGGAGTAAGTCAAGTCTTATTTGATATATCACAAGCTTCTATTATTAATGACTCGTCAAAATCTACTTTTGTTGCTGTTTCTGCTACTTTGGACAATGCAAATAATAGTGTTTCCGTTGGTTTCAACAATATAATTATGCCGAACAATTTTTTTCTAGTCTTTTTGTTGCACATTCTTCTATTATGTAGCATAGTTCCTCAAGTTTTTCTACTCTATTATCCATCAATAATATAGTTGGTACTATTTTATCAATTGCTTACTCCATCTTGTCAAAATCAATTAATTCATTTGCTTGGATTCTTAATTTTGAAGCATCTTTGATACGTTCAATTAGTCTTTTCCATTTCTACTGCTATTAATGATTACTGCGTTCAGTTGCCTAATAGACAAACACTTCAAGTTACTCATAAAAGTTCGATTTGCTTGAATTGTGATCTTGTCCTTCATGAAGTTCTATTCATTCCTTCCTTTTGTTTTAATCCAATTTATGTGTCTAAGTCATCTTCACTTAGCAATTGTTTGCTTATATTTACAAATAATTCTATTTACATTTAGGATACTTTTGCAATGAGAGTAATTGGTCATACCTAGACTAAGGATGGCTTATATTTTTTAGAGCATTCTATTTATAAGTCTTTTGTTCATGATTGTAAACCCTAAAGCCAAGCCAAGTAACCATAGGTTTGAACTTAAAACCCAAGGTTTAGGACGATCGGCTAAAGGATCCGATCAAACCCAAATTATAAACTATTTAACAAAATACCAGTAAAAATGACCCTGTAAACTTAAATTTAAGAAAGTGAGTAGTAAAATAGGAGACTCTAAAATTTTCAAATTTTAAGCATAATAACTGCTAATTACCGAAAAGGCAAAAAGTGTAATATAATAACTAATAAATTAGTAGAGATAGATTATATGTATACTAAAAATTTTAGAATGACCAAAATAATATTTAGGAATGTTCACGTGTACCCTACATGTATTTACGTGTAGATAAAAATACGCGTAATTGCTAAAATAGGCCGAAAATTAAGTAAATAATTAAAGAAAAATACAAAATAATTATAAAAAAATCAGAAAAAAAATCAGAAGGAGAGGTCTGCAACTAAATCAGGTCGTGACTGAAAAGAAAAAAAATTAGCCAATAAAAATTTGCCAAACTAAAAGCCTAAAATCAAGGAAATGGGCAAAATCACATCAAATTAATGCACATTAATTACTATGTTTGTCTATAAATAAGGAAAAAATTCACAGAAGACATTTGGACAGTTTGTAATCTGAGAAAAATCGAAACACAAGAAAAATCGAGAGAAATTCCAGAAAATAAAAAAAAAAAAGAAAACTGTGCAGATTAGCAAGGTGAACCAAAACCACCACCCACTACCACCTAGGACCGAACCACCACCACCACCCTACCCTAGGACCAGCGTCTGGACCGGCCGACAGCCTTGGACCGGGTTTGGACGGCCAGAAATCCTTGAACCGGTTAGTCATTTACTCATCCCGATTTTTGTATAATTTTTTAAAATTAGTTATTTTGTCCAGAAAATTATGAAACTTGTTATTCTGAGGTTTTATTGTATGTAGATTTAGGGAAAAATATTGATTTAGTTTAATTATGTCTGGAAATATAGGGTTCTTAAGAAATTGATCAAAACCGAGCATGATTAAACCGGAAATTAAATAGGCTTAGGGATGTAGTTTTGGGCTCAAAATTTTTCTGTAGGATTCTCATATGATTTAAAACAGTGCTACGAAGCCCTTTTTTTTAAATTAATTTTCGAAAATTTTAAGTTAATTTTTAGCCCTAAAATGATGAGAAAATTGGGTGATTTGGGATTAATTAGGTAATTAGAATGTTAATTTCTGATTTGGATCTTGATTAGATTATTAAGGAAGTTAATCTCTGCAGTGGAACCCTAATCTTAGCTTTTAGGTACTAATTATGGTTAATTAGAGAAATTAGGTAAAGAATATAAGAAATTAGGAAAATGTGAAAATATAAATTACTAAATCTAAAAAAAATAAAGCTATTTAGTTAATATTATAATTGAAAACAGAAAAATAATAAATCTGAAATAATATTTAATTTTAAGTAAATATCTCAAAATGTAAAATTTTTACACATCGGGAATAAATCCGATACCTCAATTAGGGTTAGCGTGTACCGAATAGTTAGAATACCAAAATTTCGACCCAATAGGATATTTGAATACCCGAGCATAAGGTGATTAATGTCACATTGTGATTCGAGCCTAATTACGACTTAGGAATTAAAACTAGAATCTGGTTTAGGAGCCGAACCCCGAAATAAAACACAACGAATTATTAATACGTTGTAGGTAATACATGAGGAAAATGAGTTACATTATAAATTAGAATAAGAATCTATAAAATACGAGTACTAAAAGAACCTATTTGTATTATAGGACACCCAGAAACAAATCAACTCGCAACTAGAGGATCGAGCGGTCGAGCAAATTCAGGTAAGTTGGGTTATTGCTTATTGTAATAGAGTACTAGTTTTGTAGTGCTCGGAGACTTAGGCTTGTATATGCTTGTGATTGTAAGTAGTTTGTGCATGTGTTTGATGTATCTGAATTCGTGTTGGAATTTGTGCTGTGAGTGATTTTGTGACTGATTTAATTGGTATGAACTTGTTTGAAAACCTTAACTGGAATTTAATCTTAGTTGACCGTAATAACCGAAAACGTCATGCATTGCAACCCGTTAGGGGATCATAGGACTCTCCAACCAAATACCGACCCCTTCGAAAGGGATAGCGCAGGATTGCAAAATGGTCCCTTCTTCATCCTCAGTCGAACTAAGTGACAGGAGAGGAGGTCGCGGCGGGGGTGAAGTCAATGGTTCGAAGGTAGTCGCGGGAGGAGCGAGGTCTCCATTGCACAAGCCTGGGTTTGGTTGTGAGCTGCTGCATAACATGGAACTCCTCAACCCGGATCGGAGCGGGTGAAATTTCTCTGATTTCACAACGGACCGGACTACGTTGTGCGATGACACTTGATTGTTGCATTGCATGAAAATAATTGTTTGATAACCCTGTTTGTGCTTGTATACATTCATGAGTCTCCAATTCAACTTACTGAGCTGTAGTTGCTCATACCCTTATAGATCCTTTTGCAGGTTCTGATTTGTAATCTCTTCAAGTACCATGCCGCCCTACAATTATCCAGAGGTTAGTCTTTTTGAAGCTAGGGGTGTGAGGATCAAGTTATTTAGCTTAATGTGTAACTAGACTGACCTTGTAGTTAAAGGATGAAGACTGTTAGTTATTTTGTAAATTAGTAAACTGTAGTTGTTATGTAAATCTTCCTGGGAAGCTCTGTGGACTTATTTATATGAATATTTATGTTTAACAGTAATTTGGGTTACTTATCATATTTGTAATATAATCATTAATCGAACTGTTTACTTCAAAGCGAGTGGTCGTCGACGCCTTGTGTAGATTATCTCTATGGTAGGAACTGTGAGGCCAGTTTCTATCATAGAATGGTTTACACGGCGGGACTGTTGCGACTTCGCGACTTCGGGGCGTAACAATGATTCTTCTTGTACTTCTCATGAGTTGTCTTTTATGTCGAATGTATTCAATAAATTGCCTAATTTGTTTGATGTTTGGTATTATAGACCTGATTATCCTTCATTTAATAAGGTTAAAGATGTTAGTAAACTAGATGATTCAGTTAATTGTAGTAAATTTGACTGTTAAGTTTGTCCTTTCGCTAAACAACATAAATATTCCTTTCCTAAACATATTGGAAGTACTTTTAGTGCTTTTGAACTTGCTCATATGGATATCCAGGGAACATATGCAACTCTTACTATTGAAGGGCATAAGTTTTTCCTTATTATTGATGATGATTTCACCTGTATAACTTAAGTTTATCTAATGAGCACCAAACATGATGTTTCTTTTATCATTCCTAGCTTTTATCAACTTGTTCTTGCATAGTTCAATAAGAAAATCAAAATGATATGGTCTGATAATGGTTTGGAGTTTTCTTTGCCTTGGTTTTATTCATCTTATTGTGTTGTACATTAAACTCCTTGTGTTGAAACATCACCATAAAATGATGTTGTGGAACATAAACATCGACGCATTTTTAATGTTGCCAAAGCTTTACTCTTTTAGCCTTCATTGACTTTATCTTTCTAAGGAGATGCAGTTCTCACAACAACTTAATTAGCCGTATTCCAACTCCTATTATAAATGGCTACACACAATTTGAAACGTTATTTCATAAAGCTTCTTATTCACATTTTTGGTTTTTGGTTCTAATTATTTTGCTTCCGCCCTTATATGCAATTGAAAAAAATTTAGCGTTCGAGTTTATCCATGAATTTTTGTTGGGTATCCTATTGTATCAAAGGGTATAAGTTATTTGATTTGGTTGATCACAAATATATTGTTTCACAAGATTCTCATTTTATTAAGCATATTTTTCCCTTTCAAGTAGTTTATGTGCATTAGATCTTTTCCACCACTTTAAACATTTCAAATACTGTATTATCTAATTCTTCTAATAACTTCCATTCTTACATGTATCAATTATTTGCAAGATATGATTATCTTGTTTCTCATAGTTCTACAATGGTATTGGAAGACATTCTACTACTAATGGTAGTGAAAGTAATTGGGGTGTTCCTATACAAGAAGATATCCAATTGGTTCTAAATCTTAACACTATACATGTTCGAAGTCTTCAAAAGAGTCAAAAAGTAACTCGAACCCCATCTTACTTATCCGATTATCATCATAATCTTAGCATTGCCTTGGTCGACAAATCATCTCATTCTTATTCTTCTTATCTATTGTTTGCCTCTATTAGACATCTTATTCAAAATGTTTTGTCTTATTATTCTTTATCTCCTTCATTTCATGCTTTCTTAATCTAATTGTCTTAAAATTTTGAGCCCTCTCGATATGTACAAGTTGTTAATTTCGAAACTTGACGTCAAGATATGGTTGAAGAGCTTGAAGCTCTGAGAAATAACAACATCTAGACCATTGTTTCCTTACCTAAAGTTAAAATATGCAGTAAGATGCAAATGGGTAAATAAACTTAAGACTAAAGTTAATGGAAGTGGCGATTGTTCTAAAGCCCGGCTAGTTGCTAAGAGCTATAGTTAAAAAGAGAGTTTTAACTATAACGAAACCTTTAGTACTATGATTAAGCATATAATAAAGAGGTTATTTTTTGCTCTTGTTGCTATTTTTTTTGCTTAACACATCTATCAAATGGATGTTCACGATGCATTTATTAATGGTGACTTAAATGAAGAAATGTACATAGATTTGCCGTCGGGTTTAGATATTAAGGGGAAGTGTTATGACGAGGATGGTAACAAGTTGGTTTTAAATTAAACAAGTTCTTATAAGGCTTAAAACAAGCCTTAAGGTAGTAGAATGCTAAGTTAATATCTTATTTAATGGCTAATGATTTCAAACAGTCATACCATGATTATGCATTGTTCACTAAGGGTGTTAGGATGATTTTCTTGTTATACTTGTATGTGTAGATGATCTTGCTATTGCATGTAAGTGAATAGAAGTGATTGAAGAATTCAAATAGTTTTTTTTTTTTTTTACACAATTCAAAGTAAAAGATTTGGGGATGTTGAGGTGTTTTATTGGACTTGAACTAGCAAGGTTGAATGATGGTTTAATTTATAATTAGCGCAAGTCTGTACTGGGCTTATTATCTGAGTCCGCTTTTCTTGGATCAAAACCATTATTGGTTCCTATCATAGCAAATCACAAGCTTAGTGGACAAGACAAATTAAGTGCTCGCGATGCTACTCTTTATAGATATATTGTTGGCAAATTATTGAATTTTGTCTATTATGCAGCTAGATATTGCTTATGTTACACATATTAAGTTAGTTTATGGATTCTCCTAAGCAAACACATCAACAAGCCCTAGAAAGTGTTCTTAGATATATCAAGTTGGCACTTAGTCAAGGTTTGATCTTCTCCAATGAATCCGATCTTATTATAAGAGCTTATAGTGATAGTGATTGGGGAAGGTGTATTGATAAGAAGGCACTCAACAACTAACTTCCTTGGTGACTCGCTTATTAATTGAAAATTGAAAAAATAGATAATGGTAGCTTGAAGTTCTGCTGAATCAGAGTATAGGGCACTGGCTTATGCTACATGTGAGATTAAGTGGTTTATATCATTACTTAGAGATTTTCATGTTGAAGCGCCACACATTGCATGAAATCCAGTCTTTCATGAGCAAGTGAAATGATTATAAATGGATTATGTTGCCAATTTAAGTACAAAGTAAATGTAATTGGCGTACATTTTTACTAAGGGACTTTCTAAAGCCTAATTTCATTCTCTTTTTTGCAAGATGGGCATTCTTAACATATATGCACCATTTTGAGGGGGTGTTAAAAATGTAGATTAGATAACTTTTAATTTATCAATCACATGTTGTAAATGTTTATATAAATATCTAATCTAGTTATAACAGAAATAGCAACTCAGTTCATTTTTCACCTCCATGCTCTCTCGTGCCCATTCCTCTCTGTTCTACTATCATTGTAAATCCCTACACTAAGACACACAACTATCTCTTTTTGCTTGGTTACATACTTCTTCATATAGTAAATATCAAACCAAATTTAGGTAGCTCACAGGAAAACACACTTCGACTCATTTATAACCCTAGACATTATCTTAAAGATCTCAGGCGAAGAAAAGATCTCTAAGTACATCGATAAGCTCCGTCTTTTAGTTTGCTTCTCCAGTATCTCATTCTTTTATCGAACGTACTCAAAGTTAATTTGTAAGAGTATGATGGAAGCATGAACAAGACCCGATATAACTCCTTTTTGATATTGGATCCACCCAGCTTTTCCAAATTATGAAAGCTAAAACTGGAAAACACGGAAGATGTTTATTTATCGTATTGTTAGTAACATCTCCATTTAAAAATCAGGTACTTTCTCCTAATATCTACTAGTTGATTAGGAAGACGAAAATAACTTTACACATGCAACATGAATAAATGCTGACAAATCCAGATTCCATATACTCTAAAATCGAAAAAGTCATAGATGTTATGCAATAAGAGAAGCAACTCCATTATTTAATATGTACTAGGTTAATGAACGATTCAGCCTCCTCTTTAGATAATGTCCTATATATAATGACGAATAATAGTCGGCTACCTGCTAGATTTTTGTTCACTGTTAGGGCAAATTATACTAACATAATCCATTTGACTCATATGATAAACTTTCGTTTCATTTATAATATTTCCATATAAGTTATGTTATCCGATAGTTATCGTACGACGTGCTAATCTTATTTAATATTGGATGGAAAATCAGCTGCCATTTTATCGTTATATTTTTACTCACATCGCAATAATAACAGAGTTCCATGGACAATAAAGATTATTGAGAATAATAAGAATAGTTGTGGAGGTTTCCTTATGCCAAAATGAAATAAAAGAAATCTAGAATATATCATTGGTTTTTTATATGTATATAAAGGGAACAAATACATACTCCTTTTAAAGAGTCGTGTCAATGCGTGTCCTCAAAAGAAGAGAGAAGAGTCGAAGCTCATCAAGAAGATCCGGATGGCACGAAGTTTGGTCCAAATCTCAATAATTTGAAACGTAATTAAGTCAAGCCACTGTAATTTGAAACTTAATTCGATGCTTCATCCAAATCTCTCTTCGCAAGAGTTGGAGAAAGCAAATAAAATACTAACAAAGCTACTCTATAGATAGTCCCTTAGCGTACCCTAATCATACTTGTCTTATATTGTGCTCTGGTTTTATTTTATTTTATTTTATTTTTTCCCTTCCTTTTTCTATTTTTGACAAAATACTAACCGCTCTAGCAAATGATAGACAAGCTTAGATTAATGAGTTTTCTTGATATTCATGACTTACCAGTGCTAATTCAGCTTAGTTCTACTCATTGTAGTTAATAAAAAGATTCTTGAAATCTTTCAATGAATTTTGGTCGATTCTTGTTGTAATTTATCTATAATGAGTAGCTATATTTGTTGCTTGAGATTTGTAATCTAATGTGAGCTAGGGCTTTGCGGGTTTATGGATTTTAGCTAAATGGACTTTTTTCTTGAATTCAACGGCTTGTTTATCGATTGTTTCTTGATTTTGAAAAATAATTTGCTTACTATTAACAACATTTGAGAGACGAGTTACTGATATAAATTTAGTTTTAACAAAATTAGGCTTTAGATGAGGAAACTAATAGGTTTAGGTGAGCTGATATCTAGTGAAATGTGATGCAATTTCAATATTGTAAATAGTTAATGAGAGCCAGAGCCAGAGCCAGGAGTAGATGTTTGACTAGGTAGGTGATGGCCTACGGAACCCAAGAATGTTCAAAATCATGTTTATAAACTTTGACCCATTGATTATATAGAATCAAGAACTATAGCATTAATGTTTGAAAGTTTTCGTAGCTTGTCTATCTAGCTGGATTACATCTTGGGTCTGTAACAAAAAAAAAAAAAAAGAAAAAAAAAATGAGATATGCATTTCAACGCTCAAGTCAGTAAAAGGTTTACAGGAGGAGAGAACCTTCGATCTCAACACTTGTTGGAAAATAAGGAGAGAAGGTTTACAGCATGCACACAGGTCGGTACGTCAAAGAGCGTTCCAAGGTGCAATCCCCATCTATAGCACTACCTAAAGGACTACGTGGGATATGATTAGCCTTTAGGATGGTGATCTTTAGTTATAGCCTATACTTCTCTCCTCATGCTACCAGCTAATAGGTGGCGATATATCTTCTTCTGCAAAGGGCATGTCTTGTCAAAATGGTGTTCCATAATTGCTAGGGAAGGTCTTTTTCTTAGCGGGAAGTGTATCTAGGTGCCATGGAGAGAAGGAGATGACTAAGGAGACTAAATAACTAAGAAACAGGACAAAACTAGTAAGTCGATATAGAAAAATATTGAACAAATGTCGCCCTTAGCATTAAGACCCCATCAACCCCATAGGTGATAGGGCTAGTTAACTTACTCTTGGTCAACCACTCCCCCAATCAACTGCAACTACTTGTATGCTACCTAGGCATCTTCTAGGATTCATAGACCAAAATGATGGTTTTTTTTTTTTTTCACTTCAAAGTCAACTAAAAAGATATTGATTCTTTGATTGGGGCTTCTTAAGCTCGACTATGTGCTTGCACCATACCTCTTTCTTTGAGAAGATCCATATTCTTGAATTTTGCCTGGATTAAAAATCAATCTATAGAATACAAATGGCCTTGCGTTTAATTGAAATAAACATAAATTCTCATAATCAACTTTGAATCTCTACGTTATACTTCAATGATGTCAAAGAATTCATATCCTATGAACAAAAACATAAAAGTAACATGATATGGTTAGTAGCCAAATTAAGTGACAGACTTTCGTCTGTCGGCATTTCAAAATGAAGATTTTGATTAACACTTTTATTGCATTGTAAATTGTTATATTGATAAATTTGTTTTTGTAGAATTTAATTTTATGAAAACTTTTGCTCTTTGTTTTTTCTTTTTAATTGACTAAATATTTTTATTAAGATTTGTTATTCTTGATATTTTCAATTGATAAACATGTTGAACTTAAATGCGAAACATACTTATTAAATGGATTGAAGTTTTAAGTGTTTTAAATACAATCTATTTGTTGAGGTTTTCTATACATAACCTCCTTTGAACCCAATATGAAAAATAATATTAACCCTAATTGTCATCTCTAGTTACTAGCATAGTGGTGAGATTATGCCCTAACCAAATGGGATGTTACGATTAGGTTGTATTTTAGGTTTTCAAACATAATTAGTAAGTGAATTAGTCAAGGTTTTTAACTATAAATTCCTTTAAACCTAACATGAAACACAATGTTGACACGAATTGTCATATCTAATTGCTAGCAAAATGGTGAGATTGTTCCTCAAGATTGTATACTAAGATTAAGTTGATGTTTTAACACGACTGATAAATGAATTATAATATAGAGTTGAGATTTTTAAATATGAGAAATTTGCGTTCACCATCAAAATTAATAAATATTATACTATTATAAAAGGTGTAAAAAATTATTACTAAAATATTATAACTATATATATAAACAATAATATCTTATTTTTAAGATGTGATATACAATAACAATATTTTGATAATTTTTTTATATAATTATATAATTCCATTTAAGATTGATAAACATATATTATATCCGATTATAAATCCCTTTAAACCTTCGTACGAACGTAACTTTAAAGACAAATTGCCATCTTTAATTGTTCCGCATCAAATTGCAAGTTACAATCTGGATTTATGTAAAAGTTCATGCATGCGCATGTGTGTGTTGTTTGCGTTTAGGGATACTTGGGGTAAGTGCTTGGCGTGGATCTCGGAGACCTCTGCTCGACCAAGATTTGACATGAACTAGTACATCCACAACTTTTACGAACCCGACTAGTTGTAGCCTGTAGGTCTAAATTTTTCAAATTTTCTGTGACTAACATTATTTTCCAACATGAAATTGTCGACTTCAGTTTTATTCTAATTGCTTGATTTGTACATGGTTGACTTAAAATCAATAAAATGGATCAGAAGCCATTGTCATTTTTTTAATGAAAGGCAAAACAATTGATTTTACAAAAGTCCAAATTAGATTTTTTCATTCTCACCTTTATTTTTTATAGGATCAATACCATTTTTTATTTTAATCTTAATTTATATATTTTTAAATTTAAATTATTAAACAAATTATAAATTCAATAGTTCAAATCATAAAAGTATAAATAAATGATATAATAGAGGGCATTATGGTCTTATTAAAATGGAAAAGAAACCATAAAATCTCCTACTTAATAATAAACTGGAAGCAAGGATTATAGGTTTTGCATCCAAAATACATAGAAGATGAGTTTTTTTTTTTTTTTTTGTTTTGAGGTTTTTAAACGCAAATGCAATGCATGTTACATGATTGAAATAACTGTAAATTAACACTTTCATGATTCTGGGTAATACATATTTTAACCCATAAGAAAACATATATCCTACAATTGAAAAAAAAGTTTAAAACATAGGTTATATGTGTATAATTTATCCTTATTATTATTAATCACCAATTGACATTTGAGCTAAACGAAGCATCTCTCATACTCTAGGGATATATGCTTTTACTGTCGCATTTAATACATGAAAATAAATCAGAATGGTATCACTCAATATTTATTATCTCTTTTCATCTTTAGAAGTGCATTAAGCAGGTAGAATATAATTCTATGAAATCAATTATTCTAACTTTTAGGAGATTCAATTTTCACTTTGATAAGGACGAAATCATGATTTCGTCCCTCTAAATTAATTATTATTAATAAAAATTACTTATTTAACTTTCAACCTAATTATATGATATGTAATAATTAGTAGTATTTTTTATAATAATTATTATATATATATTTAATTTTATTTTATTCTATCAACATTTTCAAATAAAGGAAAGATTTATTATTTTGATTCTCATTCCATTTTATTTCAGGTCATTTTTATGTACTAAAGGTCGTATAAGTGTTTTATGGTTGGTTTTACATTCATACGTAGTCAGGTCTCTTAAAAATGGACATGGCGTTGTCTGCACCGGAAAATTCCGATTTGTCTTTTGTTCTGTGTGTTTTCAAAGATTTGCACACTAAAGCTTAACTTATAAACTGATTTAATGGAGGTGTCTTTTTTCCTTCTTTTTTTTTCATTTTTTTTTTTTCCCTTTTAAGTTTGGAGTGTTTCAATTTTGACTACACCACAGATTAGGAGTTAAGATATACCTTCGGGAACGTGGGCTATGTTAAAAAAAAAAACAAAAACTAAAAACTGTCTACAAAAGTACCGACAGATTCTCCATCGACATAATTATCAGGATTCAAACTGCATAAATCACGATTCGTCCATATTAATTCAGCCAACATGTGCTGGCAACTTATCGAAGTTGCATGGTGACCAAGCAGCTATGGTAGATGAAACTGATGATCAGGATGTTTCACACAATTGGATATATGCAGGTGAAGCAAGGACTAGAATTATTGTGTACAATAGGTAAAAGAGTCGTACGTCATATGATTCCTAGGCGTTTTCAACTATGAAAATATGATTTCAATCTGATTCGGTTCTCTCGCTCATTAAAACAAAAACAAAAATTAAAAGACCTTAAAAACCCTTCTAAATCCCTCTCTTCCTCAACTAGAGATTTGCAGATCTATAATTATTAATTCCTATATATCCCATGATCCCTACTTCTTAACAAAATATTCATGAATTCACTAATTTCTTATATTTTTACTGTTTTCGATCCACCATCCCGACATCGTGATATTGATTTAGTCACTGATTTTTTTTTTTTTCTAAAACAAATGACCATATATATATATATATATATAAATACATACATACTAGACGACGTCATGCTTTTACTGTAGGTGTCCAGTGCAAAAGAAAAGGAAAAAACAAATAGACAAAATATTCAACATATTTAATTAAAGAAATGCTAATCGTAAAAGAGAAAAAATAGAAATATTACAGTACAACGAACAAACGGAGCAAAATTATAAAATAATAAGATCATATAATGAAATATTGATAGTAAATGGTTATTTAAGATAGCACAATTAGGAATGGTGATGGTTTTCAAATATTATATGTTTGTACTGTTTAATGGGTTTTTTTTTCCTTTTCTTCCCCCTTTTTTTTTTGATAAACTGAAACATCGAAAGAAAAATAAAAAAACTAAAAAGATTAAAATGGGCTATATATATATATACATATATATATCACTACAAATGAGCTCAGCTCGTTTTAAGCTTTACTCTGCTTGGGCTCGTAACTTAATTAGTAAACAAGCTTTAAGTTTAAGATAAAACTCATTTAGCTCGAGCTTCAATTTTAGCTTGCGAACCTACTTATTTAGGCTCATGATTTGACTCATTTAGGCTCATGAATAAGGATACCAGTTTTACCTATATTACATATATTGTATATTATATATTATTAAAATTTAAAAGCTAATATCTATATAATATATATAAATATAAAATATGTTATAGGATAATATATAATATATAATTTAAACTCTACTCATTATTCATTATTCTATTTACTTATATATTTTTTTCAATTTGAATACTTAGTCTCATAGGTAGGTTTAAGATTGATTTGCTTTAAGATTGGCTCTAATTCAATGAGTAAATGAGTTAAACTTGAGCATAAGACAAAACAAGTTTATTTAAATGAGCTGAGCTTGAATTTTAATTGTAGACTTGATAAAAGGCTCGGTTTGAATTCAAGCTCGATAATTTTTAAATAAGCTCGGCTCGATTTAACTCATTTGTAACTCTATATATATATTTATGGCGATCCATTTTCCTATGTTAGATCTGTACACTTTGCAAGGGATTTCTTATATTATCCAGCCCAAGTCCCTTTAGAGGTAACGTCACGTTTGATATACGAGAATAGATAGAAATGAAATCATGATTCAGGTTTTTGTTCCATTTCTCTATGTTCAAAGCACATTTAGAAACTGAAATCTCCGATTCCTAAGAATTTGATTTTCTTTTGAGAAGGTGCAATTGACAATTTCATATCCTTTACATTTGTTATTATTAATAAAATTATTTATTTAACTTTCAATTTAATTATGATATTTAATAATCAAGAGTGCTTTTGACAATTGATGCGGCTCTCACCCTCTTCGATGCCCCCTTCCAGGGAACTTGGGCTCGGTCCGCCACTAAGAATGCTTCTCCATACTATAATTCGGGCGCAATCGCCCGATTCTCATGGTGGGCATTTTCCAGTTCGCTCGCCGGTGAACACGATCCCTGGTCGGCATCGTTTATGGTTGAGACTAGGACGGTATCTGATCGTCTTCGAGCCCTCAACTTTCGTTCTTGATTAATGAAAACATCCTTGGCACTACACAAGCGGAAAAAGATTCAGCTTGAATCTAGCGCATAGCGTAGCCTAACGAGAACAGCACAACGTGACATAAATATTATAAATATTATGATTGACCGTTGAAAATATGTGATCATTTTGAGGAATGGAATTCTAAACTCCAAGCTGTTCCACTGTGAGTTCATATACTAATTTGTGTACTTCAAGTATACGTTGGTTTTGTTCTAACAAAATTCATTCTTTATTGACAGAAATAAAAAGATTTGACTCCATTCAAAGTATAACGATAAAAATATAACTCGAAAATGATTCAAGCCTAAATAATAGGAGTAGATCCATACATGAAATACACAATGAATTATTGACGATATTTTTCCAATTTTATATGTTTACAACACGGATAAAGATTTTAAATCAGAATAAAATCCCATGCAGAGATGCGTTTTGCTTATTTTATGCCATTTGAGGATGGCCAAAAACGTACTCCGATCAGCATCTTATCTTAATTGCAACTGTTAGCGTATAGCCACGAGAGATGTTTCAACGGTATATCAATGATAAATGGTGTGTAAATATTTATAAAAAATTTATATATAAAATATAATTGATATTATTTTAAAAATTATATTCTTTTATTATCATGTACTAAATTTTTAAAAATACTTATATAATATTCGTCGATTTATATGATATATTAATATAATTGAATCTTTTTTTACACAAAGACATGCCTCTAGCTATGCAACTAGCTATCGACAACATCATTCTCTAATAAAATGGGATAATTGATTTTGAAACCTGAAAGCCAAATAAAGCCCAAAGTTGGGGTAAAAATGTAGACAGGCGATTAGTTTACTTATTTTTAGTAATATTATGTGTGGTACATAAGAATAGTATAGTAGGATGTTGCGGTTTCTCACGTGGGAAACATAGGTCCTATTATTCATGTGTCACTCCTCCAATGGAGATGTTGCTAAGATAATAGTCTATCTATTTATTAGCCCAAATTTTTGAATGCAAAAAAAAAAAAAAATGAAAAAATGAAAGAAAATTTTAAGTAATATGGTTGCACTTTTGGTAGGAAAGGATTTTTGGATATTTATACTTTTTGTGAAAGATGTTTATGAATTAAGTGACACTTTTGAGATGCTAAATTAAAAAAAAAAAAGAAATGCATTTTATACCTAGATACTCATTATATAACCAATATTAAAAAAAGCTTGAAAATGATTTTTTAGAATGTTAAGAAATATCATAAGGCCCAATTACTATTGCATAACATTTATGGCTATAATAAATATCTGTTACAATTCTAATATCTTAACTGCATTGTCATAGTAATGTTATGTTTGATTCATGAGAATGAGTTAGAATTGAACTGCAATTTTGGATATTATTTTCTTTCCTTATGTTTAGATGTATTTTTAAAAGTTGAAATTACAATTCCTCAAAATCACCAATTTCAACTTTAAAAGGAATTTTGATTCCAACTTTAAGGAATCAGAATCACGATTTCATTTTATTATGATCCATTATTATATGCCAAACGTGACATAAGATCATTAGAGGGAGAATAGGTTAGTCATATCGATTACTTTGTTTTATTTCATAAATGTTTTAATATAGAATAAATTAGGAATAGAATTTAATAACTAGATTGCCCTATGTTTTGCCATCTAAACTCCTCCCATTGTACCAAAATAAACCATAACCACCATCCTAAATCTGTACCACCAGCTCAAATCCACAAGTCCATGACTTAGACCAGACTCCACTTGGACCTACTAACTTAGACTTATGACTCACACCAGATTTTGCTCGACCCACTAATTGGAAGCCATGACTCACACCTTGCTAACTTCAAAAACCCCTTTAGCTTAAACTTTTGACTCTTGAAACACAAAACTTGAACCGGCCAATAATGGCAAGCTATTAGCTTGGACCTCTTACCAAACCTATGCACCACTCGCAGCTTATCAGATTACACTTAGGTATGACTAACGTCCTGTGACTCATGAATCAAGTCATGCCTAGGTATGATGTAGGCCGTTTTGTGCACAACCTAAGGAAGGGAAGAGAGTAACAATGCTAGTTAGAGGTTGTATTCGTAGAGGTAGTTTTTGAATTGCTAAGTGGTAATGAATGGGGTTTTGAGGGCAAGCAAGTCAAAGACATGTAATAACTTGAGTATTGGGGTTTCAATGGCTATTTGCTATTTGACAAGATCTTTTCACCCATGGTTTAGTTGTTCATTCTAAGTATAAATCATAATAAGCTATATTAAGAATGAATGAATATTATAAAGAGTCTTTAATGATAAATGATTTTAGGTAGACAGTGGCATGAGATAAAAGCATTGCAGCCAATGGTCGCATCCAATGACAATAAGAATCATCATCAATAGAAAATAACAAATATAAATGATTGCCATAAAAATTACTAGTAGTTTAGATGGGCTATTTTGGAGTTCGGCCCCTAAGGTGCACTCTAACCTATAATGACCTTCAACAACCCATGTTTGAGTCATCTAGGCTTGTCTACAATCTCTGTTCAAGGCTCAATCCTTACCTTAGCACTCAACCCATACATAGGTTGGTACTAGGTTTTTGGGATTCACTTCCACCGATTACATTCATGCTTAGGATAGCAATGCATTAGAGGTTTGCATGGGAATCTTGATTAATAAACAATCATGGGCTCAAAGCAAAGGATTCAACCTATGTGAGATGACGAACCCTCTATCTACTATGTCACCTCTAAAGATGTTGAAACTTACCTAAATTAGGAAGATATGCTTTCTTATTTATCCTATTTAGGAGAGATCGAAATATATCCACTTTTTGAATATATCTATTTACTTGTCATGAATAGGGGTCCAATCTCACAGGTAAGTCACTTTATGTACACTACATTCTTGCTCTCTAAAGCTTTCATCCAACAAAATGCAAACTTAAGTATTGAAATTATTATGTTAGATAACCCTTTAATACTCCCTTATGGTAAGATCACAAGTCTCTCGATCAAAGCCTAATCTAAAATCTCTACTATCAAAACTCCTAAGACGATAAGTGTGAAACGGCTTAAGATAATAGCAACTCATAGCCAATGGCCATATCTAATGACAATCGATATTATCATCAGTAGAACAAATAACGGCAATGGTAGTGGCTACACGTTGGAGAAAATGGAGGCAACGGTGGTAGTATTATAAATACTGTAATTTTACATTTGGTAGGCTATATTTAGAAATGCTTTTAAAGGATGAACTTGATTCCTTGAAATTAGGATTCCCCTTTTGAATAAAGAAATCGCAATTTTATTCTATCATCGTTAATATTTTTAATATAAAATTATTTATTCAACCTTTAATCATATTATAACATATAATAATCAAGAATATTTTTTTACAAATATTATTGCATATGCATTTAATATAATTCTCTCCATGGACAAAAAATGAATTATCATTTTAGTCCCCTTTTTATTTCATTCCTACACACTAAACTGTCAGAGTCAAGACGATGGCAGCGGGAAGCCGATGGCCATGTCTAATGACAACCGAAAGTATAGAAACAGTTAATCTTTTGACTCTTGAAAAGATAATTTCCTTTTTTCATTATTTGTTGATCTTTGTTATTCATTTTAACAACACCAGCAACAGCAATCCGCCATGTTAGATGCCATCACCATCCAGTACTAAAAGCTTAGAAATAACTCCTAACTACTTTCGTAAGGCCAGAATATTGTATATATTATCTTACGAAAAATTCCGGAAAAGTTCAAAAACTCCTTCCTGGAACCAGATGCCCTAAGAGGGGTAAAACAAAAACAACTAAATTAGAGAAAAAGAGAATACCATAAAAGTTACTCAGCTACTCTATCTACTCTTACTAGCCTTAAATAGTTGGGATTTTTTTGTATTTCTCTCATGAGCATTTCCGAAACTGGATACAGTTTTTTAATTATCAACTCTGCATTTATATGAAGAAGGGGTAGAGAAAATACATCGTATTCTGTTTTCAAAAGAGAACAATGTTCATGCCATATCAGAAAATGAGATCTCTGCACCTGCATTGGATGCTTACGTTGTGGATTTTGCATCTTAAGGCACAACGCTTGTTTCCTTCTTATCTGAAGCGAAGGTTTATCGCGAAGCCCATGTAGTCCATGCACATTTTTGAGGACTTCTGGAATAATACCTCTGATTCCTTCTTGAACTATAGCAGACTAAGCAAAGCGTAGCCCTTGTACCCCTTTAGAGAACACACTCACTCCATGCATGAATATTCAAAGAAAACTAGTCATCTTCCACTAGCACGAACATGCACAACAGGCAATCTAAAGCCCTTCTTTCATGTCCCATACACAGTTGAAATGAGGAGAACTAAAAAGAATCAACACATATGATACACAAACTAGAGGTAGGTTTTAGTTTTTTTGCGTAACAATTAGACATCAACATCAACAAGAACGGAAACTATAACTCGTGTTAAAAAGAATACAAAAGAGGCTAATCCATCTTACCCTCCAGAGACAAATTTTTCTTGTGATTTTCATGCCTCTCTTTTACCTTATCAACCTTAGCATTTGCCTTATTCTGCTTATTAATTGATCCCTCTTGAGCACTGCACATCTGGGACTTTATTTTAAAGCCAAATTTCTTTGAGACACTTCCCCAAGTGCTGGATGAAGTTTTTACCCGACCCAACTTCTCGATCTCCTGTCTCATGTTTGAGCATTCCTTCTCAAGCTCTGAAACTCGCATTCTCATGTTATCCATTCCTACCTTCAAGACTTGATTCTCCCTCACAGCAGTTGCCCAGCCTCCCTCGGTGGACCCTGCCAATCCACTTCTCAATTGTCTGGAGCCATCAAGGTTGTCAGACACCAGAAAGCAGCCAGCAATTGAAGTCCTGAGCTGAAGCTGCTCAAAAAACAGGACTTGCACGATAATTCTTAAAGGCAGCCTTTCGTTTTGGGCAGCATGGGTGCAGGCTTCCAAAGAGAGTTTCTGGCAGTCCATTAGCCTGCAGAGATGTTCTCTGTCAGACTCTGCTAACCATGGATGTGACTGCAAATATGGAAGTCAAGAAAACATAAGTTATGCCACATTGAAGAGAAAATATATAGCGAGAAAAAACAAATTCAGATTACACATGCCTTAGATGCATAAAATTTCTGGAGCTGGGAAAAAGGCTTTCTTTTTTTTTTTTTTTCCCCCTCTCTTAATCAGGCTTTAATGCTTTGAGAAAATTTGCAAAAATGTTAGTGAATACAAGCATGACATAATACAACAGACTGGTACCTTTAGATAAATATCTATGGCACGGTAAAGACCATCATCAAGGGGTCTGGCATAGTCAGGAACAGCAGCAGCAAGGGCCTGAAACTTTGGGAGCTTTAAATTAATATCAGGAGCAACCTCTGCAAGATAGCCATCAATTAGCTTGGCCACTGATGTTACAGGAGTCAATGATGGTGAGCCAATCAACTGAGCATCATCAACAGAACAAGGAGAGGCCCCGCCAACAATTTGTTCCATAGCAAGGAAATGTTCAAGTATCTGTTGAACACAGTCAATGTTGTAGAGTGTCTCCATGGAATAAGAAAAGGTTGGCATCAAAAGATCTTCAAGTGTTGCTTGATCAAGCTGCATGCCGATCCTTTTCTCTAGATTAGATATACAAGAGAGGCTTGCTTGGAGAATCATGGCAGTTCGAAGCAGACCAAATAAGAACTTGGTTGGGACAAGGCCCTTTTGCATCGGAAGTAACTGGTCAATTTCTTCTAGTAGAGTCTTCTGCTCCTCTTCTGATAGCGGAGCTCCTAGATCCACTGGTGTAATACGTGTGCTAGACTCTGTAACACCCTGGCGTCGATTCAGCCCGGGCAGGTACTTTCTGGCATAAGAGGTGAGAGAACCAGCAATAATTTCTTGCTTGATGCCACGTGATTCCATGAGTGATATCAGCCTTTTATAGACAGGCAGGCTCAAACTTGATACATCTTCATACCACCAATCTGAGCTAGAATTTTTGGGCCGAGCCCCTGTGCTTATCCCGTTCCAGAGGACACTGCCACCAGGGCTCTGCATAGGACCACCATGCTCCATAATAGGCCATCCAAAAAGATTTGGGTCAGTGGATGCTCTCATAGATAATGACTCAATGCACCTCTTGGTGATATTTAGCTCATCGGCATAGGAAAGAATGTCATCACAGGTTTGGAGTGCCTTAAGTGAGTCTTTCCAGTTCTTTAGGACAACTTGGTTGAGAAAATTTTCAGTCTTTGTTATCAGATTGCCCTCCCCATATTCCTCAGTCATTTCAAGATGGTCAGCAGCACATTGGAGGTACACAACATTAGAGGCAGTCAGTTCGAGTTTCACTCCATAGCAGAACTTGGCTACAAGTTCAAATGTCTTTGCACCACCTGGGACATCAGGGATATTTATGACACATTTGTCTTCTTCTTCTTCAGATACCTCTGCAATCAATCTTTCCATAACTCCACTTCTAGACAATAGTGGAAACTGCATATGAAACATAAGACATATGACATATGGATATAATAGCCACATAAAAATCATAAATAATTTTTTTTTACCAAGAAAAGAGGCACTCAACATCCATCCATAGTTAAGTTGATAAAACTTATAACAGAATCTGCGATCCCAGAAAGCATTCCAGGTCATCAATTTAGAAGCTAGTTGAACCAAAATTAGAGAGGCGAGACCATAACCCCAACTTCAAGCCCAACATAGGAAATTGCGTAGTAGTAATAACTACACATAGAACCAGTTTGCAGGAAAAGTGCAAACTGCAAATTAAACTTCACATTTGGGATGAATCAGAACCAAGACTTCAGTGATTTAATATTTTAATTTGCTGCACTTGCATGCATGTCACATTGCACATGCATGCATATCTCTTACATGGATTTTACTGTAAAAGATCCCATGTAAAACTAAACTTCACTACATTGGAAACTCCAAAAAGACAGTATATGATAATTGATAAAACTGAAAGGAAGCCTCTCCTTTATAATAAAGTAAACATTTATATAGACTTATTCAACCAGTGATGAGGTCAAAATAACAAAAACTGAGGCAATTATCTGACTGAAGCATATGTACCTTGTGAAGATGAAAGGACATTTCTCCAACTTCAACCACAATATCACTAGGAAGGCCAGTTGTACAGAACCTACAAGTACATGAGATGAGAATTTCCTTTATTATATAATGATTATATTCATAATGAAAATTAATTGACCAAAACAAAAAATTATAAATGTATGAATGATATTCTAATTATGGAGAGAATGAATTTGTGGATCAAGAACCACAGTATAATGATAATATTTTTATGGACGGGCATTTTTTCATCCTGCTGGTCAAAGTTTCTTATCAATTTACTTCCCTGCCATTTAGCAAAACCCAAAAAGTTCACCTTTCACCAAAACCTTGTCTGCCCCTAAGCTAAGTACCATCAATTATACAGGTGAAAACCACATCCGATAAGGATGCAGTCATGATTGTCAATGATAGAACAAAATATGCATTGGAGAGGTACAAGTAGAAAAAAAATTCACAATCCAGAATCCAAACTATAATACTTCACTAATCTGTAATCCAGAATGATAGAATTTCATAATCCAGACATAAACATTTGTGGCTGAAACCATTAGATATCCCAAATCATAATCATATAAAATTGTCATATGCTACTAACATAAAATTCTTAAAGATAAACAAATTTGTCTAAACCAGTAAGGCAAAAGCCAGATACTTGTCGTCTACCCAGATAAACTCGAGGATTCTACAGTCATTCCTAGAGAACCAAAAGGAAGAAAACTGCCGCTCCATAAAGTCAACACAAGTGTGGGATAGAAGAGCATTGGGGTCAACTGGGTACTTTCTCAAGCAAACTTCAAAAACCATTCTGCTCGTATTTCTAAGATAATTTCAGGCTTTCAGCAGCTCAAAGAACAAATAGAAAAACATGAAATAAAACTGAATGTCACTGGAAAAATTTAATTAAAAAAAAAATTCTTTCCTCTCCTTACTTCCAGATCTCCATGGAAATCTTCCAGCATAATTAATCATCAGGCAACTTAATGACAAAATATTCACATATGGAAAAATTGGTAACAAATTCCGTTTTCAATTTCTTTCCCATTTTTGTTTTTTCACTTTCCAAACAAGAATCTCCCAGAAAGCCTTCCACACTAAACGGGGCTGCTTGTGACAAAGTCAACAACATATATACACTTGCTATAAATAACATAAAGTAAACAGATTGACGGAATTCAACAACATACCATGCCTGGCCTTGCCTTTGAAATGCATCAGTTTTAGAACCCAATTTCATGCAAGCCATCTTTGTCTTGTCAAATCCCAACACTTCACACTTGAAAAAGAAAAGCAAAAACAAGAACAAACCCAAAATGCCAAAAGTTGCAGAATGTCTTCTTCAACCTCCAGCAAAATGTTCAAACAAAGGAAAAAAAGAACAAGAACCCACTAGAACTTTCACTGAATTCAACACTGATATCTAACAACGTGAACTAAGCATCATGAAAGATGCAAACTTTAAACCAATAAGACAGACACAAACCGAGGTAACAACAACCAAAATTCCCAAATCTCAGTTTGAAACCAAAAGAAAAAACAAAAAAAAAAAAAAACAATTCGAGGTCAAACCTAAGCGTAAACCTTATACTACTGACACAAAACAGAGTGTTTTTTTTTTTTTTTCAATAAAATATTTTTTAATTTTTCTCCAAACCCACCAAGAAGATTCCAAAACATAGACGTATTGGAAACAAAAACGGACCGAAACCACTCATGCCTATTAAAGAAAAACAACAACTCAAGCACCCAAGGACTTAAAATAATTGGGGTCTTGAAAGTTGATATATCAAGAAACGCTCCAAAAGCGCAGACAGAGAGAGACAGAAAGAGAGAGAGAGAGAAGAAGGACTGAGAGGGCTTAGGAAAACTCAACACCGTTATTATTAATAAGCAGCTGCTCTTGAAAGCAACCTTGTAAGCTATGTGCATGTGGGGTCGCTTAATCCTCACTCATGGCTTTTCTTGAACAAAGATATTTACAGTGAAATATGTTTAATCTTCAAATTAAATTTATAATATATTGCATTATATTTATGAAATATTAACCCGAACACTAGTTAAGTGCCGAACACATTTTATCTAATATTAAACAATTTGATATATATTTGGTATTGTTCTGCTACTAATAATAATAATAATAATAATAATAATAATAAGTGTTTGTGCACTCCATAAATCTATACATACATATATATATTATATTACAAGAGAGTGGGAAGTAAAAAAGAATGTGGAATAATGTTCCATTTAATGGTGACATTTATCATTTGGACATATAGAATTTTATTAATGAGTAATTAAAGCTTGCTCAAAATATTTAATAAGTGAATTTATGCTTTTTTTCTTATATTAATTAAATATTTACAAGAAATATAAATATATTAAAAATTATAAATTTGTTATTAAATGTAGCTAAGCAGCATCTTAGGAGGCTAGTTAACCAATTAATTAGTATCTTAGGGTGCTTGTTAACAAAATTTCTTAAATAAATGACCTAACTATGACTTTATCGAGATAATTTATTATATTTCATTGAGGAATTTCAAGCATTATAACGGGCTTTGAAAGTAACATCTACCTGTTGTGTCCAGCTAGGCCATGTGAAGGCGTTTTTCTTTGCATTAAATTTAATAAGTAGGATGGGACTTCAATTAAATTCGGTATATAATGTTAGTCTCGTCTCGATCAATAAAGAAATATTATATATATATATATATATCAGCAACAATGCATCAACATTTTGTGTGAAAAAAAAAACTTCATTACTACAACAATAAATATTGGAAAAATAAAAAATATAATGAATTTTTTAAAATAATAACAATATTAAACAATTAAAAGAATTAACATATAAAAGAATAGTAATTGTAAAAATAAGTATGATAAAAAATAGTAATATATAATTAGAGAAATTCTATAAATAATAGGTGATGGTTGAGAAGTTTTTGGAATAGATTTAAATTCTTTTAATATCTTCTATACGAACATATTTAATGATTAAAACTATAAAATACTAAATTATTAGTTATAACTAATTAAAAAGGTATTTCCCTTTAATGTAATATATTATTCAAATGCATAATAGGAAGATGAAGATGGTAATAGGATCAATAAGCAATCTTATTGTATAGGTATTTATCTGTACAATGCTAAATTGGGTAGGTTTTAAACATGTATTAAGGATTATGGAATAAGTTGTAGGTATAGATTTTATGAAACTTGTTAGGATATGAGTATAAAGTCTTCTTACCTTGTACTTATCTTAGAATATGTATTTTAAGGTATAAAAAGTATAGATTTTAGGATGTCTTATATTCATCTTATAAAAAACTATTAATTGTAAATGAATAATAAATTATAATATCATATTTTTCGACAATGTTTTGGTAAAATAAAAAACCTACTAATTAATAACTCTAAATAATTAAATATAATACCACCTCTCTCACTTTACATTTTTCATTCTTTTTCTTATTCTTCTCCATTCTTTGCTCTAACTTCACACTTGCCATTCTTTTCCTTTACTCTTTTTTATTTATCGAATAGTAAGATCATATAAACTTAATATAATAAAGATTAGGTTTTTCAATTTCGTAAACTTTGCTACAGTTCCATAGGTTCTACGTACAAGGAACTTATAGTATCACAGATAAAATAACTTTTTTCTTTATCACATAAATTTAAAAATTATAGAATAAAAGATAAAATTTAAGTTTTTATAGAGTACTTTAAACTTTATAAGTTTTATAAGGAAAAAGTATTTTAAGTTGATTTTAGAGTGCTATAGGATAAATTTAAGCTTTAAAAGCTTTATAGATAAAGTACGAATAGAGTTTTATACTTTACTTATCATATATACTCAATATTGTAATGGAACTTAATTTGAAAATTTAAAAGTTAAGTTTTATTCAAGTTTAAAAAAATTTAGGATTTTTCTAGCTCAATTCCAATTTGACTAAATTAAAATTGTTTAGACTCAATTTACTAAAAAGATAAAAGCATTTTTCTTCTAATTAAAATTTTATGTGCATCCATACTAGACCAAAACCTTACTAACATTCAAACTAAACTCAAACTCATCAAGCTCTTGAAAATCAAGCTTTGCTTAACTTAACAAACCACTTTAATAACTCAAATTTGTGCTTCACTCGACTCAGATTATTTTCAAATCAAACCTAAATAAAAATGAGTATTTTTTGAGTATCCTAATTCGACAACTTCCGTAAATATGAGTATATTATCCTGATATTAGTCATGGCCTTTTCTAATATATACTTTATTTATAAAAATAAACACATTCTTTATGTGCGCAATTCAAAATAGTAAATGTCTAGCATTTTATATGAAAGTATAATTATATATATATATATATTTTTTTTTTTAATTTAAAAATAACGTGTATATGTATATATTTTTACTTAGTCACTGCATAAAATAAATAAGTGGATCACGATAATAATAGTTAGAATCTTTAAGTGATGTGACAGTAATTAGTGTTTAACAAGTGCTGTCTAACGTGAAACAAAATGAATGTGTAATTTTGAAGGTTTTTATTGAAAGGGCCCTCATGTTTAGTATTTTAGACCTCGCTTTGATTTCACGAGGACGACAAGAAAAAAGCTACATAGGCAATTTCCCTTCTTCGTCAATGTCAACGTTATTATGGACCGCATTACATAACTTTAATTTCCATAATTTCTCCCTATGCAAAAAAACGATATAGTAGCTACTATCAATTAATCAAGGCATTTCTATGTAGGTTTATCTTCAATAGCGTTTGTAACTTCATGGATGCTGGAGTGTGTTGGTAATCTTACTATTATAACTTACATTGAATAAAACTTTACTCCATCTAATAGATCTATAAAGATACTAAAGACCATAGGTTAAGTTTTGGATTCGATATTCGGAACATACTCCACAAAGTAAGAGATAGATATAATGTTTTTATGCCTTATCCATTGTGAACTTGTACTATAATGTATGTATGGTTTAACGTGCTTATTGGATTGACTTGGCTCTAAATCATTAGTTCGAAATTTCCTTACTTATTATAAATAATTTATGGATTATTCTTTTTTTTTTAACTAAATTTAAAATTTTATATCGTTGTTTATGAATAAATTTTTTTTATTTAATTTTTTTATCTCAAAACAATTTATTTAGAACATGTAAGCGTAAATAATGATATTATATTATATATATTATATTATACATAGTATATTATATATAGCATAATATATATTATATATATAGTATATTAATTATTATATATTATGTATACTATATACTTATTTACATTATATATATATTAGTATATCATATATTATTTATATTTTTTTTTTATTTTTGTGGTTAACTTAGCTTTGAATTGTCAGCCATGCTGGTTCGATGGCTGTCCAACCCAAAGGGTTACAATGGCTTGGTGATTCAATAGACGATTTAGTAGTCCGACTGGTCCACCGATCTTTACACGGGTTTATGTGTGGTACAAATTTGAATATAATATGTATCAATCGTGGAAAATTATTAAATAGCATAATTAATATAAAACAATACTATACTCTATTGTATATGTTCTAAGTTCTAAAATAAGAATATAAATAAACATATAAACTATAGTTTAAAACGATCATTATAAGCAATTTCATTTTCTAACTCTCTCTATTTTCGATTTTAACAATTTTAATTTTTATCTCTCTTATACCATTTCACTCTCATTACTTTGTTTTACAAAATGTAGGTTTTGGGGTGACTCCATAATGTTACCGAATAGTTATTAAAATCGTGATTTTACTGTTCTTTTTAATACACAGAATCAATAAAATTGTATAAAATCATACAAAATTAATAAAATCGTAAATTTGTAGAATTGCATATAAAAGTTCATAATTTCGTTAAAAGTCTGCACATAAATGATTTTATATCCATTTTTATTAAGAAAAAACACTATAAAATTATAAATTCGTAAAAACGTATTTTTGACTCATGATTTTAAGAATCATACCAGACAGGTTCCAATCCTAATATGTAGGAACCTATACCAACAAGGTAGGATACGTGTCAATATACCTACTTACCTTATTACCTATTCACTTCTAATAACTGCAATGATGTATGTGTAAAAATTAATTACAACGATGTAATTAAATTTTAAATGTGAAACATTTATGGGGCTAAATTGATAATTACATAAATAAAAAGAAGAAGACTATACATAAATGCTTTTAAAATGCATAAAAGAATAAAAGAAATGTACAACTACACAAAACATAACAAATATATTTATTAAAATAGAGTAAAAATATGTTGATCACATTTAATTAATTTTATTAAAAAGATCATGATGTGGCTAAAGAACAATGAGTGAAATATTTATTGGGGAATTTTTGTACATAACACCATAAAACTTGTCAACATAAACTAACATTACTTACTAACTAAATTATTAAACTTGTACATCCATACGAGAGTGAAATTTGAAAAACTGTAATAGAAATAAGCAGAAAATATAGCTAGAAAGGGCTATCTTAATCGTGATGTCTAAAATGCCTATATGAATTTACAGGATCAAATCTATGGGACTGAAGGAATGATGGAAGGGATTATTGGTTTATCATATATTTCATTATGGTTCTATAATTCGGAATAACATTTCCTATTAGGAGATAAAATCACACGTTTAATTTAGTATGTTGGAGAAATGTTAAAGCTAAAATAAAATATAACAATGTAGAATAGGAATAGAAATAATAATTAGCCAATCTTATATAAGGTTTGCTCATCAAAATATCAAGCTTTCCTTATCCGATTTCATGTAAGCTAAAATAGCTGTGTTTGATATTCTTGTTACTGCAAACTTTGTCCATTTTCCAAATAAAATATATTTTCAACATAATTCGACTTGGATGGTCCTTAAGTTTCATTATTCTACTTAATTGCATCTCCATGCTTAGTAATCGCATATTAAGTGAGTATCATGTATTTCTATTACGGTTTATTCCTAGATCGGAATAATTTATTATAATCACGTTCTATCCTTAAAACACATATCACTTATGTATATACTTCCATCATAATTCTTGAAACATAATCCAACACTGTATACTAGAAAATGAATTCCTCCTTCTTGTATTTTAGTTCCCTATATTAATAATTCCATTCGATAAGAATTTAATACCCTAACAACCTTCTACCTCAATTCTCCATTTTCCTTTTTCCTCTCATTTGCCAACTTGCTTTATCTCTTTGAAACATTTTGTTTTTTGATCAATAACTTCGTAAAAAAGATTTATTGACTAGTAAAAATATCTTATATCGTATCTAAATAATTTACAATTCTATTACAAAATGTAATGAAATAGGCAACACCGGCAAGTAAAAAATATTATTGTTTTAAGCGATTACGTAAAAAGAAAAAAAAAATTGTTGATAATGAAGAAAAAACGGAAGAGTTTTTAGTTATAATGGATTTCTCATATGATCTTTGGAACATGGAATTACATAATTAAGGACTACAAAATTGATATTAGAGAAACCTCAGATATACTTAATCTTTGTTATGTGTGAGATTTGTACCGGTGTAATTAGGATTGGTAATCGATTTAGGGTATTCGGAAAGATAACCCAATTAGGTAAGAAATTTACGAAAGGCTTAAAAATATTAGTTGAGGAGTTTTCGTAGATTTAGAATTTAAAAATATAACTAAAACAGTAGAAATTTACTATATATTAATTATATTATCAGTAATGTGTGAATTAGGTTTTAGAAATTAATGAATGCTTGAGATAAATTATATGGGTAATATAGTTAACATTATACAAAAAATAATATATAAACGATAGTATATAATCAAGTATAATTATTATGTTAATATATGCATTTGTAATTATTATAAATACTCGAAAATGTGTATATATTATATAATAAATAAAAAAAATTCTTAAAAATCACCAACACATCTAGAAACATACGGCTATTCATAGCAATTAGTTGGGACCTCAAAGAGTAAGGAAACATTTCCTTTAGATACATAAACTCAATCTTTACACATGTTGCTAAAGTTGGCATAAAAATTAAAGCAACTTAAGTCAGATACAAAAAAATTGCAACTAGCTTCCTGAACAAATTTTAGGCAATTGTGAATTGGGGAAAAATTTTTAAATGAGAAAATAGAGTAAGAGAATAAATGAACAAAAATGGGGAAATTATAGTGCAAAATAGGGGATATTCAAGTACCAAGGGAACCGATTGACTAGAAGTGAAATGAGGTGGCTGGTGGTGAGTGCTACTGACACACCCTCCTCTCCTCATGGTGGTTGGAGCATCGGGTTTTCAGTTAGTCGTCAAATACCTCGTTTTTATCTAAATTTTGGAAAAAATAGTAAATGATTACCAAAAATTTTGAATTTTGGTTTCCGTGAGTATTTTTGCATAAGAAATTCAAACCTTCAATTAGATTTTCAAAATTTCGAGTATAGATATTAAGTCCTTAAGAAAAACGTTCTACGCATCAATTTTTTATTGTGTTTTTGAAAGACCAATTCATACAGTTTCAACTTGAAATTTTGTGGATATACTTCTAAGATGTTATATGGTTGGATTTTTAAAATTGAGTTGCCGAATTTTTGAGAAAATTCCATTTTCGTGTAATTAGTGCACTATACATGGTGTTTTGTTAAGGAATTTGATCTACACTTGATAAAATTAAGTTACGATCTATATTCACTTATATGTAATAGCTGTAAGTGGTTCATCATAAATGTAGGAACAATGATTTTTAAATAATATTGGGTATTTGGTGGTTAAGGTAAATTTTATCAAGTTTTAATGCAATTGTGATTTAGTTGATGATATAGTAAGAAGAGATATAAATGGTGGAAGTACTTAGTTGATACTTGCTGTATATGCAAGATTTGGAGATCTTAAAACTCAGGGTAAGTTGGAATGTATGTGAAGTAGCAAGATTTATCAATAACAGTAAGGTTAGAAATTGTGTTAGAAAATAAGTCGAAATGTAATCTGATGTGAATATGATGAATACATTAGGAAAATTGAATTTGTACCAAAAGGTGGCTTATATTTGGACCTTACCCTATTTTTAGAGATAAATTGTAAGTCAAAAACTTTCTAAATGAGAATTTAATTTTGGACTGAAGGTTAGAAACTCCCCCAAAAATTGGGTTAGAATGTAGACAGGTATGGAAAATCCTTGATCATAATAAAAGTTCGATAATAGGTCAGCAGGTGACTTATATACAAATTCTATACTTATATTAAAGCTAGAATATAAGTTAGAAGCTTCTCAAATGATAACTCTTACCACAATGCTAAGTTAGAACTTAAGTAAGAAACTTAGTCTGAAAGAAATTTGATGTAGGAAGTTAAATGTAGGAGTAACCGGGCGTTCAAAGATGGTTAGTATTAAATATTGGATCACTAGAAGCCGGAGAGTATATCAAAAAGTTGCTTGTCTATAATTTCCAAGAATCTACTGAAATCAGAACCTGGGTAAAAAATTATTAGGTAGCAACCTGTACTAGGTCAAAACCTTTGTTAGAATATACCTACTTAATTAATACCTATTAAATACCTTAGAAAACTTACCTAACACAATTGAAATCATACTTAGTTGTTTACAATGAACACATATGTTATATATTGTAAAACCCATAATCAGGCATTCAGAGTTCGGTTCGTAAAATTTAGGTTAATTGAGCAAATTATTCGATCTAGCCCAAATTTTATAACGAAGCTAGAATTATTAGTAAAAGTGATTCCATAAGTTTGAATTTAGAAAAATAAGTAATAAAATGATTAATTAATATGTCATGCCCCGAAGCGGCAGAGTCGTAACATCCCTATTGTGCAAATTATTTTAAGATAGAAGTTGGCCTTACAATCGTTTTCCTAGATCTGATCTATATAAGGCATCCATGACTAACCCGCTTTGAAGTAAACAGTTCATAATTTAAATAAGTCATTTACCTAAAAAAGTAAGAAAAAATATATATACTAGAATTCAGTTATTATAATTAACGTTTACAATGTATCACCGTAATCTATTTCCTAGTTAATACATTATTTAGAAATGAAAAATTCTAAAATAAGAGCTTAGATCTTAAAAATATATATCTGTTCTTCAAATGTTTTTCTTCACTCTCTAGGATTCAACAGTTGCTAGCTTCAGGGTAGTTGTAAGTCGCTTCTCAGCTAGCACCTGTAACGACATTTATAGGGATATGAACAATCACATTTCAGTAAGTTAGGACGGCGAACTTAAAACTATATCGCCAACACAAATAAGGTAATCAACCAAATCATTAGGTGCAATGCATGTTCAAGTAAATGCCATTGCACAATGTTGTTCGGCCATTCGTGAAATTAGAGAAATTACACCTACTTTAATTCGGGTTGAAGAGTTACCATTAATGCAACAACTCACGACCAAACCTAGACTTGTACAATAGAGATACCGTTCCTCCCGCAATTACCTTCGAACCATTGACTTTATCTTTACTGTGACCTCCTCACTTATCACTTGGTTCGACTAAGGATGAAGATGGACCCATTATGCTATTCTATGCTATCCAACACTATCCCTTTCGAAGGGGGCGGTATTTGGTTGGAGAATCCTAAGTTTTTTTTAATGGGTTGTTATGTAGGTCCGATTTATAATTATAGGTCGTATATTTGATTAGGTTCAGTTTAGGGTGATTAATCATTTCATACAAATCATTCAATACAAGTCAAGCAACAAATTAAAAATCATATCATCAACTCAGAACAAGCATAATCAAGTACAATTTCAAGCCTTCAAAATACAACACTATATTAATCCCAAACTTACTTGGACTCTTCACTTGCTCACTCGAGATCCAACTCGCTCAGGCTATCGCTAATCATCCCTATAATACAAACGTGGTTTCAGTTTTTCATATAACTATTATAGGTTGGTTTTATCTTATCACACTTATTGTTATCTTTTATTTAGGGTTTAATATACCTAATTATCTAGGTTTTTAAGTCTTTTACAATTTTTCTTAAATCATGTTAAGTTCTGTTTCAGTTTTCGCATCGATTTCTAAATTAGGTTTTTAACTCAGTTTTTTGTTAGATATTTATATGTACATCCTTAGAAATCATTTCGACCCATAATGTGATATTAATCGCATTATTTTCGGATATCCTAAATATCGTTTTTAATCTCTAACTAATATTTTAGTCCGTATGGTATACCTAAATCCTAACTTAATAACCGAATTCACCTCTATTATGAGAAAATCTTATATTTTTCGTATAATTACCCTATTTTAAGTTTCCTATGAGATTTATTGTATGTTTCTATTATTATCATAATATCAATTCTAACCAATATAACCAATATTTTCCTAATTATTAATTTCTCATAATTACATATTATACATTATCACCTAATGTGTACAAAATGTACACATCTAATATTCACATCACTTCAAATATCATCTCTTAACATAAAATAATATTCCAAATATCTAAATCATCCCAAATCAGATTTTGAACCTAATTACCCTAAATTATCAAATTAACTCAAAATTTCTCATTTTTACCTATTACATATTTACTATATAGTATGCTAATAATTACACCTAACACTCCAAATACTACAAATAGCATATTTCATTAGATTTCAACATCCTAAAACATATAATTGTGTATCAAATCAGTAATTACCCGTTTAATTACTTAATTAATGCTAAATTACCCATTTTATGTATCATTTTAAGGCCTAAAAATTATCTAAAAATTTTGAAAATTAATTTTTGAAAAAGGGCTTCGTGGTATTATTCTATATTACCTAAGTAGTCTATACAAAAAATTTTAGGCTTAAAACTACTCTCTTAAAGTCATTTATTTTTTATCCTAAATATGTTCGATTTTGTTTAATTTCTTAAAACCATGTATCACGGGACATATTTTCATCAAAATAATATTTTTCCTAAAAACTACATACAAAAATATTCTAGAATAAGAAGTTTTATAGTTTTCTAAGAATATTTAATATTTTTGCAAAATTAAACAAAATCGGGTTGGAAATTGGATTCACCTATGTAGGTGGCTCCAGCTATCGTCGGTCACCGTGGCCTTGTTAGTCGATTTGGGTGTTGCCACCACCGTATGGTGGTAGTGGTCGTCTACTCCCAGGTGCTCGTCGGGTCTAGGTTCTCCTTAGAAGCCTTAATTGTGTAGTTTTTTTTTTTTGTAATTTTTTACAAAACCCTAATTTCCTTTTAATTTTGTTTCTTTTTAATTTTCTAAAATTTTAGACATTTAAAATGAGTTTCTAAAAAATTTGGAGTATTTATAGAGGTCTTGGGGAATTATTGTGCATTAAATGGATTTGACAATTATCTTATTTCTTCTTTTTCTTACTTTGTATTTGTTGTAATTTGATTGGTTGCTTTTATTTCTTTAATTCTAGATTGCCATACCTCAATTCTGGATTTTTCCTTATTTTTCTTTATTTTTCCTTAATTAATTATGAATTTTCTTTAATTATTTAGTATTATTTTAGCACATTTTATGTATTTTAAGTAATTACGCATATTTCTACCTACATGTAAATTCATATATAGTATAAATAAATATTCTTAAATATTATTTAAGTTATTTTATGATTTTTAGTGTACATATAATTTATTTCTAATAATTCGTTTATTATCAGAATATATTTTACACATTTTCAATAAATAACGAGTAATATAATTAAATTTTGAAAATTTTATATACTTTTATTTTATTGCTTATTTTCTTAAATTCAAACTTACATGATCATTTTTACTAATATTTTTAATTTTATTTTATAATTTATGTTCGATCAGATCCTTTTAGCCAATTATCCTAAATTCTACGAGCCAAACTCTAAGTAACTAATTGTGGGTCTTACATAATATAATATTGAATTTTATGAAAATTATCCGTTATTTATCGAAAACGCTTAGAACAAATTCTAATAACTAACGAATCGATAAAAATAAATTGTATACACATTAAAAATCATAAAATAACTTAAATAATATTTAAGAATATTTATTTGTACCATATATGAATTTACATGTAGATAAAAATATGCATAATTACTTAAAATATGCAAAATATGCCAAAATAATGTTAATTAATTAAAGAAAATTCATGAATAATCAAGAAAAATAAGGAAAAATGAGGAAAATTCCAGAATTAAGGCATGATAGCTTGGTATTTAAGAAATAAAAGCAACCAATTAAATTAAGCCAAATAAAAAATAAATTTAGGAGAGGATAATGCTCATATCAAGTCAATTTAATGCATAAAAAATCTCATAAAACTCTATAAATGCCCAAATTAAATTAGAAGCTCATTTGCTCAGTTTAAAATCCTAGAAAATTAGAGAGAACAAAAATATTGAGGGTTAAGGTTATTTACAAAAAATTTGTGCAATCAGGGATTTAAAGGAGATCCCCAACTTGATGACCACCTGGAGTGGATGGCTATCACTACCACATAGTGGTGGTAGTGCCTAGATCGACCGATAAAGCCATGGTAGCCGGAGCCACCAATTCTGGTGAGTTTAATTTCCCTTCCGATTTTAGTTATTTTATTAACAATATGAAATAGTTTTAGAAAATTATGAAATTTGTTATTCTAGGGTTTTTGAGTATATAGATTAAAGGAAAATTTTTATTTTGATGAATTAATGTATGGAAATATACTATCCCTAATAAATCTCACAGACTCGAACTTTATTTGGTTTAGAAATAAATAGGCTTAGAAGTATAATTTTGAACTCAAAATTTTTGTATAGACTACTTAGGGGTTATAAAACAATGCTATGAAGCCCTTTGAGAAAAATTAATTTTTCAAGTTTTTAGATAATTTTTAGGCTTTAAAATGATGCATAAAAATGAGTAATTTAAAGCTAATTAGGCAATTAAATAGATACTTATTGATTTGGTACATAATTATATGTTTTAGGGTGTTAAAATATGATGAAGGATGATATTTGTAGCATTTAGGGTGTTATATGTAATTATTAAGGTATTATATAGTATATATGTAATAAGTAAAAATGGTATATTTTAAGTTAATTTTGTAAATTAGGCTAATTAGGAGCAAAATCTGATTTAGGATGAATTTAGATATTTTGAGATGTTAATTGATGTTAGGAGATGATATTTGAAGTGATAGGACTATTAGATATGTATATTATGTACATATTAGGTGATAATGTATAATATATAAATATAAGAAATAATTGAGCAAGAAAATATTAGGTTAAAATTGATATTTTAATAATAATAAAAATATGTAATAAATCTAGTAGGAAACTTGAATTTAGGTGTTTATATGAAAAATTTAAAATTTTCTCGCGTCGAGAATAAATTCGGTACACTAATAAGGATTTAAGTGTATCGAATATAATAAAATACTGATTTAAGACTAAAAGTGATAATTAGGATACTTGAACTTAATGTAATGAATTTCACATTTGTGTTCGGGTCGTATTTTTATGATTTATGTATAATAGTCGTAATTAGGACTGATTTAAAACCTGAACTGAAATTAGATTTGGAAACCGAACCCTAAACTAACCTAAGATGAATTAATAATAACTAATATGTATATGGAAAGAATTGAGTTAAATCATAACCTAGAGTGTATATATATATATATATATATATCATCATCATCATCATCATCATCATCAAAATATAATACTAAAGAGCGTATTGATATTGTAGGACACACAAAGATGAGTCGACTTGCGATTGGTTGAGTGAGCGACCAAGGATATTAGGTAAGTTAGGATTAATACGTTACTGTATTTTAGAGTACCAATTTATAGTACTTGGAGGCTTGAAATTGTACTGGATTAGTCTTGTTAGATAGTTGGTTATGTGCATGTGCTTGTTTTGAGCTACTGATATGATTACCAATTTGTTGCTTTGGCTTGTTTGTATGATTTGTTTGAAGTGATTGAACACTTTAAACCAGATTTAATTGAAAATTTGACTCATAAATTTAAATTGAACTTGCATTGCAACTCATTAGGCGAATATTAGGATTCTCTGGCCAAATACCGACCTCTTCAAAAGAGATAGCGCTAGATGGTATAATTGGTCCCTTTTTTATCCTTAGTCGAACTAAGTGACAAGTGAAGAGGTTGTTGCAAAGGTGAAGTCAATTGGTCGAAGGTAAACGTGGGAGGAGTAGTGTCTTCATTGCACAAGCTTAAGTTTGGTCGTAAGCTGTTGCATTAACTGAAACTCCTCAACCCGGATTAAAGCGGGTGCAATTTTTCTAATTTCACAACAAACTAGACAACGTAGTATGATAACATTTGCTTGAATATGTATTGCACCTAATAATTTAGTTGATAGCTCTGTTTATGTTTATGGTATGGTTTTAAGTCTCCATCTCAATTTATTGAGCTATGATTACTCACATCTCTATAGACTTTGTTACAGGTGCTAGCTAGGAAGTTGATAACTCTTATTTTAAATACATTTCACATGGTGATTTTATAGTATTTCTCTTACATTTTTAGTTTTCTTTAAAGAAACTGATACTTAATTGAGTAAAATTTTGATTTCAAGGTTTGAGCGTGTTCTTTGATTGAAAACGAAGAAAAGGAATCAAGTTTTACTCAATTTGGAGTTCAAATGAATGAGTTATGAAGTTTTGAAGTTACACAGTCTAGGACACAACTGTGTCCCCAGGCTGTGTCCATCCAGGAAAATTTGCCAAGATCAGAAAGTCATATGACCTGAGGACACGACTGTGTCCCAGGTTGTGTCAGGTGACGAAAGAAGAGACTTTACAATACATTATAAAATGACATACTAGGGTTTCACACACAAGATTGGACATTCAAAAGAGAAGAGACTTAAAGAGAAGGAGAAGAAAAAGGCGAAAGCAACACCTAACTTCAAGATTGAAGAGATTTTTCATCAACAAAAAGGGGTTTTTCATGTTTTATTTCTTGATTTTGTTGGAATTCGTTTTTAGTTTCATTATGATAACTTAAGATTCCTGTATTTAAGATTATGAAACCTAGGGTTTCATGTGACTATTAGATTGATTGATAATTTTTAATAAAGTCTCTATCTTTTCTTGATTCAATTATGTTGTTTAATTATTAATTGATATTTCTAGAGTATCAATCTATGATATTATGCAGGATGATTAAGAAATCACATGTGTAATGAGATTTTGACATAATTGGAGAGAACTGCATGTGTACATAGAGATAAGATACATGTTTCTTTCGGAAAGTTGTTCTTTTGTGTGCGAATTCATTATACATTAATGTGATTCTAAATTATATTACTGAGAGAAGAGATTCCGGTAAATAATTTAGGATTAGGGTTAATATGCTTGAGAAAGGTGTTAATTTTAATTGCGAATCCCTCCAGTCAAGAATAATAGGGATTGAATTGGATACATTTTAAGCGGTCACATGTTAAACACTAGGGGAAATAATTCCTAAATACGTTGTTTGCTTTCTTGATGTTGTTCTTAATTTTATCGCTTTCTAAATTGCTTAATCAAGTCTCATAATTAGGTTAGTTTGTTAATTTTAGTATTTTTAATTTATTCAACTCATCACAATTTTACGGTTAGATAATAGAGCTAAGGTTAATATTAGTACTCGAAGTTTCTGAGGGATCGACTCGGATTTATATCCGCTATATTAAAATTGATAGGTGCACTTACCTAATATTAAGGAAGTTGCCTATATTGTCCTGAAGCTAGTAATTATTGGATCTTGGGGAGTGAGGAAATACATCTGAAGAATAGATACATTGTTAAGGTTTTAGCTTTTGTTTTAGAAACTTCTATTTCCGAATGATGTATTATGTAGGAAATATAGTACGATAAAACTTTTTAAACATTAATTATAATATTTGAATTCTAGTATATATATATATTTCCGTAATTTCTTAAGCAAATAATTTATTTAATTTATGAGCTGTTTATTTCAAAGCAAGTTAATCATAGATGTCTTGTGTAAATCAGGTTTAAGATGGTGGCTATAGGGTCGATTGTATTGTCGACTGTATGGTTAGTTTCTATCTTAGAATGGTTTGTACAGTGAGACTATTATGACTTTGCCGCTTCGAGGCGTGACATATATTGGTTGGAAACTAAAGAGTTTACATTAAATTTTAGAGATAATAAAGGAAGACAAGAGTGATGTACAAGGAGAATAAGTATTAGTAATTAGGTAAGTGGGATCAGTATTTTACTGCAATTTGAAGTATTATTTGAGAATACTTGGAGATATTAGTATATGTCCCGTTTCAATTGTAAGTTAGCTATTTGTGCATATGCAATGTATGTGCTTGAATATAATTTATGTGCTTGAATATAATTGTGCTATTAAGTGTTGAACTTATGTATTAATTGTTTTATGATATTACTTGCCTTGGATTGTTTGAAATTGCTTAATCACCTTAAAAACAATCTAACACAAATTCGGTTTAACTACTAATTGGACCTGCATTGTAATATACTAGGGAAAACGACTAAGATTCTCGAGCCAAACACAGATCCTTCAATGAAGATAGCTAAAATGGTCCTCTCTTTATCCTTAGTTGAACTAAGTGATAAGAGAAAGGGTCGTGACAGGGTTGAGGACTATAGTTTGAAGTGAAGTCTCGGGCTGAGCGCATTCTCCATTACATAAGCCCCGGTTTGGTTTCGATTTGTGAAGTACGCGGTGTTAAACTCCTTAACTTAGATTAGAGTGTGCAAATTTTTTTTTTATTTCATGACGGACCAAATAATGTTGTGAGATGGCACTTATTGTATATGTATAACATATAACTAAACTTGCTTGAAAACCCTAGTTGTTTTGTATTGGATATAATACCCCTTATATGTTAAGTGACTGAATTCTAAATTATCGAGATGACTTTTGGTGTAGCAACTTGGAGTACGTAAAAACTTTAGAGTTAAGTGTGTTCGGGTTGGAGCAATCTTAAGATAGGTGGCCTCTTAGAAAGTTGCTACACTAGGGGATAAAACCGTTTAACGTTTCATGCCAAAATGGATAATACCTTGGTGGGAGGAGTTCTTATCGAGTCGTTACAGGCGGTATTAGAGCATTCTATTAGCTAAAAGGGTAAGTCCTTGCTTGGTAGTGATCTTGGACCTGTATAACGAAACTGATGAGGATATTAGTTTTGTAAGGAAGGTGGATTATAATATTCCTTATATGTTAGGTGATGGAATTCTAAATCATCGAGGTGGCTTTTAGTATAGTGGCTCAGAGTATGTCGAAACTTTGGAGTTAAGCGTACTCGGGCTTGAGTAATCCTAGGATAGGTAACCTTCTAGGAAGCTGCTTCATTAGGAGACAAAACCGTATGACGTTCCATGGCAAACCAAATAATACCTCAATGAGAGGAGTTCTGACAGGGTTATTACATTGGATATGTGCTATTGTCTTATCTCACTTACTGAGTAAGTTATCACTCATTCTCTTATGATTGTTTTCAAGCTTTCCTAGTAGATTTACCAGTACTATTTCTAGTTTCAAATGATTAGAGAATGGGGTAGGTAAGATTACTTGACTAGATTTGATGGGAATCAGCCTCGGACTATATCTAAGTTGAGGTAGACCTATCCAAAGTCAAGGCCTATTAAAGCTTACCGAGGTCAAGTAGAAGCCAAAAGGATGAGAGGAAAGAAGATAAACATTCGGCATCAAGTCTATCGTCAACCGAGGTGTCGAGATACTACAAGGTTGAGTACTTAAGACTAAAGAACCACTCGGCACAACATTGCGAGACTCATGTCGACTAATTCTAGAACTCGGCAATTATGGGTTGACCTTTTTGGTGTCTTGGCCAAACACTACAAGACTTCAAGGACTCCTTCCTAAACCCGCATATCTAACTGCCAACCTCGTCCAGTTCGGATATTACTCTTTCCAGGACATGCCGAGTGACTGCATGCTGACTCCTCTTGTAAAACGTACAATTTTATATTCTTGTACATGTTTTTTCTTTATTTTATTTATGGACTCAATTCTTTAAGATTTAAGACCTTATACATTATTTACAGTTTTGCCACTAAGATTTAAGATTTACTATAAATAGCAACATCTGTAAACATCAGACATATATATATATATATACATAGATGTCAATATACGAAATCAGACAGAAAAGTATATTTTTGCGCTTTTAGAATCTTTTCCTCTTTAAGCAAAGCTACTCTTGAGGTAGCATTTGCAAAATTATTGAGTATCGATAAAACTCTTTAATCATTCCCGTGTTCTTATCAATCTTGTCTTCAAGATTGTAGTAAATCCCTTCATTTGGACTAGTTAGTAAGTTGCATCTAACCGTCATTTGAATCCCGAGCAACATTTAGTATTCGTGAGTTGTATCAAACTTTATTTCAAGCTCAAAGCCCTGATAGTATTTGTGTCTTGGTGAGTTATATCCATTTACATTCACCATCAAAACATACAATCTCATTTCTTGTTCGTCAAACCCATTCGACCCATTTTGGGTTTTTTCGAGATCCGTTGTTGTTTGTTTCGTTGATCCTTATCAAGATTTCTATTTAGTTTATCAATTATACTAACCTTTAGGAAAATTAATAAGGTCTCACTAGATAACCCTTAGTTTTTGACTAATGAGATTTATTCTATACTCTGTAAGCTTATGGATTTTAGTAAAATTTTAGTAAACACTTTATCTTTCCATAACAATGTAGTTCTTGAAATTTTCGTTACATTTAAGGTTTCATCATTCATACGATTTATAAAACTTGATTTTTCCTTTGAAGTTAAGTTATAAAAATTATTTTCAGTAGCTATTTTGAAAAGTTACACCATCGGTTGATTCCTACCGTAGAACTAAATCAAACACTTTCAAGTAGTAGAGTGGTGAACGCTTTATGTAGGTTATACTTACGTTAGAGGCTAGTCTTTAGCGTAGGTTGGTTTACATGGAGGGACTATTACGACTTCCTAATTTGAGGCGTGACATTATGGTCAAAGAAAGAGATACAACTATAGTAACTAAAAGAGAAAGGATAAGACCGAAGTACTTAGAAGATTACATTGTTTGAAACAATATTGTACAATTGTAACAAAAGTGGTTAATAGTTACAGTTGTAAACTTAGCAATAACAAACCATAATAGATCCATAACAAATTTGGTGAAAACGTAACATATGCAGTACAATAGCATGAATAGGAATTGGAAAAAAAGAAAGAGATACCGATCCTTGCTGTGATATCACTTGTTTGAACTTTAAGAGATTACTAGCATCTCGAAAGTCTAGACTCTTTCACTTTTCGCATACAACTTACAACCTCGCAAATACACAACAGATATATTAGGGTAAGCAAGATCATCAAACAACAAAATAGTAGTATCAATAGATAGATTTATTTAAGATCTTTGAAGTAATAGTGTTAATTTGTAAAAAGGAGTCATTGATTAAGGTTTTCTTGACACCCTAGTTTTTAGAGAAAAGTGGAACATACAAGAGGAAGCACCATAGATAAGAGAAATAGAGAGAAAGAGCGTCCCTATGTTGTCGTGAAAAAGATTTAAGAAGAGGGTTTTTGAGTACATGGTTTGGTTGATTTCTTTGTGGGCTAGGCTTTCTTGAGTAGGCCTATCATTGGTGCTTTCATTGATTTTGTATATGAAGATCAAATAATGGCAAATGCCATAAGAAATATGGCGCAATTACAGGAAGAGTTGCACTCATATGCCACTAAGATGGATGCATTAGAGTAGAATAGTAATGTAAGAATAGAGAAACTAGAGACTTTAGTGGATCAAATGAATGCAAATTTTGTAAAGCTATTAATAGCTCTAAATATCAATGATGACAATTACAATAATTTGCCAAGAATTAACATTCAAGTAAGGAATTCATCATCTTCTCAAGGAGGTGTGGGGGAATCACAAAATTACAATAGGAATATTAAGTTGGAACTGCCAAAGTTCAGTAGTGAAGACCCAAAAGGGTGGATCTTTAAAGTGAATCAATTTTTTGAATTTCATGAAATTTCGAAATCAAAAGAGTAAGGATGGCATCTTTTGTAATGGAAAAGGAAGCATTAAGTTGGTTTTAGTGGTTATCAAGAAATGGGCTAGTTACTACTCGACTAGCTTTCATTAAAGCCCATAGATTAAGATTTGGACAATTTATGTTAGAAGGTAAGCTTACTAAACTTACTTAAATAGGATTTGTTGCTGCTTATTAGAGTAAATTTGAGGAACTATTTAATCATGTTCACGGTCTTTCTGAAAGTTTTTTTGTAAAGTTGTTTTATCTTGGGGTTAGAGGATACTATTTAAGTAGAAGTGTTAGCGTCAAGAGCTAATTCTTTGATTGAAGTAATGAGTTTAGCTAAGCTTTATGAAGCTAAACTAAAAAGATTTAAGCATACATAGTTAAACCTAAATTTTTTAAAAAATTTTCATTTTTTAGACCATCCCAATTTTCCAACAAATCATTTTCACCATCAATCATTTTTGAATCAGTAAATTCGTTTACCATAAAAAACAAACCAATATTTCAATTAAAAAACATACCAATTCTCAAATGAAAACATTACCCATTAAAAAGATAATGCCAGCAAAGTTACAATTAAGAAGTGAAAAAGGATTTTGTTAAAATTGTGATGAGAAATTTCATAACAGCTATGTTTGCAAGGTAAAATTTTTTATGGTAATCCAATCGAAAGAGGTAGAGGACAAGGTATGAGACCCCATGGTTAAGTGTCGCACATGGATTGTAGGAGGTTATGGTACTAATTTATAACACCATGGTTGTGAATACCTTATCAAACACAAACTTAAAACTTTTGGGCCAAGTGGTTAAAATAGGTCCATTAATGTTTGTTGGCTTGATTATTCATTGCTTATGGCCTAAGGTGTTACACAAGGAGTCCATTTTATTGGATGAGACAGATGAAGATCAATCGTAGAGTGAGGATATCTTAGATGAAGTAGAGAATGTTGAAATAAGCTATCATGTAATTTCAAGATTAACTACTCCAAAAACATTGCGATTGAATGGTGTTATTGCAAGTAAGAAAGTTTTTATGTTAGTAAACTTGGGTAGCACACACAACTTTATACAATATAGTGTTGCAAAAATATTGAATTTTCCCATTTGGGCTACATCAAAGTTTATAGTGATGATTGGAACTCGGGATAAATTGATATGATTAAGGGTATGCAAGAAAGTGCCTTTAATTGTACACGAAGTTGAATTTTTTGTTGATTTCTATGTGTTGGAAATTTAAGGAGTTGAGTTGGTGTTAGGAGTATATTAGTTAAGTACTTTGGGTCCAATTGTAATGGATTATTCCACATTGACAATGTAATTCAATTGGCATGGTCAACAAGTGGAATTACAAGGGAATACGGATTTAAAATGTAAGAAAATTGAAAATTCAGAATTACAAAAACTTATACAATTTGACAATGTAGCTTCTTTTTTTATTTATTTTAATTTAGTGGCTTAGGAGGATGTATTACTTCATGATACCACCAGTAATAAAGCTATTGAAGCTTTATTAGGTAAATTACAATAAGTTTTTGTGGCTCCTACATCATTGCCTCCTTTTGCATGATGTTTAACACCATATTCATCTCAAAGATAAAAGTAAACCTATTAATGTTAGACCATACAAATACCCATATTCTTACAAGGGAGAGATTGAGAAATTGGTGAATGAAATGTTAGAAAGTGGAGTGATTAGGCCAAGTAGAAGTTCTTTCTCTTCACCTATATTGTTAGTTAAGAAAAGAGATGGATCTTAGCGTTTTTGTATAGGCTATAAAGCTTTGAATTAGGCAATAATAATGGATAAATTTTCAATATCAACAATAGATGAGTTGTTGGATGAGCTAGAGAGAGCCACTGTATTTTCAAAAATGGACGTGAGAGTAGATTATCATCAATTTAGGATGAACCTAGGAGATATTCACAAGACAACCTTTAGAATACATGAGGGGCATTATGAATTTTTGGTGATGTCGTTTGGTTTATCAAATGCACCAGTAACATTTCTGGCAATAATGAATAAAATTTTTTAACCATATCTTTGAAAATTCATTATTGTTTTCTTTGATAATATACTCATTTATAGCAAGAGCATGGAAGATTATTTAGTACACTTGGAAAAGGCCTTAAAGTGTTTGCAGAAGTAAGACTTTTACCTTAACCTAAGTAAATGTTTATTTGCCCAAAGTAGCATCGACTATTTAGGTCATATTGTCTCAAAGGAAGGAGTAAAGCCTGATCCCGAAAAAATAGAAGCAATTAAATAGTAGCCGAGACCTATTTCAGTTAAGCAATTGAGGAGATTTTTGGTAGGCTATTATAGGCATTTTGTTCAAAATTACTTCAAGATTGCATTTCCATTAATAAATTTGCTAAGAAAAAATGCTTTTAAGTGGTCAGATCAGGCTACATATGCCTTTGAACAGCTAAAAGCAGCATTAATGTTAGCCCCTATTTTAGCAATACTTGATTTCAATAAGAATTTTATTATTGAAACAAACGCTTTAGGCTTGGGGATAGGGGCAATGTTACACTAAGGATTGAATCCTATTTCTTATTTCAATAAAAAATTTAGTAGAAGAATGTAGAAGGTAGGTGCATATGTTTGGGAATTAGCAGCTGTTTGTAAATGGAGATAATACTTATTAGGAAAGCATTTTGTAATTTGCATTGATAAAAAAAGCTTGAAGGAATTACTTACTTAGGTTATTCAAACTCCTAAACAGCAACAATATCTAGTGAAATTAATGGGTTATGACTTTAAGATAGAGTACAAGCCAAGTCCATAGATTGTTGTGGAGGATGCTCTTTCTAGTAAGGTTGATGAAGAGTTTTAGTTGTTGGCACTCTCTATCCTATCTTTTGATTGGATTATAGCATTGAAAAGTGGGTTAGAAAACAATTCGAAATGGGTGATGTTAAGGGATATTACAACCCCTTCCTATTCCACAACAAGTGTTCGAAGATATTTCAATGGACTTTATTAATGGATTACCCATATCTAACGGACATTTAGTAACTTTAGTTGTAGTTGATAGATTATCAAAGTATTGCCATTTCGACCCTTTGCTAACATCATATTCAGCTACATCAGTAGTTAGGTTGTTTGTGTAAATAGTAGCAAAGTTGTATGGATTTTCAAAATCAATTATATCAGGTAAACAAAGTATTTTTATCAATAGATTTTAGCAGGAGCTTTGTTAAGCTTAGTGGGACTAAGTTGAGAATGAGTTCTATTTATCATCCTCAAATGGATAGTCAATTAGAGGTGCTAAATAGATGTTTTGAGCATTATTAGAGAGCACCGAAATAGTAGCCTAAGTTTTTACCTTGGGTTGAATTCTCTTTTAATACTAATTACCATACTAATACTCATTCTATATAGAAGAGATCCTCCTCAGATTCCTAGGTATATTAGAGGAGTCTCTAATATTGAAGTAGTTGACCAGGAGTTAATTGAAAGAGATGAAGTATTGTAATCTTTAAGGGGTCACTTAACTAAAGCAAAGCAAAGAATTAAGGTTTTAGCGGATTAGCATAATTCAAATGGGACATTTTAAGTGGGAGATTATGTATATGTTAAGTTATAGTCGTATATACAGACTTCATTAACCAATAGATTGTCTTATAAGTTGTTTAGAAGATATTATGGGCCATTTCAAATATTGGAAAGATTGGGTACCATAACTTACAAGTTAAATCTACCAATAGAGTCACACATTCATCCAGTTTTTCATGAGTCATTACTTAAGAAAGCTGAGGGTAATAACATAGAACAAAGACCCTTACCAACAACTGATTTTACTAATCATCCTATAATAAAACTAGTGGCTATATTAGAATTTAGAGAGTTACATAGACATGGTCATACAGTCACACAACTATTGGTTTAATGGGAGTTACTAAGTTTGAAAGATGTAACATAGATAGATCCTTCTGAGTTTTGTTGTGACTATCCAAATTACAACCTTAAGGACAAGGTTAATTTTTGAAGACATAGGGAAACTGTTATAACTAAAGAAAGAGATACAACTAATGAGAAGAGATAGGAGAAGACTGAAGTACTTAGAAGATTATATTGTTTGAAACAATATTGTACAATTATAACAAAAGTAGTTAATAGTTACACTTGTAAACATAGTAGTAACAAACCTTAACAAATCCATAACGGATTTGGTGAAAACATAATAGATCTAGTACAAGAGTATAAATAGGAATAAAAAAAAAAAAAAGAAAGAGGTAATGATCCTTATTATGATATCACTTATGTGAACTTTAAGAGATTATTAACGTCTCGAAAGTCCAGGCTCTTTCACTTTTTGCATTCAACTTACAACTTCGCAACCATCAAACAACAAAATAGTAGTATCAATAGATAGATCTATTCAAGATCTTTGAAGTAGTAGTGTTAGTTTGTAAAAAGGAGTCACTGATTAGGGTTTTCTTGAAATCTTGGGTTTTCTTGAAATCTAAGTCACTAATTAGGGTTTTTAGAGAAAAGTAAAACATATGAGAGGAAGCATCAAAGATAAGAGAAAGAGACAGAAAGAGCATACCTATGTTGTCATAAAGAAGATTCAAGAAAAGGGTTTTTGAGTACGTGGTTTGGTTGATTAGTTTGCAGGTTAGGCTTTCTTAAGTAAGCCTATTGATGCTCTTGCTTTATAAATCCAAATCTTGCAATGTATAGTATTACAAAATCAAACACCATTTTACGCTTTTGATATGAAGGTAGTTAAAACTTGATTTGGAAGAAAATTATCCTATGTTTAAATTATCTAAGATCTTACTTAACATAAAGATCGCATTCTAAGGAGGTCAAGGAAATTCTGGATTTTTAAAATTATGTATCTTCAATAGGAACATTTTTTGTTGAAGAAACAATGATAAATATACTGAATTATGGATTAAAACATCAATAAAATGAATAAGTCTACTTTTCAATAACTTTATGATAACAATTTTATATTCAATAGCAGATACAAATATCTAAATTTCGTGGATATTTTTAAAAATAAGTCACCATCAAATGACTTAAAAATAAGTTTACTAAAAAGTTAATGTGTGTTTTTTTCTTTTTTTCAGGTGGTGCACTGTATTTATCAACCTTTTACACTTGCTGTTACAATGTACTTTTTGGTTGTGTTACCAAAAAAGTGAATGTGTTTTCTATCTTAAGTCGCCTTATGGCGACTTGCACTAACATCACCCAAAATTGGGAAAAAAATTGAAAGGATAAATGATAAATATTTTTTTATATTTGTTTTATGCCTGTTGAAAAATCAAAAAGCATTTTGCCTTGACTTTGCGTTCAATTTAGTAAGTAGATGATTCCCATTTTTGCGCGGTTCGCTTCATTTGGATTGAGATGGAAGCTTCAATAAACAATAACAAGAACCAGGAAAGGCTGAATCTAAATCTATCCTTTTTCCGTGAAAGTTTTTTAATAAAATTTGCTTTATTATTGTCACTCCCATTTAGATTTGTGGAATTGTTTCCTTATTCATATAAATAATTTGAAGCATTACAGTATTTGGTGCCGTAATCATGTCGAATCGAGACAATACGTTACTATAAAATGGATGCTTAAACTTGGTTTGAATTTAACTTAAACTCAACTCATCAAATAACTTAGTTCAAGCTCAAGCTTGAGTAAACTCAAGTTAATTTAGCTTGGCTATATATTAAGCTTGACTATTTATTAAGCTATATTGTAACAGTGAATGAGTAGATTTGATTCATTTAGAGTCTTAATAGTGTTAGTATCATGCTTCTTTATGTACGAGTGCGCTTGATATTGAATCAGAATGAGTTATTCATACCATATGTCTTTTAGTTCATTCTATTAGTATTATATGTATTTATTCATTTTGTTTGGGAAAAATAGACAATAATAATATGCATATCTAATTACATATGGACGGGATGATATATGTTAATTAAAAAAAAAAAAAGAACCATTAATCTCATATCGGACTTTTCCCTTAATGTCATCCGAAAACAACCATCTATTATGGGTACTTAGTGCTATTGCTTGCTTTCATGACCATAAAGTAGGTACACCTAGAGGTGAGCGTTAGGCCGACTTAGAACCACCGTTTCATGGGCTTGGCCATGGTTGAATCTTGATCAGCTTATGGGAGATGGTTTCAAGCCGATTCAGCCATTGAACTGATTTTTTTATAATATTTAATTTTTTATTAAATTTTTTTAAATACATTAATAATTTTTAATAATGTAATATCCTTTTTCTTTTTCTTTTTAACTATACTAATTCATTAATAATTTATAATTTTTTTATTAATTTCCAACTTAATGTGATTTTAACTTTTTTATTTGTTTCCCTTAAATTTTATTTTTTTCTCATATTCAAGTCCTTAATATTTAATAAGTTTTATAAAAATGACTTATATTAATTGAAATTGAATTTCTATCTATCCTTAATACATAATTAATTTATTATTAATTATTTATCATTGTTTAATGATACTATTTTTAAAAAAATTGTCATTTACTATCGCAAATAAAGTAATTTTAACTTGCAATAATCTATTGGATGTTATCCAATTATTTTTTCTGACTTTATGGCCTCCCCTTTCTTTTTCTTTTTCTTTTTAAGAGGTGAACCGACTAGGTTGATCGGTCGATTCAATGGTGGGCTGATCCGACGGTTCGTGACTTATTGGTTTGAGTAGTTTAGCCTGGCCTCCCATGAGCTAGGCCAGTTTGTAGGCCCGTTAGGTTAGTTCACGATTCAGTACGGGCCCTTACTTAGGTTTAAGTGTACCTATGTGCATGTTTCATTGACATAACTCAACCAGTTGTTGTTGCTAATCTTAATTTTGGAGCTTCAGTCATTAGCGGGGGAAAAAAAAACATATAATAGTTGATTATCACTTAACTCCATCTCTGTTAATCTCTTGACTTGGCATTCACTATCAATTATAAACTAATATGTACTAAAGATTAATTTAATGGCATAAAAATCCATTTAGCATATTCATATGGCTTTGTTGATAATATAAAGGAAATCTCATAAAGTCCATGAATATAAAGTATTTTGGTTCTATTAAACCAAAATAAATTACAACAAACATAAGAATAAGGAAAAAATAAATTTAGATTGAAGCTATTTTTCACTAGAATCAAATACAGTCTTTGAATAATGAATAATCAACTAAAAAATAAGCGATATAGATATTTTTTTGACGTTTCACATTTTCCAATATCAACAAGTTGATTAGTCCATCATATATCTTCCAAAAGGACAAAAAAGAAAAAAGATATTTGATAGCTCTTTTATTGGATTATTCATAAAAATAAAATTTTAATTTTTTGAAGATCTATAAATAATATTAGACCTATGCAAAGAGTGGTTTTGAACTATAACCAGCTCGGAACCGACTGTTAGGTCATTGAACCAACTTGAGCTGGAAGTGGGTGGGCTTGACCTGAGCTTAGAAATTTAATATGCAAAGCTCAGTAGATTAGCCATGCCTCGAACCATCGGGTCGAATCAATGATTCGACCTACTGGTTTGGTACTAAGCCAACCTTGAAATTTAAATATATATATATAATATACTATATATAATACAAACATACTATGTATATATTATATATAATATATTATAAATAATATATCTATTGAGGGGAATTCGATTCATGAGTAACGATAGTTGATATAAACTTTTAGATTTAGTTAGGAAAAAAAAAAGAAATAAATGAATAAGTTACAAATTATTTATAATAATTGACGAAAATTTAGAGAAAAAAAATTTATAATAATTGAGGGAAATTAAAAAAAAAAGCCCTACGATTTAAGGGCCGTGTGTTGATTTAGTTAAATTGGCTCTTGAACCATTGGTTTAGTTGAATTGGCTTGAGCTTAAGTTACTCCTATTCGGCTTGTAAACAGGTAGTTCAGAATTGATTTCAAATCGGATTGAACCAGCGCATAGATCTAAATGATCTAGATTTTTTTTTTCCTAAAATTTTTATTTCCACATTATAATGTAGCACAACTCCTTTGTCTTGAGAGAAAGGGTTTGGAATTGGGATGCTAAATTGGATTTCTACATATCTATTTCTATGGATTTTTTGTAAGATTGAATTTTTTATGCCTTAATTGACAAGGTTAGAATGTATTTTATTTTTTTAATATTATTTATAGTTTATATTTTTGCATTAAGACTAGTGACATCAGCATTAGTTAGTATAATTTACATTATGCATCAACATTTGTAGATTAGCTTTAGTTTAGTTTAGCTTACATTTGCATTCTAGTTTCGTATTCCTTTACATGTAGAATAAAAAAGTTGTTAGTCAATTAGGTTGTTATTGTTAGTTAGTTTGTTACATTTAGTTACACAGCTGGCATTAGAATGGATTTATACACTTGCATTATAAATACAGGGTTGTAGTATTAGAAGAGTCAATTTTTCATTTTTCTCATTGCTGTACAAAACAACAACTCAAATAGAATAAACTTCTTCTTCCAATACGTCTAGAATTTTAGTTTCGACTGTATTCTGATTGTATTGCTAGAGCTCCTGTTGAATGTGCGCATGCTCACATGGTATTAGAGCAAGCCTTGAGACAACTATACAGATAAGTACTTGTTTTGTAGTTCAATTCATTCTATCATATGGCATTAGTAGATTAATCAAGCATAAATCCATTTTATCTTTTTGGTTTAGACAATTTGAATATGATGCTTGGAAATGTTTTATTCAATGGCAAGAATTTTATTGCATGGAATATATCCATTAAACTAGGTCTTGGAGCTAAGTTGAAATTAGGTTTTATTTATGGTTCAATTGTTAAACTTATAGATGATTCTCTAAATCTAGTAAAGTGGATTAGGTATGACTTTATGGTCAAATCATGGCTCTTGAATTCTATGAACTCTGAATTGTCTTCGAACTATCTTTATGTTCAATTTGCATGAGACTTATGGTTGGAAATTGAGGAGTAATATGGTCATACAAATGGACCATTAGTTTATCAGTTACAGTAAGAAATTATCAATTTGAAACAAGGAAACCTTTTTGTTTCATCATATCATAACAAACTTAAAAAGATTTGGGATGAATTACAGGTCTTAAGACCTTATCCTAGTTGTACTTATAGATGCTTGGCGTATTGCGCTTGTGATGTTAGAGCACGTATAGTTGAATTTGAATTGGAACACAAATTAGTTCAATTTCTCATGCGTTTATCTAATGGATATGAACATATTAGAAGTCAAATACTTAGAATAGATCTACTTCCTTTAATCAATCGAGCATTTTATCTAATACAACAAGTAGAAACACAGAAGTTCATTACAAATGGTTTCAATACTGGTGTAGACGTAGTAGCTTGCTTGGCCAATAAAGGTAACTCAAACAGAAGAAGGTTTAGATCAAATGAAAATAAAGGATACTGCAAGCACTATAAATCTGAAGGACATACTATTGAAAAATGTTTCTAGATGATAGGTTATCTTAATTGGTATAAAGAAAAGAGGATTGTTAAGAAAAGTAAGAGTGCAAATGCAGTTCATAAAGAGAATATAATAGATTAATGTATGGAAACTCCTTTTTATTTGCTAACAGAGTCTGATATTTGTGCAAATAGAGTAGGAAAAAGTGTTGGTGATTCCTTAGTGCAAAAAGTGTGTCACGAAATGTTGAAAATGTTCAAAGGTAAGGCAAAGATGGATGAATAGAATTCAGCAGCAGTTAACACGATCTAAGCTGTAGGTAAGTATCATTCATCAGGAATTATGTGTATTAATTCTCATTGTTACAATACTTCTATTTACTTCTATTTTAAGTTCAAAATCTTGGATCATAGACATAAGGGCTATTGATCATATGTCTCATAATGCTGATTTGTTTACACACATGCAACACTTATTATAACCTGCTCTAGTAAAATTGCCTAATGGATCTTATAAGACAGTTAATACGATTGGTAATGTAAATGTTTTGCCGAATTTGGAATTGAAGAATGTTTTCTTAGTTAAGGATTTTACTCATAATCTTTTGTTTGTAAATAAAATTACTCAAAGTTAAGGTTTAGTTGTTGTGTTTACTAACAATATATGTACTTTTCAAGTCCAAATGAGTAGATGTGTAGCTTCAGCAAAAGTAGTTAATGGCCTTTATGTTTTAGATCTAATAGTAGAATCCAATAGTCTTGTGTTAGAAGCAAACAATTCTAAGTGTAATAAAGTTGTTAATTTTCAGCTAGTTCATGACAGGTTAGGACATATTTCTTTGAATAAGCTTCAACATTTAAGACTTTATCAAGTTCCTGATTTGAAGGATTTTTGTTGTAATACTTGCAATGTTTCCAAAATTCATAGATTTCTTTTTGATTGAAGTACTTCTCATTTACAACTTGTTTTTTATTTGATACAAGTTCACTTGTAGGGACCTTATAGACTAACATCTTTAACAGGTGCTAATAATTTTTTGACTATTCTAGATGATTTTAGTAGGACTACATGGACTTTTATGTTAAATAATAAGTTCCAAGTTTGTTCAACACTTACTACTTTCTTAAGGCAAATACAAAATCGGTTTCATACTATTCCTAAAGTCATACATATAGATAATGGGATGGAGTTCTTATCTTTTGCGCGTTAAGATTTGTTTGAGAAATTAGGAGTAGTACATCAAAGATCCATGACATATTCTCCTTAGCAAAATGGTGGGGTAGAATGGAAACATAAACATTTAATTGATACTTCTAAAGTTATAAGAGTATATGTTAATATATCAAAAGAGATGTGGAGTGAGTGTATCTCAGCTCCAACTTATTTGATTAACAAAATGCCAACTTCTTTGTTGAATTGGACAACTCTACATGAGTTGCTCTCTAAGAAAACACTTGATTATACTCATGTAAGAACTTTTTGGTTATCTTTGCTATGTTGCTCAACAATCGATTCCTTCTAATAAGTTTGCTATAAGAGGCTTGAAATGTGTTTTTCTAAGGTACATACATGGATAAAAAGGTTACAAAGTTTATAATCCTTCTATGAAGAAAATATTTGCAAGCAGAGATGTCAAATTTTATGAACACATTTTTCCATTTAAGGATAGTCTTCACACAAATTTAGGAGAGTACCTTATGATAACTATAGTTCATCCATCTATCTCTCTAGGTTCAGATGAAGTTTCTGCTTGTACTTCATTAGAGAATAGTTATGCTGTAGATTTAGAGTCTGACACAACAGTTTATGTATAATCTAATCATTCAACACTTCATCATTTTGATAGAGTGAAATGACCACCAAAATGGTTAGATGACTTTGTTTCTTTTGTCCAATCCACCCAAAGCAATCCTTCATCCTTAGGTTTCTCTTCATCGTCTCTTTGTCAATTTGGCTGTTATAGTGAACATCCACTTTTCTTAGTACAATAGTTTCACAATTGTCCTGTAGACTATTTAGCTTCTTTAGCTGAGGTATTGACCGCACCAAAACCTAGTTGTTATTCAGAGGCCATTGCACATGATGAGTAGAAAATAGCCATGAATCAAGAACTTGAATCATTAGAGAAAAATGGTACCTGGGAACTCATTGAACTTCCTAAAGGAAAGAAAGCCATAGGAAATAAGTGGGTTTACAAAGTTAAAAACAATCCAGATGGTTCCATAGAACATTATAAGGTTCGGCTAGTTGCTAAACGGTTTACACAAGTAGTAAGAGAGGATTATATTGATACCTTTTCACCAGTTGCTAAACTTGGTTTAGTGAGGATTTTTCTTGCAGTTGCAATTGTTAAGGGGTACCCATTATATCAAATTTCTTCATGGACATTTATTTGAGGAAATTTACATACATCCATCGTTAGGTTATTCGAAGGCTCGACTAAATTAGGTTTGTAAACTTAAGAAATCTCTTTACAGCTTAAAGCAAGCTTCTCACCAATGGAACTTGGAAATATCTCAATTTTTGGAAAAATAAGGCTTTCGGCAATCCAAGAGTGATTACTCTCTTTTTGTTCAACATGATTCATCTGGATTTCTTGCAATCTTATTATATGTTGATGATATATTAATAAGTGGAACTAATGAATCTTCAATTACAGCATTGAAACAAGCATTACATTTAGAGTTCACAATCAAAGATCTTGGTCATGTACATTTCTTTCTTAGTCTAGAGTTGTGTCACACATCTACAGGATTATTGCTAAATCAATGTAAGTACTTACTTTCTGTTTTAACTAATGTTGGGCTTATTGGTTCCAGACTTGTATCAACTCCTATTCAACATGGTATGACGTATGATAATTCTTCTAGTGAACCACTTTCTAATCCTTCCTTTTATCGTTGTCTAGTTGGAAAACTATGTTACTTAACTCTAACACAACCAGATATTGCTTTTTCAGTCCATCAATTTAGCCAATTTTTGGCCTCTTTAAGATCTTCACATTGACAAGGAGTATTCCATTTATTTAAATATTTGAAAGGAATTGCATCGCTTAATCTTTACTATCCTACTAATAATTCCTTATCTCTTTTAGGATATTCTGATAGTGATTGGGCTTCATGTCCTCTTGATCACAAATCTATGAGTAGATATTGCATTTTTCTTGGCTCAACCCTTGTTTCTTGGAAATGTAAGACATAGCAAATTGTTGCAACCTTAAGTGTCGAAGCAAGTATAGAAGTTTGGCTCCTGCAGCTAAAGAGATTCTTTGGGTCTCCTATGTTTTGCATGATATTTCTATTGACATTAGTTTTCCCTTATATCTTTGTTGTGATAACAGGTTTGATCAGCTGATTGCATATAATCCATGTCTTCATAATTGCATTAAACACATTTCTGTTGACATTCATTTCACTAGGGATCCAGTTTAAGCTGGAAAATTGAAAATTGTTCATGTTCCATCAAAGATTCAATTGGCTGACTCTCTTACCAAAGCCGTTTTGCCTTCTACTCTTTGCTTCATCAACGACAAGTTGGGTCTTCGGGAAGCCCCAACTTGAGGAGGGATGTTAATATTATTCACAATTTTATAATTTATATTTTTGCATCGGGACTAGTTACATCAGCATTAGTTAGTATGATTTGCATTATGCATCAGCATTTGAAGATTAGCTTTAGTTTAGTTTAGCTTACATCTGCATTCTACCTTCATATTCCTTCACGTATAGAATAAATAAGCTGTTAGTAAGATAGGTTGTTATTATTAGTTAGTTTGTCACATTTAGCTATACAGCTGGCATTAAAACAGATTCATACGCTTGAATTATAAATACAGGGTTGCGGAATTAGAAGAGTCAATTTTTCATTTTTCTCAATGCTGTACAAAACAACAACTCAAATATAATAAACTTCTTCTTCCAATAAGTCTGGAATTTTAGTTTCGACTGTATTCCGATTGCATTGGTGGAACTCCTGTCGAATGCACGCATGCTCACATATTTTATAATAAAATTTTAGTTTTTTTCTAGGTTTTTGTAAATTTAAAGAGCGAGGGAGGTAATTGGGCTCTAGGATTATTATAGTTTGTTAAATTCAAGCAGTTCGGTTTTGACGTTGTTTGGGTACGCTGGTTATACTTTTTCTCCTTTATTTACGTATTTACTTTTTTTTTTTTTTTTAACTTCAAATCAAGTACTTGGAAAGGAGGGAGAGGGAAGGGAGTGTTTGAATTAAGCTTTCCATAGTTTTGGTTGATGAAGCACGGGAAGTCCATCGTCAAAGAAAAAGATTTTCTATTTTTTTTTTCTCCTTTTAAGTTATCGATGATGATAAAGAACATGTTTTTTTTTTTTTTTTTTTTTTTGTTCTTCTCTTTTTTATTTTAAATTATCGTAGCCTTAAGAGTAGTTGATGATACGATTCTATTTGGAGATAGTTATTCTTCCTTTTAATTATCCCTCGTGATCTTAAAAGTGGGATACTCGACCTCTATTTTGGATGGATGGCTATGTCATTCCTCTCAACGCGATCGTCATCCGTCCGGTTGCAAGCCACCATCTTGGTTTTTTGTTTTTAATTAAATGAATGTTCGATCAAAATCAGGTCATTTTGAACCTATGAAGATTTTTAGTATATTAGTTTGCCATGATAGCCCATGTTTTACCATGGATTTCCCAAATAATGCCTTTTGCCTTTTGCCTCTTCTCCTTGGCCATGGGGTAGGGCATCGCATTGCATGACAAAAAGACAACCCGGCAGTCCAAGCAATGGAAAAAGGCGAATGCTGAACTTTTCTATGCACACGCGCATCTCTCTCTCTCTATCTGTCGGAGCTAGTACCTTGAGCATTTTCTGGGGTCCACCGCCTTACCAAATTTTCAAGTTTAATTACCACTATTATTTATATAGTAAAAGGTTAGCTTAATTCTAAATGGGATGACAGACAGAAATTGTAGAAAAAGTTTAGCAATAACATCTTCTGCATCCAAGAATATAGCTTTAGCCAGTTCATACTTTTCCATTAGGGGTTAAGTTTGAATTACTCGAATAGTTTATTGAATTAAACTTTAGTTAAAATGTTAATTGATTTTAGATATTAGTGTTATTTTAATTCCAACTAGTAGAAGGCTCTCGCAATATGTGTGATAAAATTAAAAAAAAAAAAGGTTTAGTTTTCCATAAAGTAGTTTACAAAAAAAAAATTCTCAATATTCATCTCATTTTCTACTTCAATACCTAACGTTTTAAAATTTTCATTTAAATTATTAATATTTCCAAAAACAAGTCATCTTAAAAATACAAAAAAAAAAAAAAACCTTAAAGTTTATTTCTTTTTCTATTTCAGTTCTTTTAACTAACAAAAAGAAACCATTTTAATTAACAAAAATTTGTAAACGTTGAGAAATCAAATGAAAATTTTGAAACGTCAAATACTAATAGAAAAAAAAAAATTGATGACTTTTTTTTTTTGTATCTTTTCAATTTAAAATCTAATGTTGTTATTTAAAAGGATTTGTTTGCAAATTTTTGCAAATATTGATGACTTAAATGTTGAAGATTGAAATAAAAAATGAGATAAACATTGATGAGTTTTTTATATTTTTCCTTCTACAGAAAATTAAAACTTGATTTTGCATTAGTAATGAACACTAATAAAAAATTGAATATGTAGAAAGAGGAGAAGATATCAGTTTTCTTATAGAGTTGGAATGAAGATGGTATGTATACTCATCTAACCATTAGTAGCTGATTTTCTTTTAAGAGGAAGGGGCTAATTTGACAATTTCGTATGTTACATAAAGGGAATCCCTTTCATATGTATGCCTCCATGTTGGCATTGACAAATTGTTAAATAAGAAGAAAATGAGATATTGTCAGTTGAGGGAAAAAGGAAAAGAAAAACTAATGCCTGATAAGCATAATGCAATTGCAAATAATTTTACATCTAAATTGCATGGGCACAATTTAACATTTTCTTCTTTTACTCAACCATATTGGACAAAATAAGTTAAAACAATTCCCATTTTCCAAAAGTGCATTAGTTGTATTGTTAATTTGGCCTATCATTTTATATTTTTATAGTTGTATTCTCAATTTGGCTTATCATTTTATATTTTTAGAAGTAAATTATTTAACCTCTTGCAGAGGAATTCTGGAGATCAAACAGTTACAAGTCAAAAATGAGTATTGGAAGGGTACAAAGCAAAATGATAAATTACAAAACAAAGCAAGTAAATATTTAAAAGAAAAATGTAGTTTTTTCTTTCATGATGATAATTGCATGCTTTTTTTTTTTTCCCTCCTCCTGGGGTTAACCTAATTAACACTTTTTAAATATATTTTCTTATCAATTCATAGTCTGTATTCTTACTGGTTTTGTGAAGGTACATATCGATCTTCTAAAACTCTCGTGGAAGTTGGAGAGCATGTGGTTTCTATCCCTTAACAGTTAGTATGTGGTATTTTCATGGGAATATTGATACGTGTATGGGCAGTTTCTTTGAATGAGACAATGACTAAAGGGTATTCACTGAAATTTTATGAAAAAAGCATGTAGAATATGAAAGGGAAACTAATTCCTTAAAAAAAAAAAGGGTTTCTACCAAACTAATTCATGAAATATAGTTGTAAAATGGCATTTTAGAATGCGATTTTATTTTTCAATCATATTTAGCCATGTGTTAGGAGAAGGTGTAGAAAAACCAAAAATTGCATAATAAATATGCAATTTGTAAATCACATGACGAATACCTTGGAACTCCATAAAATAAGGTATTATTTGCTTTGACATGATATCCTTGATACCAACTATTTTCTAGGTCATATTTTTTGAGAATGCTCCCCACTAAATATGTTATACCAAAAGGTGCATCAATTAAGGTTGAAGTTCTAGTTCGGTTTTATTAAGCTCAAACTTTTTATAATTTTTTTTTAATTAATATTAGATTCGCTTATATTTAAATATATTAAAAATTATTTTAAGCTCGATTAAGCTTGTAAGCTCAACGAGTTTAGTATTTTAAAGTTCGAGCTCGGCTCGATTTACTATTTGAGTAGCTTGGGCTCGATTTACTACATGAGTAGCTCGAGTTCGGATCGATTATCATCGAATCGAATTCGAATAAAACTTGAGATAAACTTAAATAGCTTACAAACCAACTTGATTCATTTACACCTTTAATGTCAGCTTTTTTTTTGTTGGAAGTCACCTATACTAAGAATGCTCTACACTAAGCATGTTCAACCTTAGAGAGTTCGTGTGTTGTTATCAAAGTTTTTCATTTTCTATTCAAGGCATATCAGGTATTGTATTAAAGTTGACAATCCAGTGTCATGGAGAAGTAATATATACAGTATTAGCTCATACCAGTACAGAAGCAAAATTTACTGCCGTAGCTCAAGACTTTTGTGAAGTTATATGGTTGCGGAAATTGATGTCGGAGCACCATGAGACATTTAATCTAGCCACACGTGTCTATTGTGACGGCAAATTGACACTGCATGATGAGAAACCCAACCCAACCTGATGGAAATATATATATATATATTTTTTTTGGCCAAAAATTTCATCAAAATAGAGACAAAGGAAAGTGGACTTGAATTGACTTATATTTCCTTCCAAGGAAGCTAACGTTTAACCAAATCCTTAAGAAGCTGATCTCTAGCAAGGTGGGAAATCTATTCCTTAGCTTGAGGAGATTATTGGAAGATCTTGCGATAATTGGTTAGTGTAAGAAATGTAATTAGTTTTCAGTTAGTAATTAATGCTGTAAGTTGATAGAATTAATATTATTAGTAGTTAGAATTAGCATAGTAATAGTATTGCTACATTTAAACCATCCATAATTAGATCCTCTTACATACAATTTTTGGTATGACTTTAAAAAAAAAAATAATTCAACATTATATTTCTTCCACAACAATTTGGTGCATAGGAACAAATATGACAATTCTGTTGTTCAGTTATTTCTCAAGGTTAAAATATCTGGAAGAGAAGTTAGTACTCACAATCTAATAAATTGTGATGCCTTTACTGATTCAATATATGGCATGAGACGTTACTGAATCCACGTATAAAAGTTCTGCCACTACATAACAATCGAATAGCTAGAGGAACTCCACAGTTGTACAAAACTTCATAAGGGTAACATGTTTCCTCCACATTTCTCCCTGGTTCCTCTTGTTATCCAAATCTTGACATTATTTAGCATAACGAGAGTTCCAATCCAAGGTACTTTCTTCTGACTCGTCGTCTAATTGATGAAGTCTGGTATTAGCCAATCGACTCATCACTGAAAAACCTGAAAGTTCAAAGAAGATATAACTTGAGATGCACTAATAACAGATGCAAGCGAATTAGTCCGCATCTCTGAAATGACAGATTAAAATGTTCCATATCTTTCCATCTGTTTTGTCTGAGGACAATTTAGTGAATAACATCCTGAAATATGTGATGATTGCAAAGCTAGGTAGCTGACAGCCAAATCGACTACATAAACACATTTGGCCACAGCTGTAATTGAGAAAATGAAAGCATAAGTATAGCTGTATTCCTGATATTTGCTTTGTGAAGGAGAAGAGTTTACTTGTGCAGGAAAAATAATGACTAAGAATTGAGTGCTGACCTTCGATTATTCTGTAGAGAGAAGCCCACCAACTATCTCTAGGTATTTGATAGTAATCCAATATATGGTTTATGTCTTCATCATGTTTTCTCTCCAACACGCCCTGAAGGGTAACCACGGCTTCCTTTGTTCTCTTAAGAATACCGTCGTCATCAAATATTTGGAGTTCATCTGCTAAAGAATTGTGACTAAAAGTGGGAGCATAGTTAGCAGCGGCTGCCCCATTTGAAGAAGCCAACCATTTCTTCTTGCCATCCAAATGCTTGTCCTGACTGCGAAATCGATTCTCTTTATTTTCAAATACTAAACTGCGCAAGTATTCTGCATTTGCAGGTCCTGTGCTATCAACCATCGTAGAGAAGGCACTAGCTTCATCTGAAAGCAGTTTCTCTGGTGTATCATGTTCTAAGACCTGATAGAGAAGACAAAAAAAACCATGATGACTGCTAGAATAATTAATTAATGTGTGATTATATGGTGATACTTGTTTGTTATGGCTAAATGAAAATTGCCCACGTGAGATATATACTACTGGTACACGCAGAAGTGGGCAGAAAATCATACTTTTCCAGCATCAAGCACAAGAATCCTGTCACAGTCTATGATCGTGTTAAGCCGATGAGCAATCACAAGCATTGTGCATGAGCTGAATTCTTCCCGGATGGTCTTCTGGATAAGAGAATCAGTTCTAACATCAACAGAAGCTGTTGCTTCATCCAGAACGAGAATCTTTGATCTTCTAAGTAATGCTCGAGCGAGACTCAAGAGTTGCCTCTGTCCAACACTGAAATTCTCGCCACCTTCGGAAACCTGACAAGTATCATGAAACAGTTAGTACCCCCAAAAAATCATCATTCACTCCTTTTGACACAAGAAGAAGCATGATAGATGATAGCATTTTAGATAGGCTAATTTTTACAGAATCAATGACTAATTATTTGATAAGATGTGGAATTAGAATAGACGTCATGTATAATTGTTGAATTTGGTGTAAAAACTAAATGAGTTAAGGGTAGGTAGAATTAGGTAGTTAGGTGGTGTTATTTTTCTCCTATATATATATATATATATATATACACAAGCGTGCGTGCGTACACACAGAGACATTCATATTTATCTTACACAATGAAAAGGAAAAAATTATTCATCACTTGTTTCCTTAAATTACCCCACAGTATCAGAATTCCATGCTCTTGACTAATTTCTTTGTTTAAGTTTCAAGACTTCAGCCAAATTTTTTGGCCTCTTGCATGTTGATGGTCATCTCTTCTACCGCTATTACTGTGCATTTTCAGCTGCGACACTCCCACCTTTCCTCTTTCCAAACAGAGATGTTATTTTCTTCTATTTTCCCACATCAAAGTCGTTAATTTACTTTTCCATACGCCATACTCTGATTTTTATTAAGGTTAGAATCATTTACTGTTATCAGCATTGTTCATTATCTCATTATTTTGGTAATGCATTTCTGTTTATCAATTTTAAGGAATTTGCAATCTGACTCGTCCAGCGTCCCAATTGCAGTGAAGTTACTAAGACACCCGACTCTCGATGTTGTATAGGGGTCACCAAAAAAGAAATTGAAAATTAAGAGTTCTCTTAATACACTTTCTTCCAGATTATACAATCTTGATCAATCAGGTGTTTATCTAAAATCTACTACCTCTAGTACTTAATGTGCTTCTCAGTCAAAATCATGGATTCTTGTGGTGTAACTGAACACATAACATGTGATCGAGCTGCACTTAATTACCATAAACCATTTTTGTAAAAAATCATAATATTATTGTTATTGATAAATAACCATTGAAATAGAAGATCAGTCCATGCCAACTTTTCACCCGCTCTTTCCTTATAAACTTATTTGGTAGCATTATTAAACATTCAACCAATGCCATTTTCACTCACCAATTAACCAAGTTTCTTGATTGTCTTATTATCTTTGATTCTTCTCATCCTACACTCTAAAACATGATTCAAGGAAGATAAATAAATGATACATCAGTTGAGTAGGATGGTTTCTACTATCTCAGGAAGACACATGGGCTGTCACTGGACAGGAAATTCACTTTCCTTACGTTGTTCTTCCTAGAATTCTTCCGTGGATCAAACATAATTAGAGCTTTCTAAAAACTAGTTGGAGAATCATAGGCTTAACAATCCATATTTTCTTGTTTTTAAACAGTTGTCCTTTTTGTTATTCTCAAATATTAATGTTATTCCTCTAAATTATGACACCAGCAAACCAAAAAATCAGAGGGCCCCTTATATATATCCATGTCTCTTTCTTATACAATGAGAAGCAACATAAAAAGTCATTACTCAATTCTTCAATTCACTATTTGTAGCATATGATGTAAAGGTGTGATCAGAATATAATCAGCTTGCCACAATATTCAAATACAGAATTGGACATTGCATTCAACTTACTATACTTGAGGCAGGCAGGATGCAAATATACGCCCGACTAGAGCTATAATTGCAAATGAAGGGGATCTTTCTGTTGAAAATAGTTACATTGGTCTGTTGATTAGCTTCATTAGCAAAGCTCAACTATTACATTAGTGTTGAGATCAGCAGCATCAACTAATTCCTATATTCTATATGTGGAATTTGATGAAAAATAATACTTGAAATGTTTACCTCAGCTTCAAGCCCAAAAGGATTTCTCTTGATAACATCCTTTAGATGCGCCCTATCCAAAGCCTCCCAAAGGTCGTAGTCATTATGCTCATTGAATGGGTCTAGATTGAACCTTATGGTCCCTGTGCAAAATATGAAAGGACTAATCAAACAGCATATGCATGTGGAGCAGTATTTGCAGAGGGAGGATAGCTTATTTAAGCAAATTCATTTGCATTAAAAAACTCAAGGGAATCTTGACTTTTAACCCCTAAAAGTGGGTTTTTGAATTTAACTTCCTTATGACTAATAATTCCACCAAAACCTTCATTGCACTGATTAGCTAGGATGTAGATTTTTCATATATTTGCATTGTATAACCTACATCTTCTGTTCCAAAATTTAAAACACACACACACACATACATACATACATACACACATATATATATGATGTAAATGTCACAGATGATAATAATAAGAGAAGAATCGGACCATGCAGAAAAACCTATTTTAAAAGTAAAGTGGCAAGTAAAAACATATCATAATAGGTACCTGAGAAAAGTACAGGTGACTGGGGTATAATACTGAGAACTTTTCTCAAATCTGTGAGTCCTATTTTACTAATATCACAATCATCAATGATGATTCTCCCTTTTTCCAGCTCCACGATTCGAAATAAAGCATTCAACATGCTTGATTTCCCAGCACCAGTTCTTCCTACTACTCCTAGTTTTTCCTGAGGAGATATCACAAAGGATAATCCATGCAAGACTGGAGGAAGTTCAGGTCTATGACGAAGGACAACATCTTCAAATTTTATCAATCCTGATGAAGGCCATCCAGGTGGAGGGCAGTTGCTTTCTATAATTTCAGGAGTCTCAGAAGGCAGTTGTATGTATGTACTGACTCGCTCAACAGCATTAAAGCTGTTTTCAGTTCTACTTGCATGTCCTAGGACATTACTCAATAAATTTGTAATTTTCAATGTGTAACTAAGAAGTAGGCCCATGATAGATGCAAATGCTGCTTGGTTCTCTGATTTTCCATTCTGGATGACTGCAAAGGTTGCTGTCAACCAGACCATCATACCTCCTAAAGTCTCCAACCGTATGTTGAGCCAACGACCTGAGCTGATATTAACGAGTGTGAATCTGACATTGTAGTCCATGGCTTTCCCATTAATGTTTGCCATCCGATCACAAACTTTATATGCTCTTATAGAGGACGAGCCATTCAATGCTTCTCCAAATTGTGCATAAACTGGAGATCTTGTGATTGAATCCAGACGTTTTACTTCACGTGATGTGCTCTATATTGTATAATGAAAAATGTAGTTAGAAAAGAACATGGAGAAAGAACTTTGTAGCGTAGCTCAAGGACAGAACTCCCGTGGCAAGAGATAATTCTTTGTCCCTAAATTCACAAAATATACCATCGAAATAGAACTTTAAAGAGTCATATTTGAGTCTAGTGTCTGTGGCTAAGAAGACAACCTATATCATCATGAGAAAAATTAGCAAATGCTCAGTATGGATTTTCTTTTCTTTTCCGACAATGGCATTGAAGCGATCCACGGTATACTGCTGAACTAATTCAGTAACCTTAAGGCAAATCAGATACTTTTGGTGGATATTGACTGAACTGACAGCCTTTCTTAGAAAACAAAACAGTCCTTGGAGCATAGGTTTCATATGATGGTTATCAATCACCATCCAATGGCAATTTGTGGGTATTGATATAATAATGAACTTTTTTCTCAAGAAAGAATGTTTTTCGCATCTTCTGGAACAAAGGTCGACCAAAACTGCATCCTAACTAACCAGGTAGTAAGATGTCGCACCTTGCTTTCCCTAATGACATGAGAATCTACTCGCTCTCACTGTATACATAGACACAAAAGAAATAAAAAAATGCAAACTGTCAAACTTCATCTAATGACTCAAATCAATAAGTCATTTGTCATAACTCCATAAATAAGTAGAGCAGGTGATTTAAAAAAAAAAAAAGGAACCGTGATACCTGATTGTACAAATAGGCTGCATAAAATAGGAACAAGAGTGGCATAATAGCCCAAAGTGAAATTGTGCTCACTATGCCAATCAACACAAAAGTTGAAAGTAGCTGCCAGAGTGCACTAAGAAACAAGTTCCCAAAACTGGCAACATTTCGATCAATTTCTCCTAGATCCTTTGAAAACCTATTAGTTATTCTCCCAGTAGGATTGGAATGAAAGAAAAGCATTGGAGCTCTTAATACAGACTGGAGCATAGTATCATGCAGTCTCTTAGCAGCACGGAGGCTTGAAATTATCAACCAATAAGCATTTGTCAGTGTCACAATCACCTGTATTCACAAAAGTCAAGTGGACAAGGTGTTAATAATAAAAGATGACAGCAGATGCATCTGCTAAACTTTAATTTCCATTTATTTAACTATAAAGTGCTACCTAGGAGAAAACAGCAAGCAAGATTTTGACATTCCCCATTTCATCTATAGTTTTTGAGTAATGGAACTTATCTCTTCTACAAAGTATATTTCACAAAATTGAGAAACTTCGAGTAAGCATGCCAAGCCATCACACAAGAAACTATGGGCCTAATATGGATATACCTGACCAAATGACAGAAGTGCATAAACCAATATAAAGCGCTCAGGTCTGTAATTCTCTGATTTGTATTGATCTGTCCAGAAACTTAACCATGTGCTACTTGCAATGCGGAGCACTTCTGTTAAAGTGTAACACATGAAGAGTACACCAACAACCCACAAACCACCAAGTGCATTTTTGTACCTGAATAAGAGTAAGAAGCAAGAATTGTTAGAGAAGGACAATAGAGAAAACTAATATGGTGGAGACGTAGGACAAATTATAAGAGTAATCTGCTTCTCTTGAGTGGCATCTCGTCTGTCAATTTGTAAATTTACACTCCTATGGATATTTTCCTATGGAAACTGAATTATTTGATGAATGTCACTTTACCTAAATGCAATACGTGCCAATTAATGCTACTTACGAAATGGACTAAATGTTAACAGACCAATTTGAACTCCCTTTTTCCAAATGCGTGCCACACCTGTTTTCTGCAACTCACAAAATCTGTTACGGTGATTTTATGTCCTTTCTTTATTTACATGTTTAAAACACTACCAGACCAACCTGTAATACTAATACTCCAAGCTGAAAATTGTGTAAATCATGTTGTGTTAGAGAAAGCGCATATTTTTTCCATGTATTCCAGCATGTATCTATTGGCATGTATTTTAGAGTTGTATGTTTTCTATATATCTCGTAGTTAGCTAGTAGCTCTTGCTTATATCTCCCAGATACTTGATATTATGTATAGAATCTGGTTGTTAGAGTTAGATCTAATTTCTATATCCTAGAATTAGGACGATAGTTTACATCCTTATCCTGTATTATCTTGTATCCACTAAAGTGCTTATTTAAGCTACTACTTTCTAGTCTTAAGTACGAAAGTATTATTCCAATTTTTTATACGGTATCTAAGCAATACTCTTGGGACATCTTCCCTTCAAAATCACCTCTTTTTCGGCCTTAATTGCTGTACCCTCATCTGTTAACTCTCCCCACCTTCATAGCCACTCTCAAAATGTCAATAATCAATGAAGTAATTCGGACCTCCAAAACTAAGACAACCAAGAAGACTAATCATTCGAATCGACTCACCATGGTTTGAAAAGGGAGCTCCAAATCATGCATCTCTCCTATAGCCTTGATGGTGGAAATGATATGCAGTTGTCTCAACTTGTTAGGCTGTATGTGAAAGGAAAAGCAAAAGTGGGACACTTGATTGGAACAGAACCTATAAGAAAGAGGCTCTGTTTGCAGCATGGGACAATGAAGACTCCATGTTGTTGTTGTGGCTATGGTGCTCTATGTTACAATAGATTAGCAAGAATTGCATGCTTCTTCCAATAGCCAAGGATATATGGGATCTGATCCAGAAGATATATTCAAAGGGCCCAGAAGTGGCCCTCATCAAGAAAAACTAACGAGAGTCACCAACACTCAACAAGGTATTCTTTCCCTTATTGAGTACTATAACACTATGAATGGTTCATGGCTTTAATTGGATTATCATTAAGGACTTGAGATGAATTGTATCCATATACATAACTTCTGGTGAAGTTTGTAGAAAGGGAAAGGATTTTCAAGTTTTTTGCAGGCCTTAGATTTTGACAAAGTGGGGGCAGATGCTTGGGAATAATGAGATTCCATCATCAGCCGAAGTTTATCCAACTGAGCACAAAGAAGGGAGCTGGAGAAGTATGATGTTGGAGGGCTCAACTTGTGAAAGCTTAGTTATGGTATCTATTAGTTACAAAGTTAAACTCAACATGCAAGCTTGAATTTTCTCTCTCTTCAAGATGTAGAGAGAGAAAATTCCCCCAACTTTTCCGTTTTTCCCTCTGTCAACCCCACCACCTCCTCTCACCTCCTCCCCTTAACCCCCTCAGTTCTGTTTCACCTATTCTACCCCCCTTTTCTTTCCTCTCCCTGCTTTCCCCTACCCGCCTACTCCTCCATAGAGTGCTGAGTCGTCCTGTGTCTTCTAGTCATCCCAAGTTGGTAGCCTAGTTTCTTAGCTTGGCGGTCATCTGGTTTTATCATGAGGACCTTCGTCTGCAGGAACAGGAAGGTATCTTTTGGAGTAGCTTTAGCGCCACCTAATCCAGTGGATGGCCCGAGCAAGTTGAGGAAGCGGAAAGTCAAAAAAGCGTCTCTACCAGCAAACCATGGTGGCTCCCCTGAAAAGCGTAGTATTGTGGTTTCTGGTATGAGGGCTACGAAAACCAAGACAGGCTCCAGCTCGAAGTCCAAGGCGATGACCATGACTAGTCAGCTTTCGCATGAAGAGTCTGCTACTGGGACTGAAAAGTCTATGCAGTAGGTGGAAGGGAAAAGTAATCCATCTATCAAATCAAGCTCGGGTCCCCCAATTTCCAATTTCCCTTTCTCCTTTGCTGTAAAGAGGGCAAACGGTAAGATTGCCATGGTAGACGTTGAATACCAAAATGTCCCCCAATGATGCACCTATTGTAAGGTGTTTGGTCATGACTCTGACCATTGCGCTGAAAACCAGAGTAATAACCACGAGATACCTACTAGCAGTAACGAAGGATCCAAGGGTAATCCTATCACTAATACGGGAAAGAACCAAGACCGTATTATTGAGGAGGGAGATACCCATGCTAAGGCAGTGGTCATTAAAGAGGGAAACTACATAAAAACTCAGAACCCAACAACTCCTAGTAGAAAAAGGGACAAACACATTACTGTGGATACGTTGTCCTCTGATAGCTCATCATCAGATTGTCCAAGATTTTTGGGTGATTGCTCTCACGCCAACGCAAGCACGGAGAGCGTAGCTACTACGGAGGAAGGAACGCATAGTCAAACACAAGCTGAAAAGCGTGAAAGGGAGAAAGCCCCATTGATCCCTCCCTTTCGATCATCCCAGAGACTCAACTTAATTAGGTGATCGAACCTATCAATGAAGATTCATCTTGGACCTCTGTTAAGAAGAAAAAAGGGGCCGCTTTTGGAGGGAACGCCAGTAAGTCCCCATCCCGATTGGGTTCGTGTGTCCTTGACTCTCCTTTCTTATATTTATAAATAAATGTTAGCAGTATGGAATATAAGAGGGCTTTATGACCCCAAAAAGCAAAAGCGGTGAAGAGATTTTGTGTTTCGAATCATATCTCCTTGCTGGGTTGGTAGAAACGAAAGTGAAGCCTAATAAAACACTTTCGGTATGGTCCAGAATCTCAAAGTACTGGAATGTAGAGCACCGCCCAAGCGGCCGTATTTGGGTCGCATGGAACCCCTCCATCTGGAATATAAGAGTCACTGTCTCAAATAGACAGTTCCTACACTGTCGCTGCCAGCTCATAGGGGAGGACACATCTTTTTGGTTCACATGTGTCTACAGAGCAAACTCAACTACGGAAAGGGAAGCCCTATGGTCAGACCTCCTTCGCATTAAAACCTCGATTTAGGAACCTTGGATTCTAGGGGGTGACTTCAATGAATGTCAAAAAGTAGAAGAGAAAAATGGGGGCAATGAAACCATCACACCAAGCATGGAGTACTTTAACAAGTTCTGCAAGGAGGCATAACTAGTTGATGCTAGAACCAGTGGTCCCCTTGATACATGGTCAAACAAGAGCCCTTCTAACCTCCTCTTAAGAAGGCTAGACCACTTTCTGGTCAATTGGGAGTGGCTTTTAACCTTCCCAAACTGTGATACGAGGATATGTGCCCCGGGCATTTCTGATCATAGCCCAATCATGACCTACCTTGGCCATTCGATGCTGAAAAGGAAAACCCCCTTCAAGTTCTTTGATTTCTAGAGCAAGGACCCGAGATTCCTTCCCTTGGTGGAAAGGACGTGGAATAAGCGTGTAGAAGGAACCCCCATGTTTAGAGTGGTCTCCAAGTTGAAGTTGCTAAAGAAAGAGTTGAGGGAACTAAATAAGGAACACTATTCGGATATATCTAGGAGAGCTTCCCAAAGCCTATTTGCTCTATAAAGCATTCAACTTTCCAATTGAGCTAACCCTCTAAATGCGAACTGGGAACTGGAGAAAATGAAGTACAAAGAACGCTACCTATTAGATACTGCTGAGGAATCCTTCCTTAAACAAAAATCAAGACAATCTTGGTTGAAGCTGGGAGACAGAAATTCGTCTTTCTTCTTCCGCTCATTGAAGTTGAAACAGGCCAGATATAGTATCCAAACTATTGTGATAGAGGACGGCTCATGACTAACCAACAGGAGCGACATCAAGGAAGGGGCTATCTCCTTCTTCCAAAGCCTATTGAACCAACCAGGGATTATGCCAACAAACCTAGACACGGTCTCTTCACTTGTGGAAAGAAGGATTACAACAGGGGATTGGCATCTACTCACTAGACCAGTGGACAACGCAGAAATTAAGAAGGCTTTGTGGTCTGCTCCCACAAATAAAGTGCCTGGTCCGGATGGCTTTAATGCCTTCTTTTTCCGTTTAACATGGCATATCATCGGTGAAGAGGTTAGTGTGGCAATCAAAGATTTTTTTGCATCAGGGAAGTTATTGAAGTCTATAAACTCCACTTATCTTGTGCTGATTCCTAAGGTGAATACCCCGAAATCCTTCATGGATTTCCGCCCTATCTCATGCTGTAATGTGCTCTACAAATGCATTTCCAAGATCCTTGCTAACCGCTTAAAGAGTATTCTCCTAAGGCTAGTAGGTAAAGAGCAATTTACGTTCATTAAAGGAAGAAGAATTGTGGACAACATCCTAATAGCACAAGAATTAATGAGGGGTTACCACAAGGATGCTCACGGTGCGAGATGTGTAATGAAAGTAGACATTAAAAAGGCCTATGATCACGTCAATTGGGCCTTCTTGGAGCACCTTCTACGCGCTCTTATCTTTCCACCTATCTTTGTAAAGTGGATTATGGCTTACATATCTTCACTTAGATTTTCTATTTGCCTCGATGGTGAACTATCGGGTTTCTTTGCTAACAACCGAGGACTGAGGCAAGGGGACCTTATCTCTCCCTACCTCTTTGTCCTTGTTATGGAGATCTTCTCATGCATCCTACGCAAAGTTAGTGATCTTCAAGGATTTAGTCACTACTGGCACTATAGGAAAGGAAAATTGAACTGCCTCTGCTTCACGGATGACATTCTCATCTTCTCCAAGGGTGATGTCAACTTGGTCAGGCTTGTTAACCAGGGATTACAATCTTTCACATAACTCTTTATGCCAGCTTGTCCAAGAGCAATATCCTCTTCAACAGAGTTTCTTAAGATGTTAAACACCAAATTTTATCAATGATTGGTTTCAAGGAGGGGCAACTACAAATAAAATACTTAGGGATCCCTCTTACTTCCGGTAGAATCAACAAAGGTCACTACCGAATCCTGGTAGAAAGGTTCACTTCTTAGATAAATTGTTGGTCTACCAAATCCTTATCTTACGCAGGTAGGGTCCAATTAATTAGAAGTATCCTTTTCGCACTACAAGTCTACTGGGCATCTACATTCGTCCTTTCAAAAAGCATCTTAAGAGAGTTACAAACTAAGATGATGAGATTTCTATGGAATGGCACAAATGAAACAAAAGCTAGAGCCAAAGTTTCGTAGGAGGATATTTGCTTTCCAAAGAGTGAAGGGGGATTGGGCATAAAGAATATCACCCTTTGGAACAAAGTAGCCCAATTGAAGCATATCTGGTTCTTAATGAGTGACCTAAATGGCTTATGGCCAAGATGGACAAGAGAGGAATCGTTAAGAGGACGAAACTTTTGGTCCATTCCCAACCCTTCACAAAGTTCTCGATCATGGCAGAAGATCCTCTATGCTAGACGATGGGCATCGCCACTTTTCTCTTGGGGCATCGGAAATGGAAGAAATATCTCTCTTTGGTATGACTCATGGCCCTCTTGTAGATTGGATTAGAGAGAGGAGCATCTATGCCATGAACTGGAGCAAAGAAATAAGGTTAAGTGACATTGTAGAAGGACTAAATTGGTGTTGGCTGGAAGGGAACACTTAGGATACAATTAAATCTAGCTTACCCCATACTATAAAGCCGAAGGAAGGGGTTAACGACGTCTTCATTTAGAGTGTTGACCTAAAATAAGGTTTTTCGATTAAGTTAGCCTACAACACTTTAAGGAGGAAATGTCAATCCATTTCTTGGCATCTCGTGGTTTGGAACAATTCCAACCTTCCATGACATTCCTTTATTTTGTGGCCTGCAACCAAAGAAAGACTCCTCACGTAGGACAAGCTATTACAATGGGGCATTCTATCCCAAAACCAATGTTTCTTATGTGTATTAGAGGAAGAGAACCACCAACATCTCTTCATCTCATGTGAGTTCACTAAACAAGTATAGGTGGGACTCCAACATCATCTCCCCCATCCATGGAACTTTCATCCTCGGATTGTCTCTATACAAGCTCTTATAGGCCTTTTCACTTAGATTGAATCCCAAATAGGAAGGAAGGCTCCATCAATTGTATTCTACAGTATATAGAAGGAAAGGAATTCTAGGTGACTAGGTGGTGCTCCTACCCCAGCAATATTCTAGTTAGGTCCATTTTGTCATACTTGGATGTATAGTTATGAGCTTCTAGTGCCTTCCAAGTTTGTCAACCGCATTCGGTTGTTTTGTTAATGTGGAAAACGAACTTGGCCTCTCTTGTACATCTCTTTTGTTATTAATACAATACTGACCTTATCCAAAACCCAAAAAAAAAAAAAAGCTAAGACTTATTGAAGGAACAATGAAGGTGAAACTAGGAAAGGAGAAGGGGAGACATGGGGAACAAATACAATTTGTGGTGTATTTAATGTGAAAAGTCACACCAAGATATTTTTGTCAAGCTTCATGGTAAGGATGAATCAAGAGGAACTGTCAAACGTAAGGCATGTTGACAAGCCCGTGGAATTTCAAATTTCAACAAAGAGGAAGTTGCGAAACTAAAGCAGCTACTTCACTCACTAACAACCAGTCTTGTTCTATTGCTCAATTAGCTGATGAACTTTCTATTTTTTGTTAAATAAGTTAGCTAACGAGATTTCCTGGTGTTACTCATCTCTGTTAATGATCAAGGTGACGTTAGTCTTGGTGTTTCACTCAATTTAAAAAATGCTCCAGTCCCTAAATCTCTCTTAATCTAATCCCCATACATGAGCTTACTAAAACCCCAAATTGTAGTTCAATGTTCTCTGATGCTCACTTTCTTATACAGGACTAGAAGTTAGGGATGACAAATGGATCTGCTAAATTGAAGGGTGGTCCCTATGTATTAGATAGTGCATCAAGACCTAAGGAGCTGAAGTCTTGTCTTTCCTCGATTTGGAATCCTGAAACCTGGATGGAGCATTGTCGACTAGGAGATCCTCCACCTCAGTTTGTTAGACAAATAAGACCAGATATGTTTTCTAGTGTTCCTCCTAAAAAATCGCCAAGTTTGTGAACTTACCCAACATCATGTAGTCTCATTCTCCAATCAATAAAAGACCAAAATTCTTTCACCAAAAAAAAGAAGATAAAAATTCCTTTTCTCTTGGTCCCCAACAGAATCAGGAGACCCTCAAAAGTCCACACGTTTCAAAAGCATGATGGTTCATTTCTTTGATTGATAATGGTACATGAATGACATGGCTGCTTTTGATAAAAGAAAAGAGCAAAATGAGTAATAATATTCCAAAATTTTGCAATATGGTCAAACTAATCTGGAGAATTAATCAAAAAGATTCAATCAGATAATTTAAAATATTTTTTCAATCAAACACTTTTGAGTTTCTTTAAGAAAGAAGCAACAATTCAGGATTCTTCCCAAAGAGTCACCAGTAAATACAAAGCCTTCCCCAGTGCAATAGATTCTAAGTCTTCCAAGATTTGTTTCTGAAGATTTAGGAGACAAGAACTGGGCACAAGCAATGAGATAGAAAATGCAAGCATTCATATGGAATCAGACACAATTGGTTGAAAGGCTTAGTATAAAAGCTGGTGGGATATAAGTGGGTGTTTACAACAAAACACAAGGCTTGGCTTCCCGGAAAGGTATGAAGGAAGGCATGTTGCAAAAGCGTATGCTCAGACTCAGACACATGGGATTATTAAGGAGAAACTTGCGCTCCAGAGGCAAAAATGAACACAGTTCTGGCATCACTATCATAAGCAGCTATGTTGTACTGGCCACTTCTTCAGTTTGACTTGCAATGATTTCCTAGATAGTGAATCTGATGGAGAGGTATTCATGGAGCTCACACCAGGATTTAAATTCAAATCTGGGACATTTGTAGGTTAAAAAACGCATTTTATGGGCTGAAGAAAATTCCGTTGGCTTAGTCTGGAAAATTCTCAGAGTGTATAGTAAGTGTTGGTATTATCAAAGTTATGGGGATTGCACACTATTTATCAAACATGCATAGACCATGCCCAATTGCCCAGTTGGTCCTATGAAGAATGGGTCAATAATGGAATGTTCTAAATGAATATGAATTAGTGAAATTTTCATTGATCAAAAAGAAGAATCTACTTCAGCCGATAATAATTTTTTTTTTTCCACAAGGGAAATAATTCATAAAAAGGGGCATGTTGCTGCCATTGGGGCAAGGGGATTGATCGAGAAAGATATCTCATCACCAAATGTTTCTAAATCCCAATACACCCAATGCCAGATAGCTGCGAGTAAGGGGTTAGATTTACTTCTTGGGTTGTAATTGCCATCTTATTAGGTTCTTATGATCGAGAAAGATATCTCATCACAAAATGTTTCTAAATCCCAATACACCCAATGCCAGATAGCTGCGAGTAAGGGGTTAGATTTACTTCTTAGGTTGTAATTGCCATCTTATTAGGTTCTTATGATACTTAGTTGACACTCATAAAAAGAATCTAATAAAATGTGGAAACTCTAGGACCAGAAGTAGAGTGCTTTGGATAAGGAGGAGAGGTCACAAGATTGTGGTAAAGTCATAGTGTTTATAGTTTGTATTGATGATATAAATTGTCAGCAGGAATGATGATTGTGAGAGAGAATTACTGAAAGCAAAAATGGCTAAATAATTTGACATTAAAGATCTGCATAGCTTAAATTCTTTCTTGAAATCAACGTTGCTTATTCAGGGAAGGAATCTTTTTGTCACAGAGAAATTGCACCTTGACTTCTTGAAAGAGACTGGGAAAGAGAACTTCAAAGTGGCAAATTCCCCAATTGAATCCAATCATCGACTTGATGCTGGAGATGGAGGTGAACCAATAGATAGATGCCAGTATTAGCATCTTGTAAGGGACTTATTTGTCTCTCACATACCAGGCCCAATATAGCAGACATAATGGGAATTGTTTGCCAATTCATGCATGATCCTAGGGAGGAACGTTTAGATGCTATTAATTGCATTCTCCAATACTTGAAAGGGGTCCATGTAAAGGTATTATGTTTTGGAAAGGGGAAAGATCTATAGTAGAGGCATAAATGCTGATTAGAAGATCCACCTCAGGTTATTGCACATTTCTTGGGGTAAATTTAATCACAAGGTAGAGCAAAAGGCACAGTTTAGCAGTTTGCGGCTCAAGTGCAGAGGCAAAATTTGTATATATGGCTAAGGAAATTTCGAGTTATTATGGATTAAGATCATTTCGGATGAATTGTGCATCACAAGAGTGGAGAATATGAAGATATTTTGTGATAATAAGTGAGTAATCCGTGCAGCACAACATAACCAAACATATGAGGTTGACCAACATTATGTTAAGAAAAAGCTAGACAATGGTTTGATCATTAAACCCTACATTCCTTCAAGTGGGAACCTCAGATTTAGAACTTTTTAGCAAGCTGAAAACGTGAGACATCTACTCAGCAGCTTAAGGGAAAGTGCTGGAAATTGTATATTTTTCAGTGTATCCAGCATGGATCTCTTTTTTTTTTTTTTTGGTTTGTGGGTGCATTTCTCATATTTGGCTAGCATCTCTCAGGTATATCTCCTAGTTAGCTGATATTATGAGTTGAATTTGATTTGTTATTATTTAAGATCCTTCTGGTGTACTTGAAGTATGAATGAAATTATCTTTCCAATTTTCTACATTATGGAACAGTACCTTGCCAGGACTTTCCAACTGATAACTCCTGTTTCTCTCTCCTCTTGCTTAATGAGGACAGATTTCCCTGTTTTCCTTTCCTTTTCATCCCCTGTTGTATTTTTATGTCCATTACCCATGCTGATGGTGGACGGCCTAGATGTTCTTTCTGCAGTATTTTCATCATTTTTCTCTTCCTCCACATGTTCCTCCATCTTTCCAGCATTTTCCATAAGTTTCTGGAATAGCACCCCGTTTTTAGAGAGCTCTTCAAAGGTCCCCTCTTCTTTAATCGTTCCTTCAGTAACCACAATTATTCGATCGACATGAGGAAGAAAATGAAGTTGGTTCGTCACAAGAACCCTGGTTTTCTGGTGCAGTTCCTCCTTAATACAGCTGTAGAAAACCTGGACATATTTGGACGGTTAGAGTACATAACATATTATACATCTTTCTAAGATGATTTTAGCAATCAGGCTCAAAAAGAAGAAGATTAGCAGACTGCAAACAACTTATTGCAACTCTTGTATATGTGGCTTTTCTTTGAGATAGCGGCTTCTCTTTTATTTTTTTAAGAGCGCCATAGAGCTCTATGGCTTTTTATCGACCTTGGCATCCTTTTGTTTCTTGATGCCTAGTTCAATTTTAGAGGTTTTTAGTGTGGTCCCTTTTCTTATACTTACTTCCTTATCATTGAAATACAAATACCTCACCCATAAGACTTATTGCAACTCTTTGAACTTGAATCAGTACCTGTTGAGCAACATGAGCATCTAAAGCGCTTAAAGGATCATCAAATATGTAAACATCTGAATCGGAATAAACAGCTCTCGCCATAGATATTCTCTGCTTTTGCCCACCACTGATATTTACACCTCTTTCACCAATTTCTGTGAAATCGTGTCCCTGACAGACGTTGAAGCAATTGTTAGTAGCTGGAGTAATAATTTTGAACAAACCAACAGAAAGAAATCAATGTTTAGATCCACTTAACTGGAAATAAGTCTAGATCATGTTGTAATGCAGTAACATTAATAGTCCTCCAATATCGCTCTGCATTGAACTCCATGCCAAATAAAATATTTTCGCGTACCTGGTGGAAAACTAATAAGAAAATGCCATGATCACATGCATAAAAAAATAAAACACAAACATGCCCTACAACATACAGTAGCATTGAAAATCCATGAAATTTGAGGAACATATGCAACACTTCCTCTGAGTGTGACATGGGAATCAGCAACTGGGAGTAGCTCGCCAAGCATTGCTGATACAAGAGATGTTTTTCCTTCTCCAGTGCCACCAACAATAGCAACTAAGCTGCCTGCTGGTATGTCCAAATTGATATTGGATAATGTGGGTTTGTCAGCCTGGAAAAATGTTAGGTTTTAGATCATTGGACTCTCTCAATTATACAGTTCAAGCCATTACTGAGTTAAGTAAATTTTACCGTTAACTCCCAAGAGAAGTTTCCATCTCTAATAGAAATAGCTGGAAGTCCTGGTTCGAGAGGTGGATTTGGACTTAGAGCTCTCTCTTCTGCTAAAAATAGTTCCTCCAGACGTTGGACTGATACATGCGCATTTACAGCCTGTCAGATGAGTAAGAAAGATAAGGTGCTTTTAGTACTGATAATTGTAGATGTGCAGTTGCTGTCTTGTTTAGTCATGGATAATTCTAAAGGGAAAAGGTAAGAGATCTAATTCACTGAAGAGAAAGTTATTCTTCACTAATATGTAACTACAAAAAAGTAATGTTTGTATGTCAAGAAGATGAGATTTGAGACAGTCTAATAATGGAAAATGGAAATCAAAAATGAAAATAAAGAACTTTTCACTTGATGCTGAACTAGACAGGAAAATGTGAAGACATTTAATTTTGAGAAAATACTAACCAGAGATATCAAATTGGGCAGCATATTTAGAGGACATCTCAACACTACAAAGAGAGAGAGGGATGTAAATGCTCTGGCCGGTGTCAAATCCCCACCAAGCAAGGTAAATGTCCCAAATGAGACCACAGTCACCACAACTGGGATGCTATTCAGTACAAAACTGTTGAACTGCAAGAAAAATCCATAAGTCAGACAAACAGAAATATGAATATGATTTCATCACATGCTTTCATCTGTAAAAATGTTACATTTGGAAAACAAAGAAGATTGCCCATACAAGGACCATGATTTCTCACAGCATGTGATTATTTGACATTGGTTATATTTGTCTCTCGCTGCAACTCCATGATGCAAAGTCTCAGCTGAAATTTCATTAATAGCCCTTAAGAAACATAACCAATTTGAAGTACAGAAATAAGACAGCTGTTTGTTGTCGCTGTGCTTGATGACCGATGATTCATTGCTCAAAATAATTAATTCATAATGAAGAAAAATGGGAAGTGCAGTTGCATCATTTCAAGAAATTATTGAGTAAATAAAGGACACAAGAAATCAGTCAACGAGCAAAACGCAAATACATGCCATTACAACTTGTCTGCATGGGCCATTTTGTGCACACACCATTAAGACCCTGGATAACTGTTTGCTTGATTTATTTCCTGAAGAAGGGCATGGAGATTAATTTAACTATTTAAAGTAGACAAAATGATTTTGATCAGAACTTATAGAAATCTATTAAGCCATTGTGGCTCCTAACTGTTATAGAATAGCATTAAAATAATATTGTTTTAATTAGACAGTATAATTAATATAGTGTTAAGTAGGGGTTGGTACACCAATTGTTTAGGAACCCAGTATCTACATATATATATCACACCTTGTATGTAAAGATTTTAACACATCTATATACACCTATATTACTTTTCTCTATACTAACTTTCTCAAATTTATATAAGACATGATATTCAAACTTTAAATCTCCCTTACAGCTGACAGCAATTGTGCTCTATGGAACCATGAAAGCTCATCATCTCTTATGCCTTGGACTCTAGATTGAATGCTTTTCTCCCATGCATAACATCTGCAGGGTTCTTCATTGAATAAGAGCTAGGAAAAAGGAATGTGATGGGATGCCGTTCCAAGACTGAACTTACTTCAAAGTGTCCATGGCAGCCAAGATCTCATTCATGAGACTGACCCTCTTATCGGTCCACTGCAGTCCCTCCTTTGTCAATTTTCGCATTTTGCTGATTATAAACGTCTAATTTTCAAAATGAGAATCAGTAATTAGTGAGGCATAATATTCATTGGTTGTAAAGAGAACATAAAGAGGAAATTAAAAACATTCATATAATTGTTGCTTAAATTTAGATCTACTTATACTATACGAATTAAGATAAGAATTAGTACATAATGACCATTATCAAAAAATATGCAGTCCGGCAACAGGAGGATTTCTTTAACTAGGGAATAGAACTCATTTATTTTAGGTAATGTTGATTGAGTTACTTTATACACTAGACAAGTTGAAGAGATCACTAGGTGCTAAATTTCAATGGCCTCTTAATCTGTCTTGAGTAATGTCGTTTCGGACCTAAGCACTAGGAAGTGTACCAGGCACCCCTTGCTTTGAAGATGGAAGGATGGCTTTGTGGCAGAAGTCTACCACCTATGGAGACTATAGCATCTTGTTTATATGTATTAATGTGGTCAGAATATGCATTAATAAGTAGTTATATTAGGATGGTCAAAATATTTGACCATTTGTAATTATTATGTTTATGCCCTTGTATATGTATATATATATATACACACAAGTGCTCTCAATATTGAAGTCTATTTTGTCTTTTCTTCATGGTATTAGAGCAAGTCGACCTTAATTTTTTCTAATAAGAGATGAGAAATGAGGTGGCTTGTGAAAATTCCTCTATTTCTGTGTTGGTAACCAGAAAGGAGGTGGCTTATGAAAGGCTTTGGTGAGATCACTATCAAAAGCCTAATTATACTTGGGACAACTGTTGGAAACTCAATGGGATACCTGATTATATTAAAAAGAGGGGGCAAAAAGGGTTCCAGAAAGTCACATGAGTGGCTGAGATGGGTGTCAGTGAGGACACTAATGCTGGTATGAGTTTGACACTTAATCAAATTACTCCAATTAAACAAATACTTGACAACACTCACGTCAAGTATGAACCCGAGAAAATAAAAGATGTCGCTCCATGTGCTGCTACAATGGAGAGGTATGTATTTGACTTCTCCTGAGCGTGATAGGTGCAACAAATGGATAATAGACACTAGTGCCACTAACTAAATGTGCAATTAGTTATCTTTCTTCAAAATCTTTAGTTCACGTGAAAATAAGGTATGGGTTGCCAATGAAGAAAGTGTTTTGTCAAAAGGAAAGGGGTCAATTCAACTTGGAAGTTTGTGCTTGAATGAAGTTTTGTATACATTAAAATTATATACAACTTAGTTTTTGTCAGTAAATTGACTAAGGATATGATGTGTAAAGTGATTTCTTCCTCTACTCATTGTATTTATTAGGACCAACTTTTGGAAAAAATGATTGGCAATGCTGAAGAAGAAAATGAGCTCTACTTTCTTGAAAGTCAAAGGTTAAGTCTAATGTTTTTCTTTCGGCTAGAAATAATGATGATGCTGTTTTATGGCATTGACGTTTAGGTCATCCCAATTTTTCTTACATGTTAAGATTGTATCCAAAGCTGTTCATAAATAAAAATGCCAGTGATTTAAAATGTAAGCATTGTGTTATCTCAAAGTTTGCAAGAAATTCTTATAGTGTTCAGCAATGTAAACCATTAAAACCTTTCCATTTGATCCATAGTGATATCTAGGGTCCATCTAGAGTCTCAGATATGTTTGGTTGCAAGTAGTCCATTACATTCATTGATGATAACTCGAGAATATATTGGGTCTATTTATTAAAAGAATAATCTGAAGTTTGTTCTATTTTTGAAAGATTCCATATATTTGTAACCAATGTGTTTCAATCTCAAATCCAAAAATGACAAGGAATATTTTTCTAGAGAGTTTGAAAGATATTTAGGTGAACATGGAATCATTCATTGAAGTTTTTGCACATATACTCCACAACAAAATAGAGTATCTGAATGCAAGAATAGGCATCTCCTTGAAACCGTTTGTTCCATGATGATAGCTAATTCTGTTTGCCATCAATATTGGGAAGAAGCCATTTTTACTGCCGCATACCTTATTAATAGAATGCCCCCTAAAGTTCTGAATTTTCGAACTCATCTAAATGTTGTTTGTGAGCCATTTCCTCATACACACATATTTTGCTCTTTGCCACCCAAAGTTTTTGGATGTGCTGTCATTGTTTTTGATCACTCTCTCAACAAACATAAATTATAAGGGAGAGCTCTTAAGTGTGTCTTCATTGGATATAATTCTGTTCAAAAAGGATACAGATGCTATCATCCTTCTACAAAGCGGGTTATTTATCCTCTGCTGTAGTATTCTTTGAACATGAATTGTATTACAAAGCTTCGAGCTCAAGGGAAGTTGAGAACTCTAGTGATAAGATTTGTCTACCTTCTATACCCAATACACCGAGTCAAAAGCCATAATCATATGGAAGCACCAAAACTGAAACATCTAGTAGCAAAAGAAACATTGAAATGGTTGATGATATCCGGCAGGAACAGCAGACTGATGAGATTGTTCAAGCTTTGAGACCTGATTCAGAGTTGAAAGTCTATATGAGAAGGCCTAAATTGCATCAAAATTGCCAATCATCAAGTCCTGAAGTAAGGTCCAAAGCTGAGAAAGATTATGTTCAGAATCGGAATAGTACATTGGATTAGATTCATGCCATGACAGATGCTCCTAGAACCAGCAGTGATACATCAGATTAGATTTATACCATGATAGATGTTCCTAGAGCCAGCAGTGATTTAGATCTTCCTATAGCTCTTCAGAAGGAGAGAACAACATGTGCCAGGTACCCCATATCCAATTATATGACATATACTTGATTATCTCCTGCCTTCAAAGTGTTTGTTGCTCGTATAGACAATGAAAGTATTCCTAGAAACATCAAAGAAGCGATGTTGGATGAGAGGTGGAAGGAAGCTGTACTTGAAAAGCATAAAAATTACACTTGGAAAGTGTGTGATTTACCTAATGGAAAGAAGGCAGTGGGTTGCAGATTGTATTCAGTATTAAGCACATATCTGATGGAAGTGTAGGGCAGTACAAAGCTCGATTGGTTGCAAAAGGATATACTGAGACTTATGGTCTTGACTATGAAGAGACATTTGCTCCTGTGGCAAAATTAAATTCCATTAGAGTTGTATCATTACTGGTTGCGAATCTTGATTGGCCTCTCTACCAACTGAATGTAATGGAGAGCTAAATAAAGAAATATAAATGCAACTTCCTCTAGGATTTCAATCAGAAGGTGATCAAGGTAAGGTGTGCAGACTAAAGAAGTCTCTATATGGGTTGAAATAATCATCAAGTTAGGGAAAGATGATCGAAAATAGATTCTCATTGTTTATGTGGATGACATCATTATTACCGGGGATGATCTAGGAGAAATGGGATCTAAGAAGAAAAATCAAAGAAAGGTTTGAGATAAAGGAGCTTAGTCATATGAAGTATTTTATGGGCATGGAAATTGCTAAAACTAGAAAGGGAATCTTCATAAGTTAAAGGAAGTACATACTAGATCTTCTGAAAGAGATTGGAAAGCTTGGATGTAAGCTTATGAATATCCCATTACCACAATATTGGAAGAATTGGTCAAGAGATAATGATACACCTGCTGATAGAAAAAAATATCAGAGATTGATGGGGAGCCTGATTTACCTTTCATTATCACGGCTAGACCTTACTTTTGCAATAAGCACGGTAAGCTAGTGGACGCATACACTTGCCAAACATCCTTTAGATGTTGTACATCGCATATTAAGATACTTAAAAGGTACACCAGGGAAAGGAGTTTTCATTAAAAAAGTCAGAATGTTGTGATTTGATGGCATATGTTGACGCTGATTGGGGAAGTGATAAATTAGATTGCAAATCTATGACAAGATTCCGTACTAAGGTATGAGGAAATTTAGTCACATGGAGAAGTAAGAAACAATCAGTTGCCGCAAGAAGTAGTGTTGAAGCAAAGTTTCGAGCAATTGCACAAGGATTATGTGAAATTATATGGCTACAGAGGCTATTGACAAATTTGTAGATGAAATGGAACCCACAACTCTGTATTGTGATAGTAAATCAACCACAAGTGTTGTTAAAAGTTTAGTTCAACATGATCGGATGAAACATGTGTGAATTGATAGAAATTTTATAAAAACTGAAATTAACATAGGTGAAATTAAATTAAATTACATTCCTTCAAGAAGCCAAGAAACCGACATTTTGACCAAAGCCTTTGGAAGGCAACCATTCATGGAGTTACTTTCCAAGCTAAGAATGATTGATATCTATTTCTTAGCTTGGGGAAAGAGGGAAGAGGGGTAGGAAAGTATTTTAAGAATGTAAAATTGTATAGCATCATATTTATATGTGTTAATATGGTCAAAGTATGTATTACTAAGAAGTTATATTAGAATAGTTAAAATATTTGACCATTTGTAATTATTATGTTTAAGCTCATATATATATATATGTATGTATGTATGTATATGTACATATGTAAACAAGAGCTCTCAATATTGAAGAATAATACATTGTGATGTTTCATTCTATTTTGTTTCTTCTTCAGAGATGAAGAAATGAGAGGCAACGCTTGGAAGCTCCAAGCTTATTAGTGGAGCTTAGCTAATTGAAATGTTAGACTCTTCTCTGACAGAAACCTATTACTAAAATGATGTAAGTAATGATCTCAGTGGATTGCATATGACATTATGCACCCATGGTTTGGATTTGGTGAATTTTGTAATATCTGTCTATTTCTGTGATTTTGAATAGAGAGATTTGGAAAATTATTTTTTTTTTAAAAAAAAAAAAACAACAACAACAAAAAAGGAAAAATAGAGAAATGAATGAGTTCTCTTACTTGCAAAGGTATCATGAAAGCAAGCATTAGAGATCCAAGAAGTGAAGCCACTCCAAGTTGCTGGTATAAAAGAACTATGGCAATTACAATACGAAATGGAGCTGACCACAAGTTGTGAAGTTGTTGGCATAATTGCTGAAAGAATGCCAAGGAGCACATTAAATACTCTTTGGAGTAAGAAGGAAGATTTTATATCTAACTCAAATGCTTAATAAGTATTGATGAACTCACCTGAAGTGCATTAGCATCGGTAGTCATCATGTTGGTTATCTTTCCAGATGTAAATTTCTTCCTATCCTCATGAGTGAGTCTTAGAGACTTACGAAAAATGGCAGCAACCTAAGATTAGAACAAGTAACATCACATAATTTAATTTGCAACATGCTATATAGTAATCTTATTTTTATATTAGGCAAAAATCTCCCATGCCAGATTTGAAGTTAAAAGTCAAAACACTGATGAGGCTGTACGATCTTTTATGCAGTGTTCTACACAAGAATCGGGGGTAAATTTATAGTGAGATGGCTTTACCAAAGTGGATCTCAGCCTGAATCCTGTACGCATTGCATTCTGAAAATACTGGGAATCACAAAGCACGCCAAATGACTGAAAAAAAATGAATTAGTAGTTAGTGCAAATTACCAATAGAGCTCCTTTCCAATTTATTCCTGCATGCATTATCTTCAATGAAGAAGCACTCAATGAAAGGAAAAGACTAAGTTGACAGAAAAAGAAATAAAGACATGGTCATACCGCACCAAGGAACATCCCAAAGGCATAGAGGCAACCAATCCATGCTGGATCACCTTGCTGCATTGACTGCAGGGCATGATCTCACAGTTGAGCAAAGGACAGCAGAAGTAAGACATAAATCCATTATAAGCTTCTCTCCAATAATATTATATAAGTGTTCCTAGAGGGTCCGTATCCAACCATATTTTTTCAATGTCTTTGGGGAACAGACTAGTCAAAAGATCATATGTACTGATATGAAGCCAGATGTATGGATCATGGAGAGATTATGGAGCAAACAGAATCATGTAGGAAATATTAGTATACTGCAAAAAGACATCATATAAAAACCAGCATTGTAATAAGAGAAATAGGATGGTGCATCATTGATTAGCCAAAGTGTTGGGAAAACTCACATTCAATAAATAGTTCAGTAATAATGGCCCCGTAAACTGGGAAAGATCACTGCCGATCTATACAATGTTTAAGAAAAGATAGTCAATAAGCTTGCAGATAGAGTCATACGTAAGATGTATATCATATATTTACTAATTAGTACTCAGACGCTTTAAAATGAATTTATATGAGAGATGAAAATGGAGAGATACAAAGTCCAATACCTTGAAGAGGCCTGCCAACCAAAACCTGTAGAAGCATTTCAAAGCAAGAAATGTCAGCTCAACAATGACAATCCATGTTCAGAACTTAAGATTAGTTTGCATTCTAAAAGAAAAAGTAAAAAGAAAAAAAAAAAAACAGAGAAGAAAATGGTGTTTTTATATTTTGCTAACAAATACCTTGCTCCAAGGCTGTTATTTAAAGCTCTAACAAGCAAGGGTTTGGGCCTTTTAGATTCTTCAACCCAGCATGAATTAAACCTGGAAATTCCATAATGCTTTAGTCTCTACTCCGTTAAGAAGCAAAATAATGCTCTTGTATGCGAGCAAAAATGTGATCAGGAGTAGATAAAAACCAAAAGGGTGCACGCAAACCTCGTTATCAATGTCCCAGTCTGATCCCAAGTATCTAATTTCCAGACATCTTTTTCAGTCATAGGTCTTTTATATCCTAGTTGCATGAGTGGGGTCATCCATCCAAAGGATATTCCTATCCATGGAAGAACAAACATTAAATATAAAGCTATGCATGACCAAATGAAATTCTGTAAGGCTTCATGTGCCTAAATGGAAAACGCTGAAAGTTTGCTTAGTTTTCCATGGACCATAAAAAATTTCTTCCAAGAGAGGATAATCTAAATGGAATCCCGTTTCTGAAATTATTGTCATGAAAATGATGGAAGGTGAAAAATACTCACTGGAGAATATGTTGGCATGCCTTTCAGGACAAATTAGCTCTTCTCCTGGAAGAGCTTCATAGCCTGTATTCTCAAGTGACTCCAACTGAATCATGCTATAACCAGGATGAGGATCCAGATTGGGAACATAGACAAAGCAAAGAACTCCAAAAAGAACCTGCATCATAAGAAGCCAAAAATCGTTATGCAATCAATACTTCAGCCCTTTTCCCCACTACCAACTAGTTAGATCCGAACTATATATATATCAAATATTCATTGACTAAAAGAGCAAATAAATGATTTATTGTAACTTGTGTAGGAGAGCTGAAAAGACATTAAGAAGGAAACAAACCTGGCAGAAAACTGTGCTACCATACAAATACAGGGCACACCTGTTGAATTAACATGGAGTTGATTAAAAAAAAAAAATAGTATTTGACTAAATTGTTTTCAACAAATTATGTTAGCAATGACATTAAAACACCAAATTTCTAATGTTAGTCACACTAATCATATTTTTCAAATGATTTGTAGTTGCATGTGGACTAATCTCTTGATTTGATCACTTCACTAACTTTTTACAAATGGTACCAATCCATTAGGCTCATGATTAAAGCACTTGATACCAATCCCAATTCTACTATTTACAAAGAAATTAGAAAAAGAAAAAAAAAATATCACTTCCTTTTTGAATGTAGGTATAACCCTATCTCCTTGGAATAATATACATACTGTAATATGATATTTGCATTTTCTACATTAAGCACATTAACATAGAGACAAGGCGCAGATGCCAAAATGAGTAATAGTTGGCTACTGAGATTAAATTAACATATTCACTTCTAAAGAAGGAACTATACTTCAGTTTGAGCATGTTTTGTCTGAAAAGTATACATGGGTGGGATTATTTTCCTTTGGGAGTACTTCCTTCCTAACAGGTTACAGGATCAAGAGAGTGTGTTTTTGTCAATAAAAGTACTGGTTAATCAATGGAAAACAAACCTGTCATAATAGTCTCTCATGGAGAAAATATAAGGGAGCATCACAGCTTCCCCCACTAGAACATAGATTACTCCTAATCTGACATACCATCTGAACTCATGGATGTAAACACGTGTTTCAATACCAATCATGATTAGCATGAAACACCAAGCCAGAGCCTTTATGATCAAAGAAACTACCTGCAGGACAAGCAAGATTCCTAAATATCGAGCAAAACATAAAAGGAACGTACTAACAAGTAAAAGCAAATTCATCTTTATTTGGAGCAAGCAAGTTTTATTGTTCACAAAATATATGTTGACATTAGGCCAATCCAAAAAGTCATAATGGAATTACACATGAAAATTCATCATGTGATCTATTTATATACAAGAATTAACGCAGACAACAACAGCGGATTGCAACTTCACAAGTATGATGCAAAACAAGTAAATATCATGTCCAAGTGATATACAGTATTTTGCTACTTGTATCAAATCTTTTTCAATAAGCCATCTGATCGCATCTCATGAACATAGTAGGGTAAACAAAATCCAGCTCACATCTTCGTAATGAAAATACAACAGGGCTACATAAAAACTCGAAGTACTCCAAAAGAAGCATAAACATGATCAAATGCAAACAGGACATGCACGAAAATTGTGAAACAATTTGTTACCTCAAATGGAGGAAGGCTAGTCTGACCATCCAGGTTAAAAAGGGATATATCCATCACCAACCTGAACAAAGGCTCAGCAAAACATACTGTGGCCAACATTCCCAGAATATAGTTATACCGGCTGGACCGCAGTCTATACCTCTGGACTTTGAAATTTTTCTTGATCAACCATATCCTATAACAGCACAATCCCAAAAGGACCAAGTGAGAAATTCCAGTGACCAGAGAATCAATGGTACAAGGTGTATATGCACCAAAAGCACTATACACAATTCTTTCCCAAACCCCATTTGCCATGGGACTGCAGTACCAATCCAAGGGCTTAAAAGCCATATTTTGACAAATTTTTGCTTGCAACTTCTTGTCACAGCACACTTATTATGAAACCAGATGCTCTTTTTCTGTTCATATACTACTAAGTATAGCCTGATTTTTTAAGCCGATCAGGTTACATTTCCTGCATTTAGCAGACTACCGTCAGACTGTTCATAAGTCAAACAAAATCAGAATCTCACTGTCGTGATAAAATAGTATAAACAAGCGATAATTCAGGAAGGATAATCGATTCTTCCCCTGTTTTATTTTATTTTTTTTATTGGGGTGGGTAAGTAGAGATAAATTAAAATATAGATATATATGTATATATCACCATGTTTCTTTATTTCCATATATATTCATATTTACTTGGATGATATCATATTTAGTATTATTTTATGCACAGAGTTGCTTTTCCATACACGAAAGTTTCCGCCTTTTAAGGAACGGTAAAGACTAGGAATAGCTATTCCTCCCTTATTCCTCCAAGACCAAGACAGAATAGCGGACAATACACCCTCCAACCACCGTAATAACTGGCGGCTCCTCCACCCCGCGATTTAACGTCGAGGATATTTCGTTGAGGAGGTGGCTCGGAGTTTTCAAGGTTTTGAGGAATAGGGCATTCCATGCCATGTTTATCGCTAAACAAGGCAGGATACTCCGGCATTACTATGCAGTTAAGCTGCAACCTTATTGATATGCAATTTATTGAAAAAACATCGCTTGACGCCATTAAGTCGGGTTGGCATGAAAAAATGGTTGGTTCGTTCAATCAAAGTCAACGTCCTACCAGCTGTTTACTTGCCCTTGATGACATAAGACTGAATTTCGAAATTGGACCGACAATACGATGATGTGGCGTTTAAACAAATAGAGAAAATGAAGTCAACGTTCTGGCTTTCGATCGCAATTTGGATCGACCACTCAACATCCGAGTGATAGTTATTATTTGTAATACGAGATTCTAATGACACGTTATCCATTTTAACGTGATCCATCTTGTACTTCATTTTACTATTAATTTTAATTTTTATAAATTTAAACCATTAAATTTATAATTTATTTAATAGTATAGATTTAAAAAAATATAAATTAAAAATAAGATAGATAATGAGATCGATATTACAAATTGCAAAAAATAAGAATCTTAGAAAAATTCACTTAGCTCTTCTAAGTTTTGGGTGCATATAATTCATATAAATATATATATTCTATAGATATATCTTCTATATTATTTAAATCAGAATATCCTAAATAATCGTCATCTTCTAAAATCATTATTTAGTCCTTAATTTAATAATACATAATAACAAAATAAACTTTTATATTAACTACCAATTAATTTAATAAGGACATATTTATCAATGCAATAAAAATTAATTATTATAATAAATTTCTAATAACCAATTTAATCTCATCAAACCACCACATTACTCATTTCCCATAATATGTACTAGAATTATTCCATTATTTACTCCTATGTTTTTCCACATTACTCACTTTTCTTAATATTTCACTATATCATTGGTTATACATGATAGTTACATAAAAATATATATTCATTCTTTCTTAAAAAAGGATTTTAAACATTAATTTTTGTATTCATAAAACGAGTCTAGGTATCCAGTAGTATTATTAAAGCCATAAAAATTTCTTTTCTTATATGTTTTAGGAAAATAAAATGATTAAATTTTATTACCTACTATACCGCTTATTATAAGATAAGGCAATTAATTAGGATATTTGGGTAAATATTTCTATGATAATGTTTTACTTATACTCATGTTTTTTTTCACTAAAGTCAACTTTTACCCAAAATTTGTATTGTATAATTTTAGAAAGCTATACTTCTTTCAAATAATTATTATCTCTTATCTTTTAAACTAGTAGACTACATGGTAATCATAATTGTTAAAATTGTGAATCAAATACATGATTTTTCGAATTTATAATTTTATGATTTTTTTTTATTTTAGGCTAAAGGGAGGCCTAACCCACTCTATTCACACAAAACCTTATGCTTCTCTAATATTCCTTCACACTATTGATCAAAAGGTACGTTCTTATCTCTCTCTCTACATTTCTTTCCTTTACCTAGTCTCAACAACTAAGGTTTCAATTTCCATGGCGAAATCAATTAAATTTTTAACAAAATTTATCATATTTACTATGCATAAATTGTGATCTATATGTTCGTAATAATTTCTTGTAGATCTCTTTACTTGAATCAAAACTAACTTAGGTTTAGTTATTGTTTCTTGTTGAGGTTGATGGAAAGGAAAAGAAAGGAACAAAGAAGAAAGGATAGATGGGTTCTAGTCTTTAAGTGCCAAAATATTCCTATAGGAAATTTTTTTAGGATAAAAGTTTCCCCCATTGATCTATCTTTTCAATTTATATTTTTTGTTTGTGATCCCATTACAAACTTTGTACACATGTATTTAGTTTTGCAAGAAACAATTACAACCAACTCATGTCTATTTGTAACTCACTATATCCAGTAGTCAAATGCAATCTTTTAAATACTTTAGTACCTTGTGCATTGTCTTTTGCCTGTCCTCCCTTACTAATGTCTCCATATCAAATTCCTCCCCTCTTGGAAAAATGACCTTATCTAAGGTCAAACAATAAGAAATCTCTTCTGAATTCTTTAGTGTCTACCTATGTAGCATCCTCTATATGTAAAGATTCTCGTTAGATCAAAAGTTAGAGAAATAGCAACTTATTGCTTGATAATCTTTCTTGAATCCAAAATTGCCATAGGTTTCACCCACAACTTTCTTCTAGTAGTAGAGATTGAGGAAACTGATCACTACAGCTTTCTTCAATAAAGAAATATGAAATATAGGGTGAATTTTTTAACCTTCCAACAACTCCAATTTCTAGGCCATCTATCCAATCCATGCTACAACTTTGAAAGGGCCTAAATACCTCTCAACCAATTTGTAAAAAAGTCCATTGGCTACAGATGTTTGCCTCTAAGGTTGTAACTTTACATAGGCAAAGTACCTTACTTGTAACCCCTTGTTTGATTTGTGTCTATCAACCAATACTTTCATGTGTTGTTGACCATTTTGAAAATTTTGTATCAATGTACACAATATATCATCTCGAGTGTTCAATTCATGATCTACTTCTTCTACCATAAAAATATTTGGAACATAATCTAGTATTTAGGAGGTAAACAACCATATAAAGCTTCAAATGGTGTCATTTAGGCACTTATATGGTGGCTTGTATTAAAGTAGAATTATGCTTATGCTAAAAACTTCCATTAAGTTAGACAATTCATTGTAAATGATCTAAGATACTATTCTAAGCATTTGTTGAAACTTCAGATTGGTCATCTATTTGAGGATGATATGTAAAACTTGTCGTACCTCGAAAAGATGAAGTTGTAATAGTCTCAACGTGTGAGCCATCCTAAGATAGAAACCGTTCTTATAGCTATTATCTTAGACCTAGTTCACAAAAAGCGTACTCGACTCTATCTCTATCTCTTTAAAGTGTTCAATTCGATATCTATTTGATATTAATCTGTGGATTAATCCTTTAAAATAATTTGTTAAAAATAAATTTGTAATTTAACCTTATAAAAAAGTAGTAGTAAATCTTACAGGTACTTGTCGTTTCACATACAAACCAAAATATTGAAAATTACCAAGTTCTCTAAGAAGTCTTGTATAGTTTTCCTTAAAAAATAAAAAGTTAATATTAAGGACAATAACCAATCATCTCTTGTTGTGTCCTATTCCCCATCCCAATTTATTAGTGTTTTGGTGCTGGGTAAGTACTTGTAATTCAATCGAAACTTGTGAAACAAACTATAGGGGAATGAGCGGCAACTTACTCAATAAATTGGGCGAAGACAGAAGTATGCATTCAGCACATCACAAGTAAGGTTTTCAATTAAGTTGGTTAGATGCAATGCATGTACAAGCAAATATTATCATACGACGTTACCTGGTTAATTGTAAGATTAGAGAAATTATGCTCACTCTAATCCTGGTTTAGGAGATTGATGTCACGCATTCGCTAATTGACACCAAACCAAAGCTTGTGCAATGGAGAACACCTTCCTCTCGTGACTACCTTTGAACTATGACTCCCAACTTTGCTGTGACCTCTTCTCCTGTCACTTAGTTTAGTTAAGGGTGGGGAAATGACCATTTTAGCTATCTTCATCGAAGGAAGTTCGTATTTGGTCCAAGAATCCTAGCTATTACCTCTAGTGGGTTGCAATACATATCAGATTAGATATTAAGCCGAGTTTGAGTTAGTTTATTTTTAGAGTAATCAACCAAGCTCAACAATTCAAGCATAATAATATTTACAGAATAATTATATCATGGAGCTCAGCTCTCATAACAATAAATTGAAACCTAACCACAAATGCTGCATATAAAGTCTTAAGATATTCTGAAATAATATCAAAAAATGATGTGAAGTATTGATCCTACTTACCTGCTCAGATGCTCACCATGGAAGACTCGAGTCGTCAACGATTTGATCATTGGGGAATCTTATATACATAAAACCCAAATTTAGTTTTTATAATAGTTATGAAAACATTATGATTTTATCTAAAACAATTACATATATATATATATAAAGTATATTATCATTTTTCTTATATAATAATATACAATTTTATTATATAAGTCAAGGCAAGTTATTAATTAATAATAATATACGTAATTATACTATTAAGTATAATATATTGTTTCGATCGTATCGAAACGTATTTTTAATTGGTTAAATCACGTTTTGACTACGTTAAGGTTATCGTAGTACATAAATTTGTAATATTATAGAGATATAGGTCATAATAATTTATTTAATAATATCTAACATACGTAGTTTTACTACTATTTATATTATATCATTTCGATTATATCAAAACGTATTTACTATTGTTTTTATTACGTTTTAATTACGAAAAGATAATTGTAGGACGATATTTTTCGTGATATCACGGAAAACATCTATCTTCTTACCTAAAGTGATTCAATTTTGGNCCATCAACGAGTACTACTATACCATCAATAGGATCTTCACTTACATGGATAGCTAATCATATGATTAATTCAAACACTTAGCAAAATATAACTAACTAGTACATTGTATTCATCATTCAAATTTCTACCATATTTATCTTCCTATTCATTGAGTATCATTTTCCATTTGGTGATTCAGGACGCTATACTTCAATAGAAAAATTAGAAGTAATGATCATTCCCTATACTTTATCATTACTAAATTCCTCGATGCTATAATCAATTGTAGCCTCATATACTGTACTCTCATACTGCATATAATCTTAATCTACTACAATTGATTCAGAAAAATATGATAGCCATCCCATAAACCTTTGGGGTTAATCCTCTAAAGATATATGATGTACTAGTCATACTAGTAGACTAGGGTATTTCTCTTCTATCGTTACTACACATATCTTACTGGCGTCGCTTGAGTTACAATCTTTCACTTTCAAATCGTTCCTATTCCACAACTCATATCACATGATCCCTATTATGCTAAAACTCAGATTGATCACTGTTATGGTCCATAAATCTCATCACTTCTTATCAATTTCCACAACTCCACTAACTAGTTCTCCATAATTCAATTCTGAATTAAATCAAAAATTCTTCTTCAGTTCTCTTGAATCACCTCAACTATTTACTAATTTCTCCATATGATCCCATCACTAGAGCTAAATTTGATTAACGCCTATCTTAATGTAGTGTTATAGTCACTACCTATCTTATAATTTGTAGTACGTTACTTTAATATCCATTCGTTTCTACCCACTCTCAATGTACTCCTAAGATGTCTAAGTCTTTTAATTGTTTATTTCAAAGCGAGTTCAGTAAAACTACGCTCTGATACCAATTTAGAACTGTCACGCCCCGAAGCGGCAGAGTAGTAACAGCCCCGCCGTGTAAACCACCCTAAGATAGAAGTTGGCCTCACAACCGCTATCCTAGACCTGATCTAAACAAGGCGTCCACAACTAACCCGCTTTGAAGTAGACAATTTGTAATTTAAATAAATCATTTACCTATAAAAGTGAGGAATTATATATATACGTTATCATTCAATTATTGCAGTTAAAGTTTACAACATTTCTCTATAGTATATTCCCTAGTTATTACATCACTTGGAAATGAAAAATAATTCTAAAATAAAAACTTAGACCTTAAAATATGTATTTATTCTTCAATGTTTTTCCTCACTCCCCAGGATCCAGCAGTTGCTAGTTTCAGAGTAATTGGTTGCCGCTTCTTAGCCAGCACCTGCACGATGTCTATAGAGATGTGAGCAACCACAGCTCAGTAAGTAGGGACGGAGGACTTAAAACTATACCATACACACAACAAGGTGTTCAATCACTTATTAAATGCAATGCATGTGCAAGCAAATGCCATCGCATGACGTTGTCCGGCCTGTCGTGAGATTAGAGAAATTGCGCTCGCTCTAATCCGGGTTAAGGAGTTACCGTTAATGCAACAGCTCACGACCAAACCCAGGCTTGTGTAATGGAGACCTTGCTCCTCCCGCGACTACCTTCGAACCACTGTCTTCATCCCCGCCGCGACCTCCTCTCCTGTCACTTAGTTCGACTGAGGATGAAGAAGGGACCATTTTGCAATCCTGCACTATCCCTTCCGAAGGGGTCGGTATTTGGCCGGAGAGTCCTAAATCCCCTAACGGGTTGCCATGCATGTTCGATTATGATTACTGGTCGTACATTTGATTAAGTCCAATTTAGAGCGATCAATCATTACATACAATTCATACAATATGTGCTAAAGCAGCAAACAGAATCATAGCATCACCCATAATCAAGCACATGCATACATTCAACTATCTAACAAGCACAACCAAGCATAATCTTAAGCCTCCAAAATACAGTATCGTATTAATCCTAACTTACCTCAACTCCTTGCTTGCTCACTCGAGGTCCGATTTGCTCAGACCATCGCCGGTTATCCCTATAACACGAACGTGGTTTCAGCTTTTCATATAATTGTTATAGGTTCGTTTTATCCTATAATGCTTCTTGTTAGGTTTTGTTTAAGGTTTAATATGCCCAATTATCTAGGTATTAAGTCTTTTACAATTATTCTAGGTTTGGGGTTAGGTTCAGGTTCGGTTTTCGCATCGATTTCTAAACCAGGTTTTTAGTTCGATTTTTAAGTAACGTTTTATATTCCAACCCTAGAAATTAGTTTCAACACATAATGTGAAATTAATCACATTATTTCCCGATAACCTAAATACCATCATTACCCTTTGTCAGTGTTTATTTTACTCGGTACACTTAAATCCATACCAGTGTACCGAATTCACTCCTAATGTGACGAATTTTTACATTTTTCATATAATTCTATAAATTCAAGTTTCCTATCAGATTTATTGTGCATTTTTATTATTCTCAAAATATCAATTTTTATTATAATATTTTCTATTTATTATATTTTCAATAATTACACATTATGCACATAATGCATTTCTAATATTTCTATTATCCTAATTACCATCTCTAAACACCAATTATTATTTCAAAATGTCTAAATCCATCCTAAATCAGATTTTACTCCAAATTTCCCTAATTTACAAAATTAACTATTTTTTTTCTATTACTCATTTATTACATAATTAACCTAATAATTACATCTAACACCCTAAATGCTACATGTATCATACTCCATCAGATTTCCATATCCTAAAACATATAATTATTCACTAAATCAGAAATTAATCATTTAATTACATAATTAACCCTAAATCACCTAATTTTACCATCATTTTAGGGCTAAAAATTAACTTAAAAATTTCGAAAATTAATTTAAAAAAAAAATGGCTTCATAGCACTGTTCTACATCATATGAGAATCCTACACAAAAAATTTGGGCTTGAAACTACACTCCTAAGGTCATTTATTTCTAAATCGAAATGTGCTCGGTTTTGCACGATTTCTTAGGGGCCATATATTACGGGACATAATTTCATCAAAATAATATTTTTCCTACAAACTACATACAAAAATATCTCAGAATAACAAAATTCATGATTTTCTAATCATATTTACTATTTTTACAAAAATTTACAAGATTCGGGCTGGAAATCGGACTCACCGATTTGGGTGGCTCCGGCCACCACGGGCCGCCGTGGCCTTGTCGGCCAGCCTGGGCGCTGCCACCACCGTGTGGTGGTGGTGGCCGTCCGCTTCCAGCTGCTCGTCTGGTGGGGGTTCCCTTTAGAAGCCCTAATTGCACAGATTTTTCTAATTTTTTTCCAAACCGAATTTTTCTCTCAATTTTCGACTCTCCCTAATTTTCTCTGATTCCCAACTGTCCAAATGAGTTCCTGGATTTTTCCTGCTATTTATAGGGCTTTAGTGTAATTATTGTGCATTAAATTAGATAAGACAATTACTTTATCCCTTAAATTTTGACTTTTGTGTTGCTTAATTCTTATCGGTTAATTTTTATTTTCCTTATCCTGACATGCCACGACCAAGTTTACATCATTCCACACCCTTCTGATTTTTTTTTTTATTTTTCCTCAATTATTTTATAATTTTCTTTAATTATTTGCTTAGTTTTCGGCCAATTTTAGTAATTACGCGTATTTTTATCTACACGTAAATACATGTGGGGTACACGTGAACATTCCTAAATATTGTTTTGGTCATTCTAAAATTTTTAGTATACATATAATCTATCTCTAATAATTTATTAGTTATTATATTACACTTTTCGCCTTTTTGGTAATTAGCAGTTATTATGCTTAAAATTTGAAAATTTTATAGTCTCCTATTTTACTACTTATTTTCTTAAATTTAAGTTTACAGGGTCATTTTTACTGGTATCTTGTTAAATAGTTTATAATTTGGGTTTGATCGGATCTTTTAACCAATCGCCCTAAACCTTGAGTTCTATGTTCAATCCTACGGTTACTTGGCTGAACTTTGGGGCTTACAGGTGTTGAATGAAACTCCAATACAAGATTCAAATTTAGTGGTGTTAGAGTTAGAATGAATATTCTTTCACTTAAGCACAGTAAACCATCTTTGCAAGTGAATGGAAATAGTAATGGTTGCCTTTGTGAACACTTGTTTAGCAACTCCTTCCAATTGGTATTTTGTTCATATTCCTTCTTTAATGAAGTGATAAAACCAAAAGAAGGAAAAGAAATAGCATGAAAATGTGGCTCCTTACGATATTGTCACAACAAAACATTCATCGCTTTATTCAAAACTTAGCAACTTAACCCAATATTGTTGTTGTTCAAGTGTTTAATTATTTGAGAAATAATGTCTTATAAGAATCATAGATCAATCACATGATCCTGAACTTACGAACTTGTGATCATGGTTTACCGAGCCCTCTAACATCAACTTACCACTAAAGAAGCTAAGATCCTTCATGCTGACCTATTAAAGTACCCAAGATCTTACAAGCAGTTGACTATCTTTGTAGTTAAGGAATTCAATATTGTCACCAAGTTGATTGGGAACCAGAACCCTGGAGTACTGACTTATTTGGGACCCCGAGGGAATACAACAAATAGCACGACCAACTAAACTAACTGTGTAGCTATTCCAATGTCGAGCTCTTCAATAAAATGATGATCTAATTAACCTAGCTTAGCAACAAACACCAAGACCCCAATCTCCAACTAGGACTATTAGTTGTTGACTTGTTATTTACTCCCTAACCAGAGGCTCGCCCCATAACATCCGAGACAACGGAATGAGTTATAGACACATGCCCTACAACTTTTCTAACATTGTACTATTTTGTGGAATTTTCCTTTATTTCTTTCCCAATTTTAACACTTGCATATTCTTTGTAATCCATTTTTAGTGTAGTATCCATTTTAGCAAATTGATGTAACCTTGTAGTTGCTCTAAATGGGTAATATATATATATATATAAATCCTTTGATGTAATGGTTATACGACATCATTATCATCATTAATAGAATTCTCCACTTTCTTTAATCTTGAGCTTGTGTTTCCCTAAGAATTGAGTCCAAGTTATTCTTATCTAGCTTCTTTTGGGCAAGAGCTAGTGGCGACTAATCTTAGGTGTAGCTTCTACATAACATCAATGCAATTGTTGTGTCATTATATATTAAATAATGCAACTATTGTAACTCTTTATGATTACATACAATTAGAGGAAAGAAAATTTGTTAATGTGCAAAAAGTTTTAGTAAAGAAAAGAAATAAACTAACAAAATGCAAAAAATTATTAGTAATTAAATGTATTGCTAATAGGAATGTAATACATTCACATGAAATAATATATTATTTGTAAATAGTTATATTTTTTTAATCTAAAAGAATGCAATAATATATATATATATATATATATAGTTGTATCATTCTTTATTAAGTAACGTAAAGATTACAATCCTAACAAGAATACCTTTGCCTAAAAGCCATGTCTCTTTAACAAATAAACAAAAGAAAGGGAAATTGTTAATGGCCAAAAGATATATATAACCATCAAAAAGGCACAAGTGATAAGAGTGGTTAAGAGTTTTGAAACTGGCAGGAGTTTAGCTCCTTAGAGGAAAGAAGAAAAAAATCTTATAAGAAAAGGTATAGGTTTACCTATCCTTTTCCTCTTTTTGAAAGTGGCAAGAGTTCTAGCTCCTTGGAGGAAAGAAGAAAAAAATCTTATAAGAAAAGGTATAGGCTTACCTATCCTTTCCCTCTTTGTAGTTATAAATACTTCTTGGAACTTTCTACAATCTCATCCCTTTAAGGTAGGATTGATTCGGTTTTTAATCTCACAATTAATTTACGTTCATTTAAATTTGAACCGTTGAATTTATAATTAGTTGAATGATTAAAATCTTAATGAATATAAATTAAAGATAGGATGAAAGATTGAATTAGTCTCATAAAAAATAAGAATGAGACTATAAAAAAACTTTTCTTATGCATATGAGAATTTGGAATGTAAAAGGGTATATGTAAAGAAGATTTGTTGAACATGGTGTGTGTGTGTGTATATGTATATGTATATGTATTGTGCGGCATTTGAAAAGTGAAAACTAAGCTCTCAAAATGAGCAACTAGTCACGCAAAAAGCTGGGCCATGTTGGAACTTTGCTGTAAACTCTTTTGCAAGATTAAGAGTTTGGGTTAGGTAGGATTCTAGGACATCGTTGATCGATGCATGAAGAAACACCAGCAATTCAAGCATTGTGTGCGCACAAATTTAAGAGCGAAAGCTGTGTTGGATGATATCTCTTCTTTATATGGGTCAAATTTGGACCCATCAAGGAAGAACTTGTGAAGCTCCCTAGTGTCCTTCACCCTTGGGTTGGTTAATAAGCCCTGAATATTGTCTTGGGCAACTTCAATTGACAAAGAAGTAGCGGAAAGGAAAGCGGGAACACGCGAGAATTTCCCGAACTTTCTGGACATTGCAGAGTTACAAGACCTGAGATTCACTGGTGAATTGAATTGTACCAATATAATAAAATAATGTATATATTCGTAAATTGTTATGTTTATTTAAAGTTTTATACAACTATATATTCACTATATGCAAAATGCGCATGTATCAGTAAAAAAGTACTGTAATAGGTAGTAGCAGAATTTCTAAAACATTGTATATTCTATTATTTGTCATAAGTCCTTTTATTATTAGTGGTTACAAGGTGTGAAGTGGGAGAAAAATGATTTCATAATTGGGATTTTGAATAAAACAACCTTTTCATTCCTTTTTCCAAAGGCAATAATAAGAATGAAAGATATTAAGTTTTCTATCATCTTGGTCTTGAGCTATTTTTCCATAAGATCTCCATTATAGTATTGTCACCACAGTAAATTTTAACTACCAAGTTTGAGATAGATTAGTGTGATTCCTCTAAGCTAAGAACACCTGCATATTAAACCATGAAAGAAGATAAGCATAAGAAAAAAGGTACATCGAGTAACTATCTACTGGTCCCCTGCATTGTTTTGAGTTCATATAAAATCAAGTCATAACACTTTACACTATTTAGTGACCATTATTATTGAATCAAATCAATCTTTCATTGAGAACTCTTTAAGAAACCCTAGTTCTTCAATTTTATTACTAAATAGTTGCAAGCAAACTCTTTTTGAGATTATTCAATAGTGTTGTCATATTTATTGAGTGATTTTAGACCCTTAATTGTAACTATACCGTTGTATCATGTTGTGATTGAATAAGACTCAATTCAAATTGTTTTATCGTCATATCCAATAAATTAATTTATACATATTAATATTTAGTTTTCTTGTTCAAAAACATAAAAACCCATAACAATGACAAAAACCTAAAATCTCCTTAAAAGGATCCTATCTTTGTTTATCTAAAAATTTTAGTGATTTTGTACTATACACACCCGTTTTGCATCACAAAGTTATTGGTCTTTTCCATCCACTTGTTTTTACATTTCCTCCTAACCATACAAATTGTACTATATTTGGAGGGAAAGCAATAAGAGTAAACATAAATAAATATATAAAAAAATTATTCCTTGTTTTCTTTTTTAACTTGCTCTTGGGGGTACTTAAATAATTTTACATTTATTTTTACCCATATTCACCGATTTATTTCCAACTTAGAGAAAAATTGTTTATGCTCAACAGTGGTAACATTTCCATTTATTTCTGCATTCATGTGGACTTCCCAAACCTTATATTTCAAAACTTTCTGTTTCTCTTCCATTTTCCTTTCGTATTTCAAAAATATATACTAATTTCTCTTCACTTCCTCATATTTACATTAATAGAAGGAAACGGATGGGAATTTAGTGTTTGGAAACTTTGCATGAGAATGCAAATGACGATTAGAAGGGAAAAACTCGGAATGTGCCCACTTTTATAGACAAATGATTTCAATCTCAAATTGAAGAGAGATTAACAAAAATGGGTGTAAATATATAAATGACCCTACAAGCAAGTTAAGAGAAAGAAAAGAATATATATACATACATACGTACACACTAACACACACAAGCGATCAAGCATGAAAAATTAAATATAGCAGTTTAATATAATTTAGACTATAACACAAACTACTAACTAACTAAATTGTTACAAAAAACAAAAAATAAAAATAAAACCATTATAGAAAAACAATAATTTCATTCCATCACTCGTTATATATTTGAAAACTTCTACAGGTGGTGCTATAAAGGGAAAGATACAGCAACATTAGTAATTAGTGAACTGGACTCAACACGTTATATCATACATTGAAAGTACAAAAATGGAAAAAAATAAAAATTTAAAAGCACAATGTTTTTTCTTAAAGAAAATTTTATGCAATTAACAACTTATTATAGACATTTATTTGTATTTGCGTTCTTATCACACTACCATAAAAATAAAATTTTTATGTCATATTACTACCAGAAACACACATGAAAAGGAGAAGAATAGAAAACTTTTAAATCTTTTTACCAGTAAACATACGATGTGAGAAGGGAAAAAAAAAAAAAAAAACCTTTGGTTATTACTAAATGGAGGGAATGATACCGAAGCCAACATATCTAAACATTAATTTATTTAATACAAAATGGTAAAATTCTTTACCTCCATAGGTGATTATTTAATTAATAATCGATATATACATAATATACATACATATGTATATAGATTAATGTATGTTATTATAGTTTGATTATACATGATATAATATTCATTTTACCTTATCATCATTAGTACGCTAATACATTATTATAGTCTAACCGTAGAGAAAGAGATTTGTTTTAAAGTGGGAGTAGAAAATTACTTGAAAGTTCTTAAATAACTACTGAGAGAAAAAAAAAAGTAGTAATTTTTCCATGGACGAATTGAGGAATATAATGGATATCAAAAGTATGATTTTGGAGAGCATACAACCAAAAGACGAGTATTGACTTAATATATCGAATAGAATATATGTTTGACTATGTATGTTTTAACTCATATTTTCTTTTTCCTTTTTTTTTAATTTCATATAATCAAACAAAATTGAAAAGTAACTTTGCTATTTTCCCTTCCCACTTCTAGAAATTTCTACCAATATCCACTTCTTTAAAAATTGCAAAAGCACGTTTCGATATTTCTTCTTTATAAGATATGTTGACCGTTATATTCCATTCTATTATTAGACAAGTGATATGCAATTATCCACTCTATTATCAAATATGTGATATGTAATTATCCATTCTATTATCATACATATGATATATAATATCTAATGACAATAAAAGAATTATTTTTCCTATATAAAACTCAAATTCGTGTCTAAATTTTATTATTATTTAGTTATCATGTAAATATATGCATGACATATAATACCTAATAAATTATTTTTCCTATTTAAGGATCATAGTTAAAAGAAATATAAGAATTGTAGTAAAAAAGATGATAATGGAATAAGAATTAAGAAAATAAGATTCACGTACTTAAAAGGAAAGATTTGACAAATATATTATGTTCATTAGAAGAAAAAAAATATATTAAAACGAAATAAAGTGAAGGGTAAGTGCATCTAACTTCATAGGATTTATAAGATGTTTATTCTTGTAAAAAGGTAAACTACGCTTTCATCTTTATAACAACTTAACTGGGCAAACACATGATTTGGCAAAAGTTCCAAGATAATAAAAAAGAGACGAACAAAAAAAAAAATGGAATTTTTTTCTGGGATATGTTAACAATTAAAATCTTGTAAAGGGAATTTACTTGCCTTTTTTTCCCTTTATACTTGTAATTATCACCAATATATTAACAAGGTTTTATAAATCTTGGTAAATGAAATTTCCCCTATGAGATCCTCAACAAGTGCACTCACGTTGTGTTTGAATTGGAAAAAGGAAAGAGGAGTAGAAATTGAAAGTTGAGAAATCACTTTTCCCCATTCTGCAAAACATGAGAAAGGAGAAAATGAATTTTTAAGGGAAAGTTTTTTTCAGGTGCGTGAAAATCATTTCCCCTATGGAGAGGAAAATATATAAAATGATAGTTGTATAAATATCGATTTTTCAAGAATATGGACTGGGTTTAAATCTTTTTTCTACAAATTGTAATATAGTTGAAAAAAATTAAAAAAAAAAATTGGTTGAAGGAATATTTTCCTTGAGAAACAACACTTAGAGCAGGAAAAAGAAGAAAAAAAAAAAAAAAAACCTAATCAAACAAATAAATGGCTGTCGATATTTGTTTGGTTTGGGTCCTGCTCCAGCCCAAAACCATGGAGCTGGTCCATAGGCCAAGTGTCAAAGTTGCGGTATGGTTCATAGTGGTGTCGGTTTTTGCTTTAGAGCATTTCTAGAAAACCATTATCTATTTTTAGAATTTGACTTTTCTTTTCTTCTTTTTTTTTTTTTTTTGCCAAATTAGAATTTCACTTTCAAAAGCAAACATGGTAATTTTCTGTAAGATAATCGTCAATCAAAGTCAAATTATCTTTACCCAAATTAGCTAACATGATTTCTGATAACACCAGCTAGTGTATATTAGCTTTTATAACTTCTTCAGTTGAGTTCATGCTTCCTTGCTGCATCATATTCCATGAGCTATTAGGAAGATGAGACGAAATGAAACCAATAACCATTCAAGAATGTAAAAACTTAAGAATCCTATTTATAGTCGGGAACTTTTAAGGTCACATCATTGGGCCATTTATTTTATTTTATGACTGTTGAGATAATTGTAAAAATTAATGCAATGGGAATTTCAATAGTTAGATAATAGATTGGACGGTCTTATCAATGACTCATTTATGGTAATATTGAATATGGACAAAAAGCTGATTACACATTTCAATTACTCCACAATTCATTTTGTCATTAAGAATTTCCACTTAAGAATGATATTAATTAATGATTTGCTTAAGCATCCTAGAAACTGAATTTCCATCACTCTAAGAGTCCAGCAAAGAAACTAAATAATCTTATACTTGATTCGCTCAAACACCAAAAAAATGAAACTGTTCCTTTTTTGTGGAATTTCTCTTTAGTCCTGATTTAAATTTGTTTATATAATTAGCATCAAATGTATAAGCGTGATCACGAAGTAATCAATCTAGAAGTAGTGATAGGGAAACTCTCTTTAGTCTCTGCAGGATATATTCCAACCCATGTTTATCAAAGAATAACTAGGATAGTATTGAGCCGACGGTGTGAAATTTGTAGCTTAAAATGTGCAATTCACACAAATGTTGCAAATGTAGCGATAACGATGTGGTCCTAAAGGTCTTGGTGCACTGTGAGGCATGTGCCGATGATATTTTCAGATGTTTGATAGGTTATCATGGTAATCCGTGTATTTTCTCTTCGAAGCAGATTGTTGTAAGCCACTTGTGCAAACGTATTATGTATTGATGAAACAGTTCTTGTTTTGTTAACCAGGTGTCCAAGAAGTTTGCGTCGATGTTGAGAATAACAAGGTCACGGTTAGGGGTAAAGATCCTGATGCAGTAAAGATTCTGGCAAGGCTCAGGAGGAAATTCAGCAGAAATGCTCAGTTGATCAGTCCAGTGCTGCCAGAATCTCCTCCTGAAAGTCCCCCGGAAACCGTAAAACAAGAGGTTCGCCTCAATGTCTCTCTTTTTCCCTTTTTTGCCTAGAGATAAGCTATTACATGCATTCATTCATGCGAAAAGAATCAGGCCTAGTTTTGTGAACTTTCAACTGTATCTGTCTTATGTTCCACATGATCTTAATGAGCAGATTCCAGTCACAACTGTTAAGCTCAAAGTACTCATGCATTGCCCAGGTTGCGTAAGGGATATTGAGACACTCATTTATGGAATAAGAGGTACAACGGATGGTTTCTTTTGGATGTTCTCGATCTTCCTTGCTTATGTATTTAGATAATATCAAACCCTTGCTCCGTTGTCGGAATGCTTTCATTCACCAAGAGCTCGACGCTTAATATAACATCTTAGTAGCTGAAATGGAAATGTTAACCAATAAATATATAACCACACAAGATTTAACGTTTAAAATTTTAGATTGACTGGTTATGGATCCAAAAGTTACCACGAAAACTAGTGCACCCAGAGATTTTTAAGGGCTGATGAAAGTACTGCTTTGTCAAGGTTGAATATGAAGGCTTCTCGAGTTCTCTTTAATCACCACTGGTGACATTGTTTTTCTACGTCACAGGGGTTTTGACAGTAGAAGCAGATATGCAGAATAATACTGTAATAGTAAAGGGAGCAATTGATCCTTCACATCTAGTGGAAAGAATCAAGAAGAATCTCGGTAAACATGTAGCGATTATTGAGGAAAAACAAGAAGTAGAGAAGGAGGAAGAAGCCAAGGACTCACCGTCCTCAGAAGAAGTCACCATCTATGAATATACACCTCAATATACTGGAAACCATAAGTGTCCATGTGAAATGTTTAGTGATGAAAATTCTGAGTCATGTTCAATAATGTGAAAACATTAAGACTGATATACAAAATCATATTTGGTGAGTGAAAATATGAAATAAGAGACTGTTTATAATTCAGGTCAACATCCTACTAAATTTTCTAATTGTTATGCTAATATGCAAAAAAGTTCTTTTTTCTTTTCTTTTATTTTCTTTTTCGTTTAAGCCTTTCATGATGCCAGAATTCTAAGGTATGGAAATTAAAGTTGAAACAAGTAAAGATCATATGCATTAAACATGATGTTGAGAAAAAAACATAATAACATCTAATGGAACAGCATTTCAGCTGGACATCATAGTCACTAATGCATATGTGCTAGAAAGGTTCAGCGGATCCTTTAGTTCAATGACAATCAGAACCACATTATAAAATTTGTACTTCATATAGGGTTCATTATCTGCAAATGTATCCGATATTTGCTCTGTTTGAATTGCTCAATTTTTTTATGGTTCTGATATGTTTAGTTATTAATAACTTTGTACTTCCGTGTTATCTAGTTCAAATCTAATATTGGCTAATGCACATTGAAATTGAGACAGATAGAAATAATAGGAGCAAAGTTCACTTTTCTCAAACCTTTTTTCCTCAAGAATATTCAGCTACAAAGAATCAAAGAGCTCAATCTTTTACCTATAGTTATCTCCTTTGCACAAGAAGGCAAAATGACAGAATAGGTTTATCATATCGCACATTTTGATTTTATCCTGGGAAAAGAGACAACCATCCTTGCTAAAGTTATAACTGTACTGAAATATGTATGGTCATGCGGCGATTTGTAACACAATAGGAAAAGGCTTCATATAGACTGAGAAAATGGTTACACTGTGCATTGTTTGCAGCTAAAGGTACATGCCAGAGGGTTACAACATGCAAGAGGAAAGAATAGATAAGCATAGCCTTTGCTGCCTTTTTAAATAGCTCTGAGCTGTGTTGATGACTTGTAGCACTCAAAATTTCATGTCCTGATATTAGTGACTTTGCTGCTCTTTCAATTACTTGGTCAAAATGATGCATAATAGGGCGAGAAGAAATAACGCAATGTATGGAAGAGAAGTCAGTGCTCACAATCTAATATGCTTTGATGCATTCACTAATTATTATTTTTTTTTTTTTTGAATGTGACATTTCGAACTACATATATGCATCTAATACAATCTAATGCCTAGAGCAACTAAACAATTGCACAAAACTTTACAATGGTAATATATCCCGATTGCCACTTCTTATTAGTTCTTTGAATCTATATCTTCTTGTTACATATGCTTATGGGATTCCCATTCTAAGAAAGTTTCATCTGCCCCGTCATCTGATTTATGAAGCCTGGTGTTAGCCAAACGACTCATCACTGCAAAACCTGATGGATCCAGAAAGACACAAGTTGCTATGCAGTTAAGAGGTGATGTGAAATAGACAAATATATGAAATGGCAGATAAATACATATTATATTTCTCCAGTCCTCTTGCTTTAAGGACACTCTAGCGAGAAACATCCTAAAATATGTGAGAGAATGCAAAGCAGAGTAGCTGACAGCCAAATTGACCACGTGAATAATTGAGAACTCAAGTGTTGGCTTGTAAACGAAAGAATGTCTAATATTAAAGTGCTGACCTTCAATTATTCTGTAGAGAGCAGCCCACCAACTATCTCTAGGTACTTGATAATAATCCAAGATATTTTTTATGTCTTCATCATGTTTTCCCTCCAAAACACCCTGAAGAGTAATCACTGCATCCTTCGTTCTATTGAGAATATTGTCATCGTTTTCAGCAGCAAACACTTGAAGTTCATCTGCTGAAGAAGTGAGACTGACAGCCAGAGCGTAATTAGCTGCAGCTGCCCAACGTGAAGAAGCTAACCATCTCCTCTTACCATCCAAAGTTTGGGCTTCATTGCCAGACCCGTTTTCTTTGCTTTCAAACACTAAACTTCGCAAGTATTCTGCATTTGCAGGTCCTGTGCTTTGAACCATCTTAGAGAAAGCGCTAGTTTCATTTGATAGCAGATTCTCTGGCGTATCATGTTCTAAGACCTGAAATAGAGGGACAAAAAACCATAATGAATGCTCAAATAGGAAATTTAAGTATAAAGACACCATGAAAATCGCCCACATATGAGATATTGCTGATAGAAAATATAAGAAGGGGGTAGAAAAGCATACTTTGCCAGCATCAAGCACAAGAATCCTGTCACAGTCTATGATGGTGTTAAGCCGATGAGCAATCACGAGCATTGTGCATGAGCTAAATTCTTCACGTATGGTTTTCTGGATGAGAGCATCAGTTCTAACATCAACAGCAGCTGTTGCTTCATCCAGAACGAGAATCTTTGATCTTCTAAGTAATGCACGAGCAAGGCTCAGAAGTTGCCTCTGCCCAACACTGAAGTTTTCTCCACCTTCAGAAACCTGAATGGAAGCAACTAACAGTTAGTTCCCTCCTGAAAATTGTTGCTTTCTCTCTTTACATGCAAAGCAGGAATGATAGATAGGGTTCTAGATTTTGTTATTTTTGTAGGTCTGATGACTGAAAATTTGAAAAGATGTGCCAGAAAAGAGTCAGCATTACATCTTGAACATCTTCAATATGCACATGTTGTTGAGGCAAGAAAGATGCAAAAGTATGATCAAACTAAAGTTATTGTTGCCAACGTAGATTGCCTTTCTATGTCAAATAGTACACTAAGGTGTACATAAAGTCCTGTTAATTAGCTCCAGTAGATCTACTAATTTATTACTGTGGAATTTAATTGCAAAAATATTTGACATATTTACCTCAGCATCAAGCCCCAAAGGATTTCTCCTGATAACATCTTTTAGATGTGCCCTCTCCAAAGCCTCCCAAAGGTCGAAGTCATTATGCTCATTAAATGGGTCAAGATTGAACCTCACAGTCCCTGAGAGAAATATGAATGGTGTCATCAAACATTCAAATGCTAAGTTGCAGTGTGTTGGCTTATTCAAGCAAGCTTAACAAGTAAGCAAAAACATATGAGAGTGTACCTGAGAAAAGAACAGGAGATTGAGGTATAATACTGAGAACTTTTCTCAAATCTGTGAGTCCTATTTTACCAGTGTTACAACCATCAATCATGATGCACCCTTTTTCCAGCTCCACAATTCGAAATAAAGCATTCAACATGCTCGATTTCCCTGCACCAGTTCTTCCAACTATTCCTAGTTTCTCATGGGGAGATATTGCAAAGGATAATCCATGCAACACTGGAGGAAGTTCAGGTCTATAACGAAGGATGACATTTTCAAATTTTATCAATCCTGATGAAGGCCATCCGGGGGGAGGACGGTTGGTTTCTATTATTTCAGGAGCCTCAGAAGGCAATTCTATGTATGTACCTACCCGCTCAACAGCATTAAAGCTATTTTCAGCCCTACTTGCGTGTCTTAGGACACCACTCAACAAATTTTTAATATTCAATGTGTAACTCAGAAGTAGACCCATGGTAGACGCAAATGCTGCCTGGTTTTCTGCTTTTCCATTCTGAATGACAGCAAAGGTTGCTGTCAACCAGATCATTATGCCTCCTAAAGTTTCCAACCTTATGTTGTGCCAACGGCCAGAACTGATATTAACGAGAGTGAACCTGATATTGTAGTCCATGGATTTTCCATTGATGTTTGCCATCTGATCATAAGCTTTATATGCACGTATGGAGGACAAACCATTTAATGCTTCTCCAAATTGAGCATAAACAGGAGATCTTGTGATGGAATCCAAACGTTTTACTTCACGTGATGTGCTCTGTGACAAGGACATGATGGAAAATACGGTTACTGAAAGAACATAAAAATACAAATTTGTAATGTTCCTAGAGGGAAACTATTGCATATCATGAAATTCCATCAAGTGACTTAAATCAGTGAGTCATTTGGCATAAGTCCAAAAGTAAGCACAAGAAGTGAAAGTAAATTCCATAATACCTGATTGTACAAATAGGCTGCATAAAACAAGATCAGCAGTGGCATAGTAGCCCAAAGTGAAATTGTGTTCATAATACCAATCAGCACAAAAGTTGAAAATAGCTGCCAGACAGCACCAAGAAACATATTCCCAAAACCAGCAACATTTCGATCAATTTCTCCCAAATCCTTTGCAAATCTATTAATTATTCTTCCAGTTGGATTGGTGTGGAAGAAAAGCATTGGAGCTCTTAAAATGGAATGGAGCATAGTATCATGCAATCTCTTAGCAGCTCGAAGACTTGAAATTATCAACCAGTAAGTATTTGTCAGAGTCACAGTCACCTGAATCCAGAAAACAATGCAGACAAGATGTTAGAATAAAAGATGAAACAGCATGGATCTGACTGGCTTCAATTTCCATAATATAGAAATAATGGAATGAAGTCGCAGTAAACTTAAGTTTTGCTCTACAATTATGCAATGTAAAGAAATAATAGGCTGACTTCATGTTACTTATAACAGATCCTTTTTCTTCCTTTTTTTTTTTTTGGTATTTTGAGTAATCAAATGGAATGATTTAAAAAGTCGAATAACTTCTAGCTTAGCATGCTGATTCCTCATATAAAAATCTATTGACCTATATCAATGTACCTGACCAAAGGACAGAAGCGCATAAACTAAAATGAAGCCTCCAGGTTTGTAGTTCTCTGTTGTACTATGATCCGTCCAGAAACTTAGCCAGGTGCTACTTGCAATCCGCAGTACTTCTGTTAAACTGTAACAAATGAAGAGCACTCCAACAACCCACAGACCACCAAGTGCATTTTTGTACCTAGTAAGAGAAAGAAGCACCAATTGTTAGTGCAGGAAAAGCCAAATAACTAATTTGGGGGAGATGTCAGACAAATTGTAAGAGCAATCTATTCACTGAGCAGAATCATCCATTTACTAACATACTCATTTGTGATACAATGATTGCACCTTTAAATGATGGTATCTATCTCATTGAAGCAATTGGAATAACAGGAACAGATATGTGAAAATACTGATTCAAACTTCATGTTTCAATTACAAACATGCTTCATAGTAATGTCTGCAGCCATCAATATTTGTTACAAGGATTTTACGTCCTTTGTTTCACTCATTCACTCAAACTGCACAGGAATCTATGAATGAGAACATTATTTTCAGCTTCAAAAATTGTGGCAATCAGGTCATGTCAACAATACCTAGCCAGGACTTTCCAACCGATAACTCCCGTTTCTCGCTCCTCTTGCTTAATCAATACAGATTTCCCGGTTTTCTTTTCCTTTGCATCACCTTTGGTAATTCTCTGTTCATTTTCCATGAGAGTAGTGGAACGTTTTGAAGTTTTTTCTTCATTATTTTCATCGTTTTTCTCTTCTTCTACATGTTCCTCCATTTTTCCAGCATTTTCCATAAGTTTTTGGAATAGCACCCCTCTTTTAGAGAGCTCTTCAAAGGTTCCCTCCTCTTTAACCATTCCTTCACTGACTAGTATTATTCTATCTACTTGAGGAAGAAAATGAAGTTGGTTTGTAACAAGCACCCTGGTTTTACCTTGCAGCTCTTCCTTAATACAGCTGTTGAAAACCTGAAAGTGATTGGATTGTTACAGTGTATGAACATATGAGTATAAAACATCACACTCACAAAGAAGGTAACTAGCAGTCTGCAAAACAACTTAGAGCAACTCTTTGAAGTCAAAGTCAGGTGAATTTGCACCTGTCGTGCAACGTGAGCATCTAAAGCACTTAAAGGATCATCAAATATGTAAACATCAGAATTGGAGTAAATAGCCCTCGCCATAGATACTCTCTGCTTTTGCCCACCACTGATATTTACACCTCTTTCACCAATCTCTGTGAAATCACGACCCTGAGGGGCATTAAAGGAAGTGTAAGTAGCTGCTGCAAGTGTAGAACATAACATACCAACAAAAGGAGATCAACTTCTAGAACCACTTAACGGGAAGTAAGTCCAGATCATGCCGTAATGCAGTAACATCAATAGTCCTCCAGTATTGCTCGTTGTTGAACTCTGAGCCAAATAAAATATTCTCACGTACCTGATAAAAGAATGGTAAGGCAATGATCATATGTACCAAAAAAAAAAAAAAAAAAAAAGTAAATGAGTGCATATTTTTCCCAACATACAGTAGCATTGAAAATCCATGAAATTTGAGGAACATATGCAACTTTTCCTCTGAGTGTGACATGGGAATCGGCAACTGCAGGAATCTCGCCAAGCATAGCAGATATGAGAGATGTTTTTCCTTCTCCAGTGCCACCAACAATAGCTACTAAGCTGCCTACTGCTATGTCCAAATTGACATTTGATAACGTGGGCTTCTCCGCCTGGAAAAATAAAAGGTTAGGTTGTGACTCATTAAATTCTCACAATTACACCATTCAAGCCATTATTTCTGTTAAAAAGATTGTACCGTTGACTCCCAAGAGAAGTTTCCGTATTTAATTGATATAGCTGGAAGTCCTGGTTCAAGAGGTGGATTCAGACTTAGAGTTCTCTCTTCTGTTAAAAATAGTTCCTCCAAACGCTGCACTGATACGTTTGCATTGACAGCCTACAAGACAAGATAGAAAGATAAGCAATTTTTCAGTACAAAAGAATGTATCACTGTAGAGTCTCTAACATAAATGGTTAATTCTGCTACAAAAATGTTAGAGAGACAATCTACGGCAGAGAAAGAGCTATCTCTCACTAAAATTGAACTAAAAAATAGTTTTTGGGCACATTGCAGAGATAGATACAAGTATGTCAGCAAATGCATGGATAGGAGGATATTGTCTAAAGCAGATGGCAGCCAACAATGACATGTTAGCATATTTACCAGAGACAAGTCATTTTAAGAAAATACTAACCTGAGATATCAAATTCGGGAGCATATTCAAAGGAAACCTCAGTACTGCAAAGAGAGAGAGAGATGTAAATGCTCTTGCTGGTGTCAAATCCCCACCAAGCAATGTAAATGTCCCAAATGAGACCACTGTCACCACAACTGGGATGCTGTTCAGTACAAAACCATTAAACTGCAACAAAAATTCAGAAATCAGACAAACGAAAATGTGGAGATTGCATTATCAGATGCTTCAGTCATCTAAAATAACCACATTTGAGAAACAACAGAGATCGCATATAGTGAATTATCATTTTTTCATGACAGAGGAAAAGGAATAATGCTCCTTGTGACATGTGCAAATTCCAAAGGAAATTCAAAATTTGATCCTTTGCTCCTTTTCTTTTGGTACAATAATACTTAAGCCTAATTTGGACTAGCAAGGGCTGGCTTCTTTCTTTTTTTAAATAACTAAATTAACTCTATCATAGTTCTAGAAAAACAGAAAGTGAGATAGCTTAGTTGCAATATGCTAGCAAGTAAAGTACAAAAAGAATTAGTACAGCAGAATTTTCTGAAAAACATGCCACTGCAACTTATCCTGATGAGCTGATTTATGCACACACTTCTCGTTTTGTAAGTGATTCAATTACTCTTTCCTCGGTATATTTCTTTCTGATAAAAGGGATGGCTGTTTATTTTACTAATTCGAGTATACATCACAGTTATGTAAGCATTTTCTTAAAGTTAAATCCCTTACAGCAGATAATAGCTGTGCTCGGCGGAACCATGAAAGCTCATCATCTCTTAAGCCTTGAACTCTAGACTGAAAGCTCTTCTCCCACGCGTAACATCTGCAATTTTTTTCACTATATCAGAGCCAGGAAACTGCATGAAACATCAAACATGAGACATCAATTTGAGTCTGAACTTACTTAACAGTGTCCATGGCAGCCAAAATTTCATTCATGAGACTGACCCTCTTATCAGTTCGCTGGAGTCCTTCCTTGGTCAATTTTCGCATTTTGCTAATGATAAGCGTCTAATTTTAAACAAAAGAATTGTGATGAGTCTAACACACAAAACATCAATAGTACTGAAAAGCTGGAAAGGAAACAAGAACACAGTTGCAGGGTTACAATAACTAAAACTACAGAGCAATCTATCTACTGTAAGGATACTGGAGCAACTGATATACAGAAGGTGAGAAATTAATATAGTGCGTTGCAAACATGTGTATTCCAGCTACAAACAGAACATGCGGTTAACGAGGAAAAGGAAGAACGGGTTCTCTTACTTGCAAAGGAATCATGAGTACAAGAATTAGAGATCCAAGAAGTGAAGCCACTCCTAGTTGCTGGTACAAAAGAACCATGGCGATGGCAATACGGAATGGCGCTGACCACAAGTTGTGAAGTTGTTGGCATATTTGCTGAAGAAAATAAGGATCACGTAAGATAATCTTCAGAGAAAGAAAAAGACGGATCATCTTGAGATCAAATACCTATTAACTGAATGTACAAAGCTGCAGATATTCTTCAAATCAAATAACCTTAACATTACAGAAACATAACGCAGACCTAAGAAATCATCGATCCTAGAATAATATATCAAGTGAATTGTTTGAAAAGGACTTGATGCTGCCTTGAGTAGTTTCACAAAATTATGTAATAACTGGTTGTATTTAGGTACTCACCTGAAGTGCATTAGCATCGGTAGTCATCATGTTAGTTATCTTCCCAGATGGAAACTTCTTCCTACCTTCGTGAGTGAGTCTTAGAGACTTACGAAAAATGGCAGCAACCTATTATTAGGAAAAACAAGATAGCATAATTTGCTTTAGAATCTATATAGGGTCCGTTAAGCTGAGTTTAAAATTGAATATAAAAATACATGAGGTTATATGAGATATACTCGGTATTCTAAACATGCAATCAATGGACTATAGAATTAATGGAGAGATGAATTTACCAAAGTTGATCTCAGCCTAAATCCGGTACGCATTGCATTCTGAAAATACTGTGCTTCACAAAGCACACCAATTGACTGACCAAAAAAAAAAAAAGTAGTCAGTAAAAATTGCCAAAAGAGTTTTGTCTGAGATTTATCCTTGCCTTGTAATACGAAAAATCTCATATAGAAAAAGAACATCTCAATGAAGAAAGGAAAACACTTGGTTAACATGCTATGAGATAAAGATGGGATCATACCACACCAAGAAACATTGCAAAGGCATAAAGGCAACCGATCCATGCTGGATCACCTTGTTGCATTGACTGCAGAACCAGATAACTATATTGAGCACAAAACAGCAGAAATAGCCCTCTATAAGGTTTTCTGGAATGATATTATAAAAACTCTAGCAGTGATTCCACAACAAGCCATATTGACTATTTTGCTTTTTGGGAAACAGAATAATCACTGAATTGCATAAGATATTTGCCCATGTTATAATAAGTGTGAATGGAGCAAACTGATCACGTGGCAAATATAGAAACCATAATAAGCACTGAGAGATATGGAATGATGCATTATTGATGAGCCAAAGTCTTTGGGGGACTCACTTTTAGTAAGTGGTTCAGTAACATTGGCCCAGCAAACTGGGAAAGATCACTACCGACCTACAGGAGGTTCAGGAAAAGATTGTCAATAAGCTCCCATAGTAAACAGTACATACGACAGATCTATATCAGAGGTAATAGACTAAGCACAATACCTTGAACAGGCCCCCCAACCAAAACCTGTAGAAGCATTTATAAGCAAGAAAGGTCAGCCAAATTTAGCAAGTTAACAACTTGAGATTAGTTATAATGTAATACCTGATTCACGCCTACAAGAAAAGGAAAAAGAAAAGATAAGTCTTTGTATATGTCAACCAATACCTTGGTCCAAGGCTGCTATTTAAAGCTCTTATAAGCCATGGTTTTGGCTTTTTAGATTCTTCAGCCCAGCATGAATTGAACCTGTGAAGTTCATTTGTGTGTCAAGTCCAGTAAAAAGCAAATGAAAGCTCTAGCATCTGATTAAACATGCGCCTAGGTGCAGATAAAAGAAAAACTTATACAAACATCGTAATCAATGTCTCTGTCCGATCCCAAGTATCTAGTTTCCAGACATCCTTTCCGGTTATAGGTCTTTTATATCCTAGTTGCATGAGCGGGGTCATCCATCCAAAGTATATTCCTAGCAAAGAAAGATTGGATTTTGAATATATCATTATGCATTACCATATAAAATTCTGTAAAGCTCCATCTGCCCCAGTGCAGAAAATAGAAACTTAAAAATTTTCCTATAGACCATTTGAAAAATACTTTTCTGCAAGAGAGAAGCATCTATCTTCTAGAAGTATTTTTATGAAAATCATGGAAGACAAAAGTACTCACTAGAGAATATGTTGACATGCCTTTCAGGACAGATTTGCAGCTCTCCTGGAAGAGATTCATATTCAATATTTTCAAGCGACTCAGATTCAAGCATGCTATAACCCGGATAAGGATCCAGATTGGGAACATAGACAAAGAGAAGAACCCCAAATAGAACCTGCAATATGAGAAGCCAAAAATCAATATGCAATCAATACTTTCATCTCTTTTCCTAGCTCTGTATATTTAGGAATTAAATAAGCATAATAATGGTATGATGGAGTTGAAGAGTTCAAAATGCGTAATAAGAAAGACCTGGCAGAAAACCGAGCTGCCATACAAATACAGGGCAAACCTGCTGAAATAATATGAACACAAACTGTCAGCTTGGACTAGATAAAAGTTGGAGCTAGTGAATGAATAATTGGATTTGATCAATGCATGCCAACAAGACAAAACAATATCTACCAAATTTGCAATGTAAGTCACGTAATCCATTTGAAAAATCTTCAGTTGCACACGCTCATAGTTGGATCATCACACTAGCTTTCAATACGATTAGTACAACTTTGTGCCATAACTATCAATCACATTTGACTAAAGAATTGAAGCATCTGATATATAACAGTTGTCCTTCTTTACCAACCTATTTCACAAGAAATTCACAATAATATAGTCCATCCTAAAGGTATAGTCCTATGACTTCAGAGTAATCTCCATATCTTTAAATGAGCTTGTAAGAGTGATCACTAGATTGCATTATTAGCATCAAGCATATTCACGTATGTACAATGTTTATCCAGGATATGATCACTAATGCTTGGTTACTGGTATTGAATGATTGTATGCTCTTCTAAGAGAAGTTGAGCATGCATTTTTCTGTAGGGAAAAAGGTTCAAACAGTTAAAATGTGTGGAATTATCATTCTTCTGGTAGATTTCAATTTTCTAGCAGCTCATGGGATCAACTCAGAAAGTGTCTTCTTCCAGCAAGAGTACTGCATTAATTAAGCTGATCGAAAACAAACCTATTATAGTAATCGCTCATGGACAAAACAAGATTGAGCATTACTGCTTCTCCCACGAGAACATAGATAACTCCGAATCTGACATACCACCTGAACTCGCGTACGTAAACACGTGTTTCCATACTAATCATGGTCAGCACGAAGCACCAAGCAAGAGCCTCTATGATCAAAGAAACCACCTGCAGGACAACCAAGCTTCCTAAATATCTACAAAATAAAAAATAAAAAGCATCTGTACTAGCAAGTGAATATATCTTAATACAGAGCAATCAAATTTGATAGTTTTTAAAATGTATATATGCACTAGGTCTATCCATATCCGAGCACAATAGCTGAATTAGTTTAAAAAAAGCTCATCAAGTTACATTTAGTATTTTGTGTAAACAAGCTTTTGCGACAAAACACTATACAAATGTATGGAACTTAATAACAGGAACAAAAATCCAGTTCTCATACATAATTCACGTTACATAAAATAGAAATAAAATGACAATCAAACGCGAGCAGAGGATGTAAAATGATGGTATACCTCGAACGGAGTAAGGCTAGTCTGACCATCCAAGTTAAAAAGCGAGATGCCCATCACCAACCTGAACAAAGGCTCAGCAAAACAAACCATAGCCAACATTCCCAGAAGGTAATTATACCAGTTCGACCGCAGTCTATACTTCTGAATTTTGAAATTTTTCTTGATTAACCATATTCTATAACAGCAGAGTCCTAAAAGAACCAAGTGGGAAACTCCAATGACTAGGGAATCAATGGTACAAGGTGTATATGTGCCGAAAGAGCTATCCACCACCCTTGCCCAAACACCATTTGCCACAGGCCGACAATACCAATCCAAGGGCTTAAAACCCATCCTTTAGTTATTTTTACTCACAACTTTTCTTCACAGCAGACTTATCAAAAAACCAGCTGCTCTTTCAGTTCATAGGACTAATTGTTGCCAGCTTAAGCTTCACCTCCTGCATTAAGAACATATGATATATCGGATTCAATAAATTCTCTCCATAGTGTACCCAAATTTAGCATAACTCAAGAACCATGATAAATTCTTTCTTTTTGGGGGGTAAGATCACATATAACCATAATGGTCCATAATGCTAAATACGCAGAAAATCTAAAAATCAAAGTAAAAAAGAAAGCATACACACATATAACTTCATTGCCAAGAAATTTTAGAACCATGACGTCCTAAGTATCTACATGTGAAGCTTACTGAGGCAATCCCAGTTAAAATCTACACCCAAAAGATGCATTAAACTAATATCCAAATCACATATTAACATACCACCAACATGTAATATAATCGTTTTAAATATAGAAAAAGAGAGTGCAGTGACCACAAAAAAATTACAAAAGATAGATTTGCTTACTAGTCCTAAAGCAATCACTCCGAAACTTAAGTTTCCTAACGAGTCAGAATGTTTTCAAGAACTAAGGAGCGTGGCACGTATAAATATATTGTATGTATGGACATGTGAGCAGTGTAAACCGATAAGTGAATATGTTATAATTAAAAAAAAAAAGCATGAAGGAATTTTTTCGAGTACTAATTAACACGTTTAAAAGAAAAAGAAAATCCTTGATAGCATCAAACTAATAATATTTTTATCAAAAAGTACCTGAAAAGGTGTAAAAATTTCTTCTGTTACATTTATTAAAATAAAATAGTTCGAGATACTTGTTAACATTTTACATATATATATATAATCAATATCACATGCACGCATGCATTTGTTTTGTTCTGTTGCGGATTATGGTTTTTAATGGAGGACAAAACTGTAGGGTCCATGAGGACGTCACCCCTTACGATGGCATTCCTTATTAAAGGATGGCATAAGACAATGGTGTGTCGTTTTTTGTTGTTTATGATTTCATCACTGACTTATGATCACCACTTATGTGGTCTACTTGGTGTTGACATGTTTTGTGTGAATATGGATTATTTCTGAAGGAAATGTCGGAGAGTTCTCAATGTGCTAATTGGAGAGGATCCTAAATAAACCACTAGCCACATGTGTCAATGATCATGTACTTGCTATTGACAATTTGGGTGAATTGTGAAATATCATTATTTATGTTTGCTCTGTATGCCTTTAGGCTTCTTATTTTTGAAATGAGCTCTTAGCTTAAAAATCTTTCAAAGTTTGTTATTTTACTATTTTATTTATGAATAAAATAATTAAAAGGTTATTAAAAGCATTTTTTTAATTAGTTTCAGAAGGAAAAATAATCATATTAAAAATAAAAATACACCATATTAAAATTTGGAACTTTAAAGGCTCAATTTAAAAAATAAGGCACTAAGTGCACATTGAAAAACTATGTGATGTATTTATAATATATCATAAAAGTTTCGATATCTTGTTAGATTGTGTTGTGGCTAATTTTAGCAGTGGGACTGAGGGTTGAAAATAATCTGCAAAATCAACAAACGTAAACTTTGAGGATCTCAAAAGTGGTTGTAGCGATGCCATTCCAATTTTTTTTTTTTTTTTTTTTTTTTTGTGTTAATAAAGGGCTTAGAAAAAAAGAGTGAAAGTAAGAGCTTGGAATTTATAGTGAGTTTGGGAGATATTCTTAGAAGGTGGATCATGATCGGAGATTTTAGGACAAGCACTTGCTAATTATCTAGACTAATCGTTCCTACTTAGGCTTTATTTGATCCAACGCGTTAGGCCTACGTGTCAAGGGCTTAACAACCCAAGGCTCTAAAGAGCTAAAACATAGAGGAAACTAAGGTAATGCACTAGAGTAAGGATAACTGAGCTCTTGAGAGCTCACTTTAGGCTTTCACAAGGTCGCTTCAAATACTAGTAGCATGTCCCTAGTGGTGATAAGGTTGAATGAGCTTAGAGTGCTCGAACAAGACTCTGAACAAATTGGTTTAGGTTTGTTAGGCTTGGTCAATATACCGAGGAGATCGGCTTGGGCTTAGGGTACTCATTCAAAAAAAAAAAAAAAAAAAAAACTGTCAACAGATTACATTAAAGTCTAAAAGAAACAATAATTCAGTAAAAAATTTATGTTCCATGGAAATAAATTTATCCCATGTCATTGGAGGTATCTTAGAAAGAATCTTTGAACTAGATTTGCTATTCTCCAAAATGATACATTACTTCCAAATGTGCACCTAAAGTATATCTATATTACTCTCAATAAAGTGTAATCTCACAACATTTTTCAATTTATTCAATAAAATATTCGAGGTAATATCATGATTTATATCTTAATTTTTCTACTTTTTGCAATTATATACCTGAACTTTTCACCGGTCTAATTATACATCCAATTAAATACTTAATTATCAGTTTTTACATCTCGGTTAACTCTAATTCTGCCGATGGGTCTCATTTTGCAAGGGTTTATGCAATCCCCTAAAGCCATGGGCAAATATCCATTGGCTGATCATGAGGACTAGACTTACGATATAAATTAAAGCTAATAGAGGTATAAGTTATGATAATTAAATCTTCATTAGATGTATATTTAAATAAATCGAAACTTTAGATGCATAATTGCAAAAAGTGATAAAATTGAGCTATAAATTATAACATTAATCCAAAATGTTACATTAGATTAAAGAAAGTCTTTTGTTGGATCAAATATGATTTGACAAATTATTGCTAGGCCTATATGTACATTAAGCTTTACATTATGATATAACATAAAAATTATATAGAGAAGAGAGTGTGATAAGAAGTAGAAACTCTGGATGGATTAAGATAAAAAAATCCAGAGATACAGGTTTTATAATATAGATACACCTTACACAATAAAACTTTATCGTCGCCTACTCTCATTTTATGCTTTTTAATATAAGTTGTAAACAAGTAAGTCAGTACGAAATTGAAAATAAAATATAAAAAGAAAAATTATATAAGTCTCTCGTGGATAGAACCTTTACACTAGTTAAACTAGGGATGAATGTAAAACTATAGAACTAATAAAATCAAATTTAAAATCATGTTAAATTTTGTTTTATAAAAAAAATATATAATATGTATACTCTTTTATTTTTTAATTTATTTTTGTCAGAGTTCAGGGCTAGAGCTAGTGCCCTTTTTGGTCCCGCCGAACTCGGCCCCGGGTCTAATGCCACCAAATTCGGCGAGCAAACTAGAGGTTTGATCCATTTTGGTATCTGATCGAACTTTTTTGCTCCACTAAGCTTCATTTATAAACCTGGGTAAAATGATTTCAACATTTAGTCCGGATTTCCACTCTGTATCGGGTTTTACCATCTCTAAGCGTATACCCACATTTTCATATAAATCAACATCTTGAAGATAATAGTGACTATTATACGTCAATACCTGCACCCTCGTACAAATCAACATCTTGAAGCTATAGTGACTATTATGCAGCAAGCAAGTGCCTTGCTTCATTGCACTTGCTCCATTGCCTTGAACATCAACCATGTAATGTGACACTTCATATCAAAAATGGGAAAACTACGCACTAGGGAAAAAAAAAAAAACCATTTGTATCAATGTGTAATTAAAATAGAAGATTTGAACGATATGTTAAAAGAATTCAAGTAAAAGATGAGGTGATGGATTTTTATAATAACATTAGCTATACATGAGGTGGCATGTTGAAATATTAAACAAAAGAAAATCGAAACAAAAACAAAAACAAAAAAAAAAAAAAAAAAAAGAAAGAAAAGAAGAAGAAGGACAATACACCTGCAAAGGATGGTTCCCATGGTGTCCAGCTTCCTTTGGATGCGTTGACACTTCGTGGGTGCTGGTGGTAGTGATGGAGTCATAAATATGTGACAATTGGCACCTCAGGGATAGTGGTCGAGTTGGCTAGGTTAGGTTCACAGCGTGCAACTTAACAATCAATTTGGTCAAATTGAATTCAAAGTGGTTGCTCAAAACATCTTAGGGCTTTTTTAGTTTTTAGGTATGATAAATCAATTTTTGTAGTCAATTTTGCTCGATCATACTAGAACAAAATCAATTCCCAAGGAAAAGTAATTAGATTTTTGGCTAAATGGGTTTTCAACGAAAAAGATTGAATTTTGATTCATTTAGATATCTATTGAAAATTGATTTGATTTTTGTTTCCCACGATCCCTAATTAGAAAAGTACAATTAAATTAAAAAATAACCCTCCAAAATGATCTCGGATTTAATTTCCACTGTCTTTAAATCTATTTAATTTTTAAGCTTGATTTTAATGAGTTTGATTAAGTTTTGCTAAATTACTATTAATCTGTTCGTTGTTGAGTGTGATTTAGATCAAAATCAAGAAAATAAAATAAATGAGTAAAACTTGGCCTAATTAAGGGAGGAAGAAGATGAACACCGGTGGCATCACATGTCATGCGTCCATTATTGGTGTATTTAGCTATATAAGCATTCTAATTTCTAACATACATTTAATATGCGATATATCATTGGGACATCCTCTACTTTGAACAATTTAGCAATAAAGTTCATCTTCTACTTTAATAACCTAAAAGTTCTACATTCAACTTGAACTCAATTGTAAATATTCATCTTTTGCGTAATTTTTCTTATAAAAATTAGATTTAATACACACTTAAATAATTTATAGCACTCTCCTCTACCAACGAGACATTATAAAAGTAAATTATTAGTAATATATGTACATAAGTGTACCTATGTATACGTCCTATTGATCATAAGAAGGGTAAGAATCGCTTTCTTCTTATCTACCTCTTCTCAAACTAGTCTAAAATGATGTAATGCGATGTGGAATTCAGATTTAGATATTGATATCAAAGTCATATTTTCAACGAAAATTATGACTTACTAATATTTTCATTTGACAAAATGACAAGCATAATCAAAATAATAGACTGTACGCTAATTTTTCAGTAGTCATCTACCTCTAGTATTTATATTATTAAATAAATGATATATATAATCCGAAGTTTTAAGTCTTGGAAAAATATATGCAAGGATGGATCGAGTTCCAATCCATGTATCATCATCTTATCTCTATCTAATCAAGTCATGATTTAGGTTATGACTTTAGTATTACACAAAATCTGTAAATTTAGATCTCCGATTGGTTATGGAGCTAACTAACTCAATATAATGTTAGAAAAGATTAATTATAAGTTTGAATACATCAAGAACCATTAATCCTTATTAATTAAGCTTTCCCCTTGATAGACTTTTATCAAAATCTCAAATCAGAAGTAACAGAAGAATGTTAGGTTAAATAGAATATTAAAATTTAAGACCATCTAGCAATACTAAAAATTTTGGACATATCGCTACTTTGAATTTATACCCCAAATAGATAAGATATTCTGCAAAAAATTTTCATTTAATAAACACAAAAGTCCCAAAAGTTGAATAAAAAATACATAAATATATGATAATAGTCATAATCCGATACATGCACATAAACTGTGGAATACTACAAATATATATTTGGTTCTTCAACGTCCCACTCAATGTAAAATAGGAAGTATATAGATTTGTGAGTAATTATTTAGCCATTAAAGATTTTAAAATTAGGGAATCTAAAGAGTTTTAGAAATCAATGTCATCGGTTTCTATTACATAACGGATAAGAATTAATGGTTAATACAATAAAGAAAAATTAACAATATATAAAGGTAGAATATAAAAAAGGTAAAATATTTCAAAATTATATATTATAGTATATTACTTCAGATTTTTATGCTGAAAAAACACTCCGAACACCAACACACATGCCATGGGTGTTAAAATATGGTAAATAACGAAGTAAATTAATCATGTATGCGATTTGTTTTAAAAAGTATAAATGCTTTTTTCAAGAAAGAGTAGGTCTATGCATTTATACTAACTATTTCTTTTTTTTCAATAAAGATGAATTTCCAATAAAAAAATTATATTAATCAAATCTGTCAATACAAAATAAATGACAAGTAAAAAGTTAAAGGTATGAACAATTAATATCTTTTTTAGAGTGGATATGTCCTACATAAGAGATACTTCTATTTATCCTAAAGAATAAAACTCACCCATTTAGGAAGTGTAATAAGCCCCATAAAAGAGGATAATAAAATTTCATATAAGGATGGAACAAAAAATGAATAAATAAATAAGTACATAAAAAAGGGCTTATTCTAAATATTACTAATAAAACAGTATCATCTCGATCACTAAAGTTTTTAAACTAATAACTAAATGTATAGGTTGTATACTTATGGCAATGGAGACCTAATATCAATCGATCCTTGATGATGAAAATGATAGAATAATCCATATTTGATACCGGAAATAATAGATCTACAAATATAATACAATAGGGTTGAAACTATAAATTTAGAGTGACGAAGGAAGAGAAGGGACACTAGATATAGAAAGGAGAAGCAGCGGCGTAGCAGCCCTCTATAGTAAGGTTTATTTAGGACCTTACTGAGAGAGAGAACCTTTTTACATAATTACTTTAGATAACTTCTCTTTTGACATAGAAGAGCTAGGCTTAAAGTTTACGCAGCAATTAAATAAACAGAAACGAAAAAAAAAAAATCCTATTAGAAGCAGCTTGGATAAAAAACAGAAGAAGTCAGAAGTTATCTAGAACCCATCAGAAGCACTAGGTTGAAAAGTGTAATTCTCAATTTTCTAGTTGAATATCAGTCTCCCTAACTTTTCGCATATAGCAAGTTATAATGTTAATAATATATCAATAAAAACTTATTTGAATCTATTACTATCTAAAGTAAGTGGCTTTACATTTGACACTATTTAGAAAGTCAAATTTATATGTTTTAATAAAAAGTAAGGGAGTTGAGTGAAATTTTAGTTTATATTCATTTATGATTTATTGAGGTTCACATTTTATTCAATTTTCTTAATAATTTTAGGATTATTAAACTATAAATACCTCATAAACTACTTGTATTCATCATCTTTAACATTAGTACAGATTTACTTTCCATATATCTATATTAATCACGGTTCAAGATGCATCATCTTCGCTTCTTTTCTTTTATAAAACCATCCAAATAATTACCCTATTCTATACTTAATCCCTTTCAAACACTTTGATATATGATATTTATTTTTTTCAAAATCGTTTTCCCATATTCCCTTTCTCTTTTTCTTCTAAGTAGTAGGGATATAATCGCAACAGGTTTAAGACGAATTTTATGAACTTAAACCTACCCTTATAAGGTTTCGTGTTTCCTAAAACCTTACGAAAACCTTGTAGGATTCAAATAACTTAATAGGGGGCGAGTTTTCTTAGAATTCAAACGAGATTAAGGAGAGAGTAGAATGGAAATAAATTAAACAAGATTAAAATTAGATTAATAGACTTACGTAATAATAAAAATTAAAAATTAAATATATTATACAATATAAAATTTATATAAGTTATGCATAATGCGTAACTTAATAGTAAATATTTTTATTAATATATATATTTTTTACCAAGTGAGGTTTCCTATCAACTTTTTTTATAATCTCAAAATTTGATATTAAACTCTATAGGGTTTTGAATTATATCCTAAAATCCGACTTTAAACTCTATAAGGTACCTATAAGATATTACCTTATGGTGTTTTTATCAAGTTTGGCTAGTCTGGTATCTTTTAATAATGCGCCTACTTGCATCCCTACCAAGTAGTAGTTTAGCAATTAGCAAACAACCATTTAGATCCTCTAAAGTATCCTAGCAATTTTAAAACAAATCAGTTATTATTATTATTATCTAATTTTTTTAAAAAAGATTATGTTATAATGATATTAGATGATGTTTTGAAAATCTAGATAAGATAAACTTTGGATAAAAAATAATTTTAGAGGATCCATTTCCAGAAAAAAAAAAAAAGAAAAAGAAAAAACCACATACATATTAACTTGTCCTGTTTATAATGTGTGGAATGATCCTTGAATTGAAACAATATAATGAGGACATTTTCTAAAGAATATAAATAGAGTCAACATATATATTAAATAAGGTGTGTGTGTGTGTGTGTTTTTGTATACAATTATCCCTTTTGAGTGTGCAATTATAATTAATATCGCTTATATATGTACAAAAAAGAATATGGACTAAAAGTAAATTGTGCCTCAAAATTATAAAAGTATCTTAAAGTGCCTTGTTTCATATATGCAAAAGTGTCACTATAAGAAATTATCCATTAACCCATCTAAAAATCATATACTATACAGTATGTGGTTCGATTCTAGTGAATTTTCGCTTAATTATGCAGTAGAGATTTTCTAATATAGTGCAAAAATATAAATAGATTTACTGCAGGAACATGCACATGCTATACATATACCAAAAATATTTGATGAAGGATTATAGTATTTCAACTCATTTTATTTTCAATCATCTTTTTATTTTTCAGACGTACTGATTAAAATCGTCTAATGATTTTGAAGACGTATTCTGGATATATACATGTATGTATTTTTGTATTTATAGATATGGATTATGATGACGAGATGAACTAAAGTGATGAGAGAATCTGTGCTTCTCAGTGCACTTATTAAAATCGTCTTGAAACATGTGGTGTAGTTTGTGTTTTTAAAAAATTTTAAATTCTCTCTCAACTATACCGAGACAGGCAAAAGATATCTTATCCATCACCACGAGAAATGATTTTAATTCCTTGTTCCATTTTTTTTTTTTCTTTTTTCCAATTTCAATTGAAACATCAAATGAAATATTTGCAGTGTTTCCGACATTATTAATATTATTTTTTGGGCTAAAATTCCAACATTATTGTTAAGACAAAATAATCTGTTCCCATAGCCATATGGTCATATCTACCGTTCAAAACTAACATTCCGTATCACCATCAGTTGATCTCTTCGTATTTTATAGCTTTCATTATCCACGAAGTCGCTTTTACCATCATGCAACGTAGCTTTTAGAGGGTAATGGCAGTTGGCATTGCTAAAGCCTAAAGGCAATACCCTTTCCTATTAACTTCTATTTTCTTGATCGCAATTTTCTTTATTAGATTAACATAATCCCGATTTGTCCCTTTTTACTTTCAAAATGAGAATTTGAAGCTTTAAACCAATCATGATTCATTCCCCGAATTTGAAAGATATAATCAATCTATTACATATTCTTACATAGATAAAAGTATATAAAATTAATATATAGTTGTTTACTGAAAAAAAACAATATCTCTATGTAGCATATCATATCAAACATATATGGAGATCGGACATCATGAATTGCACGCATTATCCTACATCTAATACGGAAAAAGAGAATCTATGCTATCAATAATAATGATAAAAACATTCTCATATTAAGTTCACCGCAATATCATATCACGAGAAGTGCATCCTACATACAACGTTGAAACAAATGTCCCATAACCACCTATTTAAACTATTGCAACTTCATCCCTGCTTAGCGAATCAGACTAGCCACGGTTCCTCTTGTTGACTATCGGCTAGTCATTTTCATGACCTAAGCACCTAATCACTAGCATTATCCCAAGAAATAGTTTCCTTCCATGTCCATGGAAAACCAAATTTTTTTTTTATTTTTAATCCTGTAAGCGCCTACAACAAGCAATAGTCTAGGTACTAACTTTTATTTTCCTGAAAATTCGATTTCTTTATTCTTTTTCTTTCTTGTTGTCTAATAACAAATAATTAAATAAGTTAATTTGGAAATAATTTAAAGCAAACACTCATTAAAATCATCACTTTATTTTTTTGTCCTTTACTATTGCAATATGCGTATAATTTGGAAATATCTCATGTCTTCATTACATAATTAACAATATTATGATATATTCATATTACGATTAAATTAAATAAACTTGATTCAAGTAATCAAGACTGTTGTAATTTAATGATATAAATATTGGAATCTTAACAAAATGGATTGGGTTTGATTTTCCTCCCCATCAAAGTTGTAACATGATAGTTGATTAAAAAAGAGAAACTTAATTCAAGTCAATTTAATTTAAGAGCATGTCTAGAAGATTCGTAAGCAAATCAAAAGATAAAGTTAGGACATATTTTTTATCTTAACTTATACTACACTTACAGGTATATATCTTTGCTTATAGTAGGGAAAATGCTCCGAATTAATCAATACACACCAATGTAATTATAAGTACAAGAATTGCATGAGAAAAGCGGGGAACAAAAAATTTACATGCATGCAATCAAGCCGGACTTCAGAACCAAGTGATAAGTGAAGAAAATTTAATAAAAGTTAGATTCAATAGCTTAAATTGAAAATAGAATGGCCAATGAAGAATTGGAAAAGTGAAGTGGGGCCTGTTCATAGAGTCCACCAAGGATTTGGCCCAACAAAAAATTCCAAGCTCCACCGTTGCGTCAACCATCATGTTTTCACTTCCAAATGATTGAGGTCTCACGTATCCCAGCCCAATTCCATTAAAAAAGCTAGCCAACATATAAATACTAGGAATGACACGGTTCAATTCAATATAGTTTTTTCTCTTCCCTATTGAACCGAATTTAATATAATAATTTATATTTTTATTTTTTTTAAATAAATTGAATCTAACAATAAGATCCAGCTCATAATTTTTTTCAAATCTAAAAGAAACAATGGGCATTGTTAAAGCCTAAAGGCAGTATGCTTTCCTATTAACTTCTATTTTCTTGATCGCCATTTTCTCTATTAGATTAACTCAATCCCAATTTATCCCATTTACTTTCAAAATGAGAACAAGTCATGCTCCGAATTTGAAAGATATAGTCCATCTATCACGGATTCTTAGATAGATAGAAATATATAAAGTTATTATATAGTTGATTACTAAAAAAACTATATCTTTAAATGAATAAATATCCAATAAATAACTATATCATATCAAACATATGTGGACACCAAACATCATGAATCGCACACACAATCCTATATCTAATACAAAGAACGATAATAAAATTAAAAATAGTCTTATATTTAGTTCATCACAGCATCACATCACACCATAAGAAGCACAATCTATATAAAAAGTTCAAACAAATGTCCCATAATCACTGATTTATACCATCATAACTTCCTCCAGCTTAGTGACTCAAACTAGCCATAGTTGCCTTGTATTAACTATCTGCTAAGTCATTGTCATGGACTAAGCACCTAATCAGTAGCATCATCCCAACAAACCGTTCCTTCTAGGGCCATGAAAAACCAAAATTTTTATTTCTATTTCTGTAAGCACATACAACAAGCAATAGTATAGTTACTCACTTTTATTTTCCTGAAAATTCGTTTTCTTTATTCTTTTTCTTTCTTGTCACTTATAACAAATAATTAAATAAGTTAATCCTAAATTTATTTTATCTTAAACTCTTGTAGCTTATGAATTCATCCCCATTTTAATTAATTAATAAGCAACTAGAAAAAATTAGAGGAAGTCCACCCGAAGAATTGGAGGGCAGTTCACTAGGATGGAGGGGCAATCATTCACCTCGTATGAGGTGATCGGCATCTCTTTCTCTTAGGGTCTCTTTTGGTTTCTTTATTCTAAGTTTTCCTTCTTCTTTTTTTATTTAGGGTTTATTTCGTTTGCTAACTAATTAAGATTATAATTATACTTCTTTCATGAAGTGTAATCTTTAGATCTTATGGGATTCCTTTTGTAGTTAAATCGGGTTTGGTTTCTGTATCCATTATTCATAATTTATCTTTTATAGCTTTTGGAGTTTTGTCTAATTGTAATCCATATTTTTCTTATAAAGCCCAAAGTTATGGAATCTAAAAGATTTCTTTTTTATAACTAATTCTTTAAATTTGATATTAAGATTGTTATTCCTATATCATTTTATGGTTTTGCTTATGATTCACAAAATCATTCTACAAGTTTTACAAACCATTAGTCCATTCTATGTAAACTTAATTTATTAATTTCAATTTCTTTTACAATACAATTCCAAAATTTCTCATTTTCTTTGATTTTAGTTTATATTAAGGTGAGCCCACTTAATATAAATTATTTGACTAAAAGACTAAGGAAAATTTTTTTTCAAGAAAAACAATTCTTGTAAAAAAAAAAAGTTTAAGAGTCCCTACCAACTAAGGTTGGAAAAAAAAAAAAAAAGAATGTTAGGGTCAGACGTATGGAATAACCCATAACCTATCCACTATTCCAACAAAAATTTAAAAAGAATAATTATTTAGAAAACTTGAGAATCGTAGATTTGGGGGCATTTAAATTTTATGACAGAACTACCCATTAAAATATTATAACATAAAAGAGGTATATTTTTTTATTTTATTCTATTTTAAGTTAGAAGCTTTGGGGGGTAGAAAAGAAACGATTAATGACAATGCCAGAGCCTTATCGATCGTGCAATCAATTGCTTAAATTTAACATGTGACTGCTAATCATGCAAATTTATTCACATTTTCAAGCAATTACAATATCGACAATATTCGCATAAGTAATTAGTGATGGAACACGTATGTGCACACATGGCTAATTAAAAAGCAAAAACTAGTTAAAATCATCACTTTATTTTTTTGTCCTTTGCTATTGCAATTTGCGTATAATATGGAAATATCTCAACATGCTTAGCAATATTTAGATATGTTTCACATTACAGTTAAACTTAAGTTAATTAATTGGTCAGTTAAACTCAATTCAAGTCATTAAGATTGTTGTAATGTAATGATATGAAACTAAAATTTTAATAAAATGAAGCGGATTCGATTTTTCTTACATAAAAATTGTAATATGATGATTTCCCAAAAAAAAAAAAAAAGGGAACTTAATTCAAGTCAATTAATTTGTGAGCATGTCTGGAAGATTCGTAAGCAAACCAAAAAAGTAAAGTTCCACTGGAAACACTACTTCTGTCCAAGGACAAGAATGAGAAAATTGCATATTTTTTTATCTTGACTTATACTAAACTTACATGTATGCTTTTAATAGGAAAAATGCTAAGAATTAATCAATTCACGCCAATGTTATTTTATGTACAAGAATTGCATGAAAAAACGACAAAAAAAGAAAATTTACTTGCATGCAATCAAGCCGTACTTGCCAACCAAGTGATAAGAATTAATCAATACACACCCATGTTAGACGGATAATGGACGGTACATCAAACAGTTCGCCATAAGGAGACTAAAAGGCCTTCCTCGATTTATTTTGAAACAAAAAACATTACCTTGTGCATAATGTGTACACAAGTAATTAAATATTGATTGAAACTTTATTATATTGAGAGCTGTTCTTTTAATATTTAACTTATTCGATTCAGTTCGAATCAACTAATTTGGTTTAATTCTCTCAACCAAACTATGAATCGAATCAATTGTTAAAAAAAAAAACACTCAATTTTTCAATTTAATTCGCAGTTTGTTTCACAACCCTAATGAATACAAGGAATTGTGCTTCCCTTGGAATCGTTCTATTTCATTCAAGTCAATTTCATTCTAATTTATTTCCATATACCAAATATGACATAAACTGATAAGAATATACAAGCTTAATAAATATCAAGATTTTTAGAAAAAAGATAGATCGAAACAAGGAATAGAGCTCCAAAATCCCATTAGGTGTCATCTTTCATTGTTATTTATTTATTTATTTCATTGCCATGTTGTTTCTTGGTGATCTTTCTATTATTCTTACTTTAGGATGGACCGAACATTTTGTGGTAGTAAACTTGGTTTGATGGATTAATTTCATTATGAACCTTTTATAAGTTTTGTTTTAGTTACTTAAATGTTTTCATTGTCTGGTTATCATGCTTTGTGAATTTATTATGTGGCAAAAACTTATTTATGAATTAAAATCTAAAATATTCAAAAGAGAATATATGGTTCTAATAAAAATCGGAATAATTTTACTTTCATTGTGACATTAACTATGTGTATATTAAATTAAATCTAGGATTGACACACTTAATGTATAGTCAATGTTAATTATCTAAATATAAACAATGTGAGATAATTGAGATTTGATTAATTTGATTTGGGAGAGAAATCTACTTACTAGTTAAAAAAAAAAATACAAATTAGGTGACTTGATAGAGAGGGTAATCTTGTGAATTTAGTGAAAACTCAAATAACTAATCCCAATATATTAGACGTATATCTAAATTATCTAGAGGTAACCTTGTCATTGTCTCACACATTTAATTCATTGTCTTTTGCCTTATGGTTTGGCTTTGGATGGATTTAGCTTAGAAGTATTTGACAGCTTATTCTCATGTTACACCCAATAGATGACTTCCACACATCTACGGCAACTCAGCCCCCTTCTGTTCAACTCTACTCGCTGTGGTTTTTCTCTTTTTCCGATATTATCTCTAAAACCGATGCTGTCTGTCGGAGCTGCAACTCGATAAGCCATTGAAATCTGAATCCGCATGTTCCTCTTTTACTTGCAAAGCTGTAAAGAATAGTGAACGTAAAGAATGAAATTTGTATATTGCAAAAGCAAAAAATCAAAGAATAGCGAACGTAAAGAATGAAATTTGTATATAGCAAAAGCAAAAAATCAAATCACGCCCGGTGGGACTCGAACCCACAATCGTCTGATTAGAAGTCAGACGCCTTATCCATTAGGCCACGGGCGCTTTTCGATGATATGTACAACCAAAATTTTAATATACGTTAAAATTATATGCTGCTGCTTATAGAAATTTTATATAAAAGTTATTTTCTTTTCTTTTTTTTTTTAACATCCATTAAAATTGATTACATATACGAATGACAATACTATATGAGAATAGGAAAATATATATATCTAGAATAATATGAGAGTATGAGTTCCATTATTTGGTGAGCAAAATTATAAATAGAATAAAAAGAAAAAAGAGTACCGTTTTAGTTGTTGGTTTAGATGAATGCTATCGTATTGCAACTAGCCTTTACATGATATTAGTAAATACGTATCCGTGTTGTCAATGTCATTAAATAAATATAAATTGCAACATTATTTTATATCTAATGTAGAGATGCAAATAAAAAGAAAAGTACATGTAAATATGTATAGAAACTAATACATAAATTGTTATAAGAAGAAATTTCTCTATTATAATGCAATTTTTATTGGCTTAAAAATAAATAATTGAATGTAAATATATAGTTAGAGATATTGAAATGAATAAAGCCCTATTGGTTTGATAATGTAGATATACACAAGGATAATATTATATACAATGAGGGAGAACATGGGAGAAAGAGAAAAGACTAATGGGCTATGATTAGGTATATTAGAACTATTTAATTAGATATATATATATTAGTGGACAATGTGCCCATCTCATGGGTGCTAGAAAATGTGAGAAAATTACTTATTTACAATCAAAATTAAAAAAAATTACCAAAATACAAATTATACAAAAATAATTACCAAAATACCAAATTGATATCGCATCTTTAAAATGTAATATAACTATTTAAACTAATGTCGCATATTAGTACTAACATGACTATGTCAATATCACATCTTCAATATGCGACTTAATATTAGTATTTTGGTAATTTTTTTAATATAATTTGTAATTATGCAATTTTTTTTTCTAAAGTCGGTACACCTTCAAAAATTTACATTTTATATAAGATAAAAAAGTTATACCTTTTATGTAAAAATGAACCTGAGTTTCCTTTTACTTTTTTTTTCGATTGGTTAAGATTTGGTATAAATTTTAATGAAAGAAGATATACGTAATGTGAATACTTAGTGAGATTGAGTAATTCCATGATTCAAACACATTGTAAAGTCTAACATTTAACAAAATCAACAATTTATTATTAAAACTTAATAACATGAAAAACATGTCTAATATGAGTATTTCCATGATTAGAGGTATAATCGAGTCGAGTTGAACCGATACAGTATTAGGCTCGATCTTCAGCTCAACTCAAAAACTCAAAACATAACTAACTATGGTTGAGTAGTTAGAGATGATCGAACAGATGTGATAAACAAGCTTGAAATGCCTAGGATCCTTACTTTTATTCATACATTTTAAACTTTGCTTAAGAGGATGATGAGTAAATATGTGCATCGGTTCAACCTGGTTCAAAACCAACCCTAAATCGCTGGTTCACAAGACAGCAAGCAAATAAAACAACACCAACAAGGGAGTGAACCGAGCTCAGTCCTTAAAGGGGCGGGCCCAAGACAATTCACTTGAACTGGTGGCAACCCTTAAACTATAAGTTTTCTTCTTCTTTTTTTTTTTACTTTTTTTGAATTTTCCTTAATTTTTATAATTAATTTGTGAATTATTTGTTTATTTTTTTCTAAACTAAATCCAAAGTTTTATGTCATTAATTTTTTATTCAATTTTTTTCAATCTCAAAATAATTCGTTTGGACTATGTAAGCTTGAATGTGTGATGTCATGTTATATATATATATATATATATATATATATATATATTATATAGTATATTGCATATATTATAATATATAGTATATATATTACATATATAGTATATTAATTATTATATATTACATATATCATATACTTATTTGCATCATATATATATATATAGTATATTATATATTATTTATATATATATTTTAATTTTTTAGTTTAGCTTGACCTCGAACCATCGAGCCAAATCACCGATTCAAAGGGCGATTAAACTTATCAGTTCAATGGTCTAGTGGTTCGGTGAGTTGCCATGATTGAACCACTTTAGTCTTTAGGGCTTGACGATTCAATTGGTCGGTTCAATAGCCCGACAAGTTGGTTTTGAATCAATTCATGGTTCAAAACTAACCCTTACATAGGTTTAATGATGATCATGCTTAGGTTAAAACTATAGCATTCACTGACTGATAAGCCAACTGAAGCTTTTCGGTTTTTTTTTTTTTAAATTAAAGAAAACATCTTTCAAAAGAAATCACAAAGTGCTTTCAATTTTTCATATTGACCTTACGATCTAGTATTGTTAAAGAGTATATCAATCCAACATCGATTGAAAGAGGAAATATATATATATATATATATCTCGAACTTCATTTACTATATGTTATCCACATAATCTACTAATAACATTTGAATAAGGAAAATTACATGAAAAAGAATCAACATATGGGGAAAAGGAAAACAAATGCAAAAAAGAAAAAAAAATTACAAAAATGTAACATCTGGGAAAATAATTTCAGTACATCCCCAAACTCCATTTCCATCTACCTCTCCACTTTAAATTTGATTAAGCATATATGCAATTGTAGTTAAAAACATAATCACCTTAAATTTAGTCAAGCCCATACACGATTTTAGTTGAAAATGTATTCAAAACGCGATATTTTATAGACAGTTATTTTTTTAATCAATCAATCGAATTATAACCGATTATTTATTTGTGAGATGTTCGGTTTTGTCCTTTTTTAGTACTACACATATACGAGTTTTGAATCAACGTTGAAGTATGTTATTAAATTAAAATTATGAAGACATGAAATGTTGTATGAAATGTAATCACACTGTCAAAATAGCTAAATAGTGTTTTGAAAATAAGAAAAGTAAATTGGAAGTGAAATATCCAAAGCTAATGACATTGGCACCGTCATCGAGCTAGTGGCTGAATATCCTAAGGTTCTGCATTATCTTAAGGCTTAACTATCTTGGCCTCATCCAACTGGGTGATCTGTCCACCATCCTGACTATAAGCACCCAAAAACGAAGCATGCATAGGGACCGAAGAAGGGTAAATCTGTATGACTCCCTCACCCATGTCATACTAAGGATCTTTAACCAGCCTCCTCAATGTTACAAGGGGGGGTATGGACCTAACTAGTGGAAGTCTCTCCTACAACAAGGGTATGAAACATAGGATCCTTAGAGCTCTCCCCAATAAATGGTTTGTAGAACTCAAATCCAAGTGATCTAGGAGATGCTAGTGGCAAAAAGCATGGGAGAGAAGCATCATTGCAAATCTGCACGCCAGGCTGTCTACGTCCTCAGCCTCTAACTTGACAACGACTACATCCCTTACGACCCCTTTCCCTTTATGGTTTGTTCGGTGGGGAGTCATCTTCATTGACATCAGGACTGGGTGCAGCTAGGTCACCTAGGTGGACCCCAATAATCCCCTAGATGAGGTCATCTACTCGATGCTGCTTACATATTATGTCCCTATATGACATGTGCAGCATTCTATGTATAAAGTCCGCTTGCATTCCGAACGTAAAAGTTTGAGTTATATATAAATAGAAAAACAAAAGTGTAATTGAAAAAACAACTGTACATACTATATACATCCAAGAAGCCCAAGACTGGCCAATGTATTTGCGAGTAACTTGCTGGTACCAAGGGATGTACATCAGGTGGTAATTAGACCTGAACTATCCGATTTTGGTGATCCTCCTATTGTGCTATCTAATCTACATGGTAGGTTGCCCAATTTATCTCCATCCTACCCCTCAAGTCGATATTGTATAGTGTCCGTTCAATGTCAAGGTAAATCGGAATCTCCTGCATCTTACCAATCGATCGAGCTACACAGTTGGGATAGTGCATCTGCACAATGTGATAGCATATAAGTGGTACATGAGCTAGCCATACATCACTCCCATACCAACAATAATCGAGGAGTCTAGCAATATCATCATGGTCGTACGAAATCCAAACAACCTGAATTGATGATGAAAAATGAAGATGAAAAAAAGTAATAGTTATTGAATGAATAAGGAGACAGTTTCGGTAAATACGCACCTACTCCAGACGTTGGTAATCAAACGCATCTCTATATTATCCAACTACTGTAAGCCCTAAAGCCAAACCAAGTAACCGCAGGTTTAAGCTTAAAACCCAAGGTTTAGGACGATCAGCTAAGGGTTTAGGACGATCGGCTAAGGGTTTAGGACGATCGGCTAAGGGATCCGATCAAACCCAAATTATAAACTATTTAGCAAAATATTAGTAAAAATGACCCTGTAAACTTAAATTTAAGAAAATAAATAATAAAATAGGAGACTATAAAATTTTCAAATTTTAAGCATAATAATTGCTAATTACCGAAAAGGCGAAAAGTGTAATATAATAACTAATAAATTACTAGAGATAGATTATATGTATACTAAAAATTTTAGAATGACCAAAATAATATTTAGGAATGTTCATGTGTACCCCACATGTATTTACGTGTAGATAAAAATACGCGTAATTACTGAAATTGGCTGAAAACTAAGCAAATAATTAAAGAAAAATATAAAATAATTATGGAAAAATTAGAAAAAATCAAAAGAGGATAAGATACAACAAGATCAGGTCGTGGACAAAAAAAGAAAAAAATAACCAATAAGAATTAGACAAACAAAAAGCCAAAAATCAAGGAATTGGGGCAAAATCCTATCAAATTAATACACATTAATTACTACAATTGTCTATAAATAAGGAAAAAATTTTCAGCAGTCATTTGGTCAGTTTAGGATCTGGGAAAAATCGAAACACTGAAAAAATCGAGAGAAAATCCAGAAAAAAAAAAAAAAAGAAAACTATGCAGATTAGCCAAGTGAACTAAAACCACCACCCACCACCACCTGAGACCAAACCACCACCACCACCCTACACTAGAACCACCACCTGGACCGGCCAACAACATTGGACTGGGTTTGAACGGCCAAAAAGTTTCGAACCGGTTAGTCATTTATTCACCCCGATTTTTGTAAAATTTTGTAAAATTAGTTATTTTGCTCAGAAAATTATGAAACTTGTTATTCTGAGGTTTATTTGTATGTAGATTTAGGGAAAAATATTGATTTAGTTTAATTATGTCTAGAAATATAGGGTTCTTAACAAATTGTTCAAAACCGAGCATGATTAAACCGGAAAATAAATAGGCTTAAGGATGTAGTTTGGAGCTCAAAATTTTTCTGTAGGATGCTCATATGATGTAGAATAGTGCTATGAAGCCATTTTTTTAAAATTAATTTTCGAAATTTTTAAGTTAATTTTTAGCCCTAAAATGATGGTAAAATTGGGTGATTTAGGATTAATTAGGTGATTAAGATGTTAATTACTGATTGGGATATTAATTATATGTTTAAGGAAGTTAATCTTTACAGTGGAACCCTAATCCTAGCCTTTGGGTACTAAGTATGGTTAATTAGGGAAATTAGGTAAGTAATATAATAAATTAGTAATATGTGAAAATGTAAATTAATAAATCTAGAAAAATAAGGTTATTTAGATAATATTATAATAGAAATCAGAAAAATAATAAATCTGAAATGACATTTAATTTTAAGTAAATATCTCAAAATGTAAGATTTTTACACATCGGGAATAAATCTGATACCTCAATTAGGGTTAGCGTGTACCGAATAGTTTAGAATACCAAAATTATGACCCAATAGGATATTTGAATACCCGAACGTAATGTGATTATTGTCACATTGGGATTCGAGCCTAATTAAGACTTAGGAATTAAAACTAGAATCTAGTTTAGGAGCCGAACCCCGAAATAGAATACAACGAATCATTAATACGTTATAGGTATACATGAGGAAAATGAGTTACATTATGAATTAGAATAAGAATCCATAAAATATAAGTACTAAAAGAACCTATTTGTATTATAGGACACCTAGAAACAAATCAGCTCGCAACTAGAGGATTGAGCGATCGAACAAATTCAAGTAAGTTGGGTTATTGCTTATTGTAATAGAGTACTAGTTTTGTAGTGCTCGGAGACTTAGGCTTGTATATGCTTGTGATTGTAAGTAGTTTGCGCATGTGTTTGATGTATCTGAATTCGTGCTGGAATTTGTACTGTGAATGATTTTGTGACTGATTGAATTGGTATGAACTTGTTTGAACACTTTAACCGAAATTTAATCTTAGTCGACCCTAATAACCGAAAATGTCATGCATTGTAACCCGTTAGGGGATCATAGGACTCTCCAACCAAATACCGACCCCTTCGAAAGGGATAGCGCAGAATTGCAAAATGGTCCCTTCTTCATCCTCAATCGAACTAAGTGACAGGAGAGGAGGTCGCGGCGGGGGTGAAGTCAATGGTTCGAAGGTAGTCGTGGGAGGAGCGAGGTCTCCATTGCACAAGTCTGGGTTTGGTTGTGAGCTGCTACATAACATGGAACTCCTCAACCCGGATTGGAGCGGGTGAAATTTCTCTGATTTCACAACGGACCGGACTACATTGTGCGATGACACTTGATTGATGCATTGCATGAAAATAATTGTTTGATAACCCTGTTTGTGCTTGTATGCATTCATGAGTCTCCAATTCAACTTACTGAGCTGTAGTTGCTCATACCCTTATAGATCCTTTTGCAGGTTCTGATTTGTGATCACTACAAGTATTATGCCGCCCTACAATTACCCAGAGGTTAGTCTTTTTGAAGCCAGGGGTGTGAGGACCAAGATACTTAGTAAAATGTGTAACTGGACTAACCTTATAGTTAAAGGTCAAAGACTGATAGTTATTCTGTAAATTAGTAGACTGTGGTGATTATGTAAAACTTCTTGGGAAACTCTATGGACTTACTGATAATTATTTATGTTTATTAGAAATTGTAGTGCTTATCATAATTGTTGTATAATTATTAATTGAACTGTTTACTTCAAAACGAGGAGTCGTCGATGCCTTGTGTAAATTATGTCTATGGTAGACACTGTGAGGCCAGTTACTATCATAGAATGGTTTACACGGCGGGACTGTTGCGACTTCGCAACTTCGGGGCGTAACAACTACATGCATAGGCTGCTTAGTCACATCAAACCTCACCCTCCATCCACTCATAAGTGGTTGACCATCGACATTTGTCATAATCCGATGACGTAAAGGGGCAATGTGTGGAAAATGCTCCCATGCCTACACCTGTAGAATCACCAACGGATAACTAATCTCTCCTACGTCCATCCTAGAAGCTAGGCACAACTAGCAATACAGCCATACCAAGTAAACTACTCCCTATGCATATCGCCAGGCCATGGTAAGGTTCGATAAGAGAAGGAGGAATATGAGGTGGACCACATTGTTAGACTTGTCTGAGAACAACATACCTTCGATCAACTGCATGATATGTACCTTCGTGAAGCACTATACTGTCTCGTCATCCACATGAAAAGGCAAATAGGTGAAATTGTCCTTCAACTAGGACAACTTCAATCTAGTACCCTTTAAGGTACCCTTTAGTGAGCAAATTCCTAATAGGTAATGACATAACTTTGCCCAGCCAGTAGACACCATCACTCTAGTAATTGCATCACCATCGACTGGTAAACCTATGAGCAAAGATATATCCTGATAGAAATTAGGCCCCTAGACCAATCACTCACAGCTGAGCTAGAAGACTCCAAGGACTCGTACAGAGAATACTAGCTTGAAACCAAAGCCAAGACAGGGATTACTATGCTGAACTAATCTCTTGCAACCTGTCTGTCAAATCCTCACATATGTCAGACATGCACTTGCCCAACAACGAAGTCTTATTCCAGAAGATAACTTAGGACTAGTCAAGCTGAACTCATTAACTAACCATAGGCGTTTGACTCCAATTTAGTTAACTTCCTTACCAGATTAATTGACTTCCGACTTGATATTGGCTCTCAACCTAATCCAAATCAAGTGGGCCCTGACTGCAACACTTTCTTGCTTCTGCCTACCTTATATTATATTGCTAATATCTAACCACCAAGCGACACATGTCTTCTGATATAATATTTCAGAATGATTCTTTTTTTTCCATATTAAATATTCTTTGTCTCTTTTACCCCTTTTAGTATGTTTCATGTAACCTAATTATAGAATATCCTTTTGTCTTTTCATACATATAAAGTAACCTTAGTGGACAAGTATATAAACCCTCACTTTCTTATACATAGACAACAAACCATTCAATATAGAATTATTTGCTTTAAGCAACCTTAGTGTTCTCGTTATCATTTAACTCTTATCTATTCCCTTTAGCAAGGAATAGTGGCGAGTGATTCTTTAGTTCAAACCGGTGTGTCATATCCGGTAGATTATAGGCCAAGTAAGATCGATTGATGCATCATATCCATTCGGTAACTACCCAGGCTTTTGTTAGCTTTTTTTTTGTTTCTTTTCGACTCATTTTGTTGTGGTACTCTTCTGTGAGTTCGACTTTGGAGACATATCAGCTTCACTAGTATTAGAGTATAGTTCCAAAAGGGAGTGTGTGAAGTTACAGTAAAGTTTTGGTTCGCATTGTTATTAATGGCTGTTGTGTTCCTTCTGTAATTACTACAATGTGTTTATGTGATAGCAAGTGTAGTTTCATTGTTACTCTATTTCTAATTTCCTAAACAAAACAAGTTTATTTCTATTCTATTTAAGTGACTATTGGGTACTAAAGTTGTTAGCAAATTGTTAATCTATTCATGAAGTATTGTACTATGTCAAATTCAAGTGTTCAGGGTATTATTGGTGACTAGAGTAGTGGTACTCAACCCGGTCGAGGTTATAATGGTAGTAACACCCCAAGGTTTCTTGACGACAAACTTAACTGACTTGCAAACCTTATTAAGAGTCTAATCACAGCGATGCAAGTTAACAGGCAATAACCCCAGGATATGCCGCCGCAAAATCTACTTGAAAGTATTCGAGAAAGGGGTTATGGCTATCAAGCTTGATTTTTCGGCTTTCTATTTAAAATTGATTTCTCCATTTTCGGTTAATACTAAACCTTAACCCGTTTAATATTAATCATCAACTAAAGAAATTGAGAAATTCCGGTTTTTTATTTAGAAAAATTTTTAGAGTCGCCACCCGATCGAAGTCGGGAAAAAGAAAAGAAAACCATAATCAATTGGGTGAATTGATTACGATTTAACTACCGATTTTAAATTTTAATTTAATACAAACTAGAGGATTCTGAATCTAGGGGCTAACCTATTAAACCCTAACAGGTACCACCATCTATTTACTAAAATTAAGATTATTCTTCTAATTATCTTTTTTAAAGAAAATAAAATAAAATAAAAAGAACTTATGTTTCTACAGATTTTATCGTCACCCCGAAGATGCCCACATACCCGTTAACCGAGATCAAACGATCGTAGTTCTTTTTAAAAACTTTAGTTTGTTAGTTGATTTTAGTTTTGAAAATTGGTCGAATTTACGTTTTAATCAATTTGGTCTATTAAAAAATAAATAAATAAAGAGTCCTAACTCGTAAGTGATCAAAAGACTACCTAAAACACTATAATATTTTTGTAAAAATTTTCCTTTTGTTAATTTTTGTTTCTAAAGATAATTCCCTATATGAGAATTTCTAACGAAAAAAAAAACTAATTCTAAAGGAATCCTAAGCGAATATATATATATGTATATATATATATATGCATCTACACTATTACTATTTAACAATTATCTACCTAAGTGAATTAATAATATCAAGAAATATACTTAATATAAAAGCTAATCCTAAAAGTTTCCTAAACTAATATATGTATATTATTAAAAAACTAATGACTTAACAACATAATAATAATAATCAAATAATAATAAAATATATACATATACAACAACCAACCTTAGTCTGTTCATTATAGTTGTGCAAGGCCTCGCGCGTTCGGCGGTAGAGCGTTAATGTAGTGGGCAGTGTGGGCTTGCGATGTGTCTAATGTTTATGACTGGACGGGGAGTTTTGGCAAAGTGTAGTGTATGCGCTGAAGCTTAGATGTGATCAGAGTGGTGGGCGATGAAGCCTAGACATGTGTAGTCGCTGTTGTTGTTCGGCTTATGTTAATCAGTTGTTATCTATTACTGATGTTCTAACAATGCGCAGCATTTGACAGTAGATGATTGGTCATGTAGCTATTATGGTGCTGGTCAGTGGTCATTGTGTGCTATCCTATTCAATCAGTAGGCGTGTTGTTTGGTGTTGGCATTGTGGACAGCATGTGAATTGCGGCTATCGTAGGTGATCAAAATCAGGGAATGTGCTACTCAATCAATTTGTTAACAGAGACGACACTAGGTTTGGCTAGAGTCGATCAATGTGTACTCTGCTTTGTGTGTTTAGACGTTGCTGGACTGCTGCAGTAAGTGGATTATGTTGCTAGTTAGGGGACTGGGGTTTGATTTGTGAACCACAATAGTAAGTTAGATGGAGGGATCCTGAAAATTGACTGCCCCCCTTTTCAATTGTATGTATGTATTTATAAAACCCAAACCAAATCATATCAAATCATATATATTGTCAGGACATAGGCCAATAGCCCAACTGGTTAAGTACCTGGTCTTGTAAAGAAAGGAAGTATGAAGTCTGGGATTCAAACTATATTAAGTAAATATGTGCCTTTTTTCTTTTTTTAACATATATTGGGAGTTATGTGTCATGTCAGGATACGCAACAGTATCTCTTTGGGCTATGTAGCTGACGTAGCACCTATCATCCCCTTTCTCCCGAATTTTTCAAGAAAAAAAAATCAAAAAAGAAAAAAAAATAGTTGGGTTTCTAAAATATGAAATTTAGTATTGAATCTTATCAAATCCTTATTCTTTTTTAGTAGATTTAATAAAATCGTGACTAACAGAGTATTAAAACCATTAAATCTCATAACGATATTACTAAATCTCTTAGGATGAGGACTTGTTGAAGATTCATCAATATCCATGTTTGATTTAAGTTAATTCGAAACAGGCCATGAAGATTCAATTTGATTCTATAAAAACTAATCCCACACTCACGACTTGGAAGAGAACTCGATCATCAAACACAATCTGCTAAACAACCCTTTTACAACTCAACCAACATCCACATTCACCCCAACTCGTGTTGCACAGCAAGCACACAATAATACCCAAGACAACACTCCTTCATACAACTCAAACCACCATCAGACCCTCTCTCTCTTTCGTCCCTAGCAATACTGTCATAAGCCAACCTACGGTTAACTTACTGCTACGCATGTACCACACTCCATTATTGCCCAAACTCAAAATTAAAACACCACACTCACAACCCATCACAGCGCCCATTATTGCACTCCAACATAACTCCACACCAACGACCCTACTCACATCCGAACCAACTCCAACACAGTTACTCCCAATATACAACAAATACCCACTCAACCACTCCCTATATACTCTATATACAGACACACACCAATTACATTCAACATCTAATAGCAATTGCGCCAAGCCCAATTTCGACCCACCATCCCCAATCATAGCTAAGCCAAAGCAAGACCATCAGACCTATCCCAAGCACCAACCAACACCAAACCCAAGAGTTAACCCTCTTCACGCAACAACATTCACGTATAAGTCCCACACACCACTTCGGACACCCCTCCACCATCATATTCACAATTACGAATCGCCAACCCAACACAACGCAGTAAGCCATAGAACCTGACAACCTAACCAACCAATGACTAGACACTACACACATACAGCCACTCATCTACTCCCTTAACTAACTAACCCAATGACCACCACTAAGCACCCTCCGATCAAACCCAATTGCAAAATGTAATAGTAACTCTCAGTTACTGCGCTAGACGCTTCAACCACTCGTAACACCACCCAACCACGGTAACTACCCACGCTCCACAACTTAACCCATTCCCAATGCTTTACTATTTGCACAACCAAACCTCGACAACCGCCGCCATCATCAAATCTTTAGATACCCAAATAGCCACCAATCACCACGGTACTAGCATAAAACTGCCATTCTCCAATCTAATTTGCATGAAATAGCGTTTTCCAGCTAAAAAATCAGCCTAAAAAGTCCCTAATCGCACTTCACTGGCCACCTTGCCTCATATTCTATGCCTAATCCAATCCAGATCCATGGATTTAACTCAGAGTCCAATCTACTTTCATCCCTAACCCACGTATATTGCGAAACCAGGTCCAATCCTGCTTTCATTTTGTCTTATTATTTCATTTTTTTTTCTTTTCTTATTTATTAAAATGGAAAAAGAAAATAGAAAATTAATGTTATGTCGCAAAGCAATGGAGTCATAACAATCCTATCATATAAACCAATCTATGATAGTAATTGACCTCACAATCACTAGCATAGATACGATATACACAATGTATCCACAACTCCTAATTTTGAAGTAAACAGCTCATTCAAAATTAATAATAAAATTATATAAAGAACTAGAAATTTTAAGCCATATTTATATAGAAATAACTATATTGTCTTGTGATCCCAAGAAACATTTACACAACATAACATCCTGTTAAGTAAAGTAAAATATTACATCATTAACCCATATATCTAAGAATTATTAACAAAACTCTAAAATTTCTATAAATCTGCCAATAAAGTTCTTCAAAAGAGTACTAACATCCAAATAGTTATAATGCGGCATTTTAATTGTCACCTGCAAGAAAATCTATAAGGGTATAGGCAACCAACAGCTAAGTAAGTCGAGATGGAGACATAAGACTACATAACAAACACAAATAAGGTTCTAAAACAATTAATTAAATGCAATGTAATACATAAATGCCATCACACAACATAGTCCAATCTGTTGTGAAATTAGAGTAATTTCACCTACCCTAATTCGGGTTGAAGAGATTCAACATTTACCCTAATTGTGTAATGGAGGCATCACTCCCTCTATGACTATCCTTTAAACCATTACCCCAATCCTTACCGTGATCTCCTCTCTTGTTATCTAG